>VZRR01014221.1:1185-11605 GCA_013398015.1 Oreocharis arfaki | reverse complement strand
ATCCCATCCCATCCCATCCCGCCACATGCAGAGCTCCTGCTCCATGCAGCGGGCTGGTGAACACAGCTCTCCCTGCTTTTAAAGCTCTTCTTTGACTCCTTAAAAATGTAAATCCGACTTTGCATCACACTGCTGTCCGTTTAACTTGAGTTTTGTCTTGACTTCCATAGTGTGGCTGGGAGGATCATCCAGCTCTGGTCCCTGCTGCTGGACTCTCACTGCATTGCTAGTGGGATTTTGGCCGGCACAAGTGCTGATGAGCCGGGTGCTCCTTCCACACCACTTTTCCCTGACATCCCTGCTTTGCTTACGCTCCCTGCCGTAAGCCAGAGCTGAGCAATGCCCTGCTTTCCCCATGCCGATCTAAGGGATAACAATTTGTCGTCTTCCCCCGTGTCAGCCAGGCTTCCCAAGCCACAGTTAATCAGATTTAAACACGCCCAGGCCTGGCTTTGGGCAGAAGGTGCTGGAGGAGGCTGGTGGCGAGGAGCTCTGGGCTGCCTGAGCAGGATGAGGTGCGGAGCTCTGGCACCTCGGGATGAGCCGGAGCTGCTCGGGGTGCAGCCGGGGCAGGAACTCTCCCCACCCAGCAGCCAGCACCAAGCCAGACACCCCTGGTCAGCCCTCCTGGCCCAGCCAGGTCAGGAGCTGTGCTGGTCGCCCCTCACACTTTTAGGAGCAGCCCCTATCCAGAGCCCTCCTCTTTCCTTGCAGGGGGAAGAAAGCGTCCGCTGGGAAGAGGAGGAGAGGGAGGGAGGGGGTGCCAGTGCTGGGGTGCAGGTGGTGGAGGAAGGCCCCCGCTGCAGGCCAGATCACCAGCAGGGAGAACTGTGGAAGCAGACTCACCCTACAGCTTTCTGGAGCTCAGCTGGCCACATTCCACCATCTGAATCTCTCACCGACCTCTCCGAAATGCATTCCCAGTGGCTAAACACATTCTCAGGGCTGAGAACCCTGGACCTGGCTCCACACCACCACGCTCCACTGAAATATATGTTCTCAGATGAAATTTCAAACAAAACAGAAATCCAACCCTGTCCCAGTAGGCAGAAACTGGAGAAGGGAAAGCTTCAAAGCCCACAAATAATAGCTCGGCTTGAAAATCTCCTCTCATTGCACGTTCTGGGGCCATTTACAAGCATTACAGCACACGGCCACCTAAAACAAGAGTCTGCACATCCTCTGACCTAACACTGTCCTGGGAGTGGTTTGGTGCCCTGTGGGAAGGTGTAGGGACACAGGACCATGCCCCACTGCCTGAACTGATGGCAGCTGGGGCGCACTTTGGCAGGACGCGTCCTGGAGAGAGCTTCCCTGACGTTTCCTCAATCAGAGCCGGAGTGGGAAGGCGCCAGGAGTGTCCCTGTGTTCGCAGGGAAAGGTCGCCAAGTCCTCGCACAGGTGAGGACAGTGCTGGTTCCGCGGTGAGCCCGGCTCTGTGTCACAGTTCCTCTGGTCAGCATGACGAATGTGAGGGTTTTAACAACATCGCTGCATGGGAACAAAGGGAAAAGGGGCGGAGGGGGGGAAGCTGTGGTGCAGGCACTTACATCGGGAGACTGAAAAGTACAGATTGCTTTCGCGTTGGGAAGAGGCTGCATCCTGTCTTATTTAAATATATGGCTGTGCTTAGAGCGTTTGGAGCCAGACCCCTTCCCTGCAATATCCCTTCAGAGAGACAGGCAGGCAGAGCGGGGTGCCTTTGTTTGGGCTCCACCCCGCTAACAGCAACAAGGTTTGGCCACTGCGAGGATTAAACAGATGTTAATGGTGTGTTTTCCAGTCAAACACCTGAAAATCAGCCTCTTTTAAAAATAAAACTGGCGAGAAATGTCCATTGCAGCAAACATGAGGAGAGTTCTGAAAGAACCCAGTGAATTTTTTTTTTTTAATTGCCTCAACTCGAGGACTTAATGAGTTGACAGTATCCTTTTACCAGGCGAGACTGCTGCCTTCTCACGATTCCCATCCTGTCCAGCTGTGCCCATCAGGGTGCAGTCTGGATGAAAAGGGGATCAAAGGCTGCATTCATTTCTGTCCATGCTTCAATTTAAATTTAACTCCAGTGTGCTTTATTTTGAGCTGCAGACTTTCCAGGTAATGACATTTTCTGATTAACTGTTGAAATTACTAATGAATTAAAGGCAGTAGTCTGTCTTCAGGTTGCAAAAGCTGCAATAACAAGCTGCTAAAAATAATATAGAGCTTGATTTATGCCCACGAAAGCAAAGGAATTCAGAGTCACCCTGACAGTATTGTCCTTTGCCATCTCCAGCCTTTTAAAACACTGCAGTAAAATGGATTATTGGCTTGTGGGCTGGGAGTTTTACAGCCACGAGGGAGGCTGAGGACCCTGGGCGCAATCCCCAGTGTCAAGGTCTACCTGGGCTGAATCCTTACTGGGAACTCGCAATTGTGCTGCAGGAGAGCACCGAGTACATTCTGTCCTGGCCAAATTAAAGGTGGTAATCCAACATTTCCCTGCCACATCAGCAGGTCTTTTGCAGCCAGTGGTTAACTGCTGACTTCAGTCAGGTCACAGGAGATACCCTGACTTAGGCTAAAAAAAGAAAAAGTCGGGCTGTTATTGCTTATGCTTTCCTGGGTATTTCATCCTGCTTTAAAATAATTGGGGATTTTTGCAGGTTTTGGGTTGGTTGGGGTTTTTTTTTTTGTTTTTTGGCAGCTGTTTAATTTTGTAACATTTGGGGTTCCTATATTACAGGCTAAAAGAGTTTAAATTAATTTAAAGGAGATTTTTTGAAGTGAGAATATATTTGTTCTCAGATAATTTTTAAGGGGTTTACAGTGTTTGAGTCCCTGAGTTTAGGCAGAGAATAACCCGTGTTTGCTGGCACTGCCACAATAACAGGAAGGAGCCAAAACTTGGACAGCAGGGAGAGGAGAACCCTCTCCATATGCCAGGGATGTCCAGGATCAGCTGAGGACGTGGCGACTTCTGTGCCTGGGTCCTGCAGATGCCATTCAGCTGAGAGGGACAGGGGCCTTCCTAAACCCATGATGGAGAATGAATGTATTTCACTCTTCCATGGTTGCAGGATCCTGCACCTGAGCATTCATCAACTGAAAACTTGTCTTTGAACAGATGTTGTCCTCAAAAATATTCAGAATATAGTGAAATATACATGTGTGTATATATATATACATGCAAATTTACCTGAGCACTGACTTATTTGATGACTTTTACAGAAATGTGCTGGCAGTGGGGTGATCTGGCACTGTCCCTCCAGAAGCTCTGCTAGACCCGTGCTCCCAGAAAAATCTCCAGTTTGCTCCCTGCAGCTTCTGTCCTGCAGTTCTCTGCAGCCAACACATAAACTGAGCACTTGGAGGTATCATAAAGCAAATGGAATTTAATATCAAAGTGACTGGCAGGGGGTTGCTGTATTGGTGCTGTTCTTCTTTTTCACATTCCATTAATTAAGAGGTTCAATCTCTGAGCTTCAGTTAAGCTGCTGTGAAGCCCTCCTTGCAGGGCACACTGTGGTGTCGTTCGGGACCTTGGATTTTAGTTTCATTTACGTGTCAGAGAACACATGAGGGTAATATGGGAAATGCTCTGTATTTTCAGAAAGCTTTTAGGAATCAGTGATGGATGAGATGTGAAGAACAAGGAGGCCAGGCCGTTGTGAATCCCTGGATTTAGTGTGTCCTGCAGGGAAAGGGGTGAGGTGTTGGGAATGCTGACAGAGCCCCTGCAGTGGCCTCCTTGGGTCAGTCCCTGGTGTTCCCGTGCTCTGAGAGCCCTTTCAGTGCATGATGAGGATGGAGATGGGGTTGAAATAAAGTTTTACATCCCAGGAGGGACTGCTGCTGGTCCAAACACTCCTGCCAGTGCCATACTGCAGTGACAATTCAGAACCAAGATGCCCTCAAAATGAAGGGTTGTATCTCCTTACTCTCCTCCTTTTTCTTGGCAACAGGTCAGAAAATACCCCAGTGCCTCAGAGCACAGGCCAGGACTGGCTGTGTGCCTGTGTCTTTAGTAAGGGGTGTTTTTCCAGTCAAAGAAAGGAAGATATTTAAATGCTTCCCTGCAAGAAATATTCCAAACACCTTGTTAAAATGTGACCAAAGCAGCGATTCCCTCCTGAACAAAGACCTCCATGTTTTGTTTAAGCACGAGAGAATTTTGGATGACTGAATGAGCTGCTGGAAAGCAGCAGAGGAATCAGATTAAAGCCCTTGAAATGAACACAGTCTTGTACCAAGCTATGAAAATTCATCTCGGCGCTTTGCAACTGAAAACATTAATTTTCCAAGCGTTTTCCTTTGTGTCCAGGACAGACTTGCTGCACGATGATTGCAAGGCTCATTTACAAATCACGGTTACCTTGCTGCCGTCAGGTCTCTGGATGCACCTTCCCGAGCTATGGAAACCACATCAAAGATTCAGGGCTGGAAACCCAGGTATGAAGTGTGCAGTTATTTATAGGTGAATACGCCGGCGTGCGTTCAGCACCTGAAACATTTCTGAAGTGATTCAAGCTTGAAATGAATAGATTCAGTTTTAAATTATGAATCCCTGTGAGGGTGGGGAGGCCCTGGCACAGGGTGCCCAGAGAAGCTGTGGCTGCCCCTGGATCCCTGGAAGTGTTCAAGGCCAGGTTGGAGAGGGTTTGGAGCAGCCTGGGATAGAGAAAGGTGTCCCTGCCCATGGAATTATTCCATACATATTCCAATCAACAGGTATTTCAGCTCAAGGCCAGGCTTCCAGGTTTTTCCTTGGCGTGCTTCAAAGAAGGACTAACTGGGCTGAACCCAAAAAAAGAACCGTGTTTCTTTGTTACACTGAAACTCTTTCTGTCACCTGCACCTCTTCCCTGTAAAAATTCAGTGTTGGTTTATTCCTGAGCGTGTGACACGTGCCAGCCTGCTGTCCCAGAGGTACTCGGGATACATTTCCTTTGCAGGATCAAGAAGGGGTGGCCTGGCAGAGGTCACTCGCTCACCCAAGCGTGAAGAACCCCCTTGGCACAGTTACCAAAACCCGAGGGGTTTGTTTACTTCAACACATTCATTTACTGCGAAACACCCAGAGGGCAGAACGTTTTTGTTTCGTTCAATAGCCTGCAGGGACAGACACGGTTTGAAAACCAGCTACACACCAGGCCACCGTTCATCCCACAGAGACTCCCAGGGGATGAGTTATCCGCGAGCCTCCCCGCCAGGGCCCGGGCGAACATGTGAGCACGCAGATGGGCTTTCACGGTGCCCTGGGGTCAGCCGGCTGCAGGAGGCCACTGGGAGAAGGAAATTCCTCAGCCGAGGGTGTCTCACGGCGAAAGCAGAGCTTACACTCTCCAGATGTTCCAGCTCAGGGCGTGTCAGGAAAAGCTCTCTGGCTGCTCTCAGCTGTCAAGATAGCGCTGAGAGGAGGGGAAGAGAGAATTCCTGGGGCAGCCTGGGGCCGAGCCGTGCTGTCTCGCTGCTCCAAAGCGGGGGGGCTTGGGTTCACAGCGTCGGAACCCACACAGGAACCCACACCTGGAAACAAACACGGGATGCGCTGGCTGTGCTTGTCATGGGGAAACTCTGCTGGTTTGGTTTTCCTTCCCAAAGCTTGGGCACGCACCGCGCAGAGCCCTCCTCCCACAGCTCCTTTGCATCCCACCGTGTTTTAGCCCAGGAGAGGTTCCCTTTCCACACAGCTACACATCCCTCTCAAATCCCTGCTCCTGGCTTGGTGCAGCTCCTCCAGAGGCTGCCCTCAACTCCCTCCCCACGCTCCCTTGGGACCCTTGGCCCAAGCCAGCCTATCTCAACAATGCTTGCTGCACGTTTAGAGGGAGTTTTGCTCTCATTTAGTTCCCATTTCTCTCCAGGTTATTTTTCCTTTCTCTCTTAATTTTCAGTCTCAGCAGTGTTATCAGCAAGCTCAAGCTCCCTATCACATTGGTTCAAGGAACACAAAGCAGGAGGAGCTCTTGGACCATTTGTCCATTACTCCAACTTCCCCCTTCAGCAGAAAAGGAAAAAAAAATGTTGGCAAAATCGTATTTCCCATGAGATTTTGTTGCTCTTTCTCCTGCTGGTGCCCTGAGTACAGAGATGGGTTTGTTGCCCCCAGCTTCCACTGTGGCTGCTGCTGCTGCAGCCACTTGGGCTCTGATCCCAGAGGTTCTGGGGGGAGGAATGGCTTCAAATACTCAGGGAGAGAGAGGTTCCAGTCAACACATCCTTGTAAATCCTTCAGTGGAAAACTGGAAGACAGTTCCTGCTTGATCCAAATAAAATTTCAAAATATTTTACTGGTAGATTTTCTAGAGGGAAAAAAAAAAAAAAGAAGAAAAAAACCCCGCAAAAACCCAGATAAAAATACAGTTCTGGGTTTGCATATTTACGTGATTACAGGATCACTCACAGACGTGTCTGAATATCAGGTTGATTATTACAAAACTCAGTGGGTCATTCATTCCTGCACCTGTTTCTGTAGCAAGCACATTCTCCCTTGAATCAGCACTGATCCACCTGGCTGATGAACACTAAGCACCATGAAATATTTGGCAGGGAAGAGGAATTACTCATGGAGGCTCTGGCTTTGACAGCATTTTCAGACCCTGCTACTCCCTGTCTGCTCCGAAACGGCCAAAAGAGATAACGTGACTCAGGCACTGGGCGGGCCTTCCTGCCTATCAAAAGTAACATCTTAGTCCACGGCCTAAGGGAAAACAAGATGCCCTGAAGAAAAAAAGGCTGCTAAATGATCCGAGTGTCCTGTACTCCTGCAGCCCCAGCTGGAAAACTGCACCTCCACAAGTCAGGGAGTTGGTAAACTGAAGGAAATTCAGAAAAGCACTCTGAGACTGAAAAGAGATTTAAATAATAAACTTTCCAGTGGAGGAACTTGGTCCTTTTAAGCCTAGCAAAGGGAGGGGGCTCCTGCTCCCAGTCTGTGTGCCTGAGTACGAACACAGGCTCGCAGACAAGGCTTTAATGAGATCCAGGGCTTGGGAGCTGAATCCAGACAAATTCAAGCTATAAAATCAGACACATATTTTTAACAGTGAGGGTAATTAAGCAGCACAGCGACCCAACGAGGCATTATTGCAAAGTCTCCTTCTTTGGAAATCCTTAAATCAGACTCAGATGTGTTTTCTAGGAGCCGCTGTATTCCAAGCAGGAAGGAGCCTGGGTGTCAGGCAGGAAGGTGGCCAAGAGGATCACAGTGGCCCACCTGGCAGGACGAACCAGCAGCTCCAATTATTCTTCTGGAACCATCCAGATTCCCCAGGGAGAATCAAGAGAAAGCTTCACCACGGGGAACCGGGAGTTGTTGGAATAGAGAGAGTGGGAAGGTCCAGCAAGGCACATAGGGAGAGGCACTGACTTCTATGCAGTCAGCTGACAGAGTTTGGTCGGCTCTCACGAGCTCGTCTGGAGTTTTTTGCAGCTCTATCCATTCATCTAATAGAGTGTTTTATCTGCTGCCAAAGCCAGCTTCGCTTGCCGTGGAAGATGATTGGAGGGGTAGTCACAAGCTTGGCATCAGGAAATCCAAAGGGACACAGAGGCAGGCTCACAGTGAAGATGAGAGGAAGCTGAGAAACACGCAAGGGTGAAGGGCAAAAGGGACAAAGTTGATTTATGGGATGAATCCAGGGATATTTTTAAACACCTAGGTACTTATGTGACTGCAGAATTTTGACTCGCAGTTATGATACCAGCACTGCTTTAGTCTGTCCCCTAATATACATTAATACAGGTGAGAAAAGTGGGTGTGTACGTTAAAACAAATAGAATAAGTAGGTTTCAAGCAGGGCAAAGCCACCCATAAAATACATATTTAAAGCACAATATTTAAAATTAGTCCATTTTTACGAAAGTTTATTTTTAGAAGTAACCCTGGTAATATCACAGGATGATTTTTTACATATGAGCATTACTAGAAAAATGTTTGGAGAATCAAAAGCCAAGGTTTTATCCAACCAATTAACCAATAACAACATAGATAAATTAGTCATCCCCTTACCAGATTAAAGCCTCGTTTTCCCCAAACACAAAAATGTGTACAAACAGTACAATTACATGAGCTTCATCTTCTAAATATTCTAAATAAAATGCTAATAGACCTCAGGGTCACTCGAAGCAGAATACACATCTTCCCAGCCCATGCCAAATGTGCCTCATTGCCAGCTGGTTGCTTTCCAAATAGTGTAATATCAAAAATACAGAAAAGCTCTAAGAGTCTTCCCAAAATGTTGGAAATAATTACTTCTGAAGTATGTCCCAATATCTAAATTTAAAAAATCTTATTTACAAGCATGTTTATTCAACATTAATTTATTTCCAACTGTGTACTTGCATACTTACAGCAAGGTATTTTTGCTAGAATCCACTCTAGGCTTAGCCATATTTTTGTAATATGACCCATATTTGTGGATATAGAGGAATTACAGGAAAACAGAACACAGAAATGCATGTTTTGGAAAAAAACCACCTTTGCAATGTATGTTTCTCATCACACAAAAATCCCCAGGCATGAAAATAAATTTAAAAAACAAAAACCCATCTGAACACCAAAAATCCTTGTGCAGTGAAAGAGGCTTTCCTAAGGCAGGTACTAAATTGCCACTGACAATCAGTCATGAGCCTGCAGAGGAGCAGGAGAACCTGGAGAAACGCTGCCGTTTGTAGGAAACAGGAAACGAAACATTAAAATCCGGGAAAAGCCGAAACGGCTCCGCTGCTTCCAGGAGATGTGGCAATGACACGTGGAACTCGAGTCCTTAAAACACCCCCCTGTTCGCAGTACTCCAGTGTTTCTGAGGAGCACACGAACCAACAAACCCATCCCACAGCTCGCTTCCTCTCCTTGAGGAAGAGAAGATCCGCACACGCACAGCAATGTTTATTTTGGCAGGGTTTGTCGTACTAATTATCGACATTTGAAACGATGGGATTTCTGGGATGTCAAAAAAAAAAAAAAAAATCGGAAGGAACCAACCCACGACCAACACCCGACCAGACCCGAAGCAGTGAGTTTTGCAAAGGAAGTCGTTCCCGGCCGACGGTGACAGAAAGCACGGCGTTACTTGAGCACCGAGCGCAGGCACCAGCGCCAGGAGCTGCCCGGGACCCGTGCAGGACAACGCGGCACACGGGGCTCACGTCCCGCTGCCGAGCTCCTCCAGCCATCCAGAGGGCTGCCGAGGCTGCCTTCCACACCAAACAGAATTCCATGGAAGCATGCACCCGGCATGAGCCGAGCTCACGGGCCACGAGCGCTCGCCCTGCCCACAGCCAGCCCTCCCTGGTGCTCCTCGTGTCCTCCCTCCTCTCACAGCTCCTGGGCTTTTATCTCCTGCCAGCCAGCGGGCAAGTGTTTGATGTCGGCACACAATCAACACCAGAGGTGTTTTCCTGCTGCTTTCCCTTCCCATACTCCAGTGTTCTGACCTCACAAGGCCCAGGAGCCCTTTGGATTGTTTAGGAATTTAGCAGTAGGGATTTTCCTTCCAGGATCTGAGGGGAACCTGCAGGAGAGATGGAGAGGGACTGGAGGGACAGGACAAGGGGGAATGGCTTCCTATTGCCGGAGGGAAGGTTTAGATTGGATACTGGGGAGAAATTCTTCCCTGTGCACGGCTGTGTCTGCCCCTGGATCCCTGAAAGTGTCCAAGGCCAGGTTGGAAGGGGCTTGGAGCACCCTGGGATACTGGGAGGTGTCCCTGCCATGGCCGGGGGTGGCATTGGATGGGCTTTAAAGGTCCTTTCCCAGCCAGGCAATTCTACGATTTGGATGGGGTTTGATATGGTTTAATTCAGTCCTGAATCACAAAAATGATCATCCTCTGCAAGAATCCTTCTGCACACAATGAAGAAAACAATCTGCTTCGTGGCCATGGCGCAGTCTGTGTGTGTGTGGGTGTGTTTATATATATATATATATATAAAATGATGTTTTTACTAAGAAAATGAAACAGGTTTTTGTGTTCTCACACTTGGTTTTGTGACTGAAAAGAGCTCAGGCTGGGGGATTTTGGATGTGAGCAGGGCTGGCTGCTTTTATTGAGAGCAAAGCAAAAGGCCTGGAAGTGAATCCTGAGAATAAATCAGTGATAAGAAAACGGTGCTGGAAAGATGGCAGTGGGCACTGGCAGGTGAAAGGGTCAGGAGGTGACGAGGGGAAGTGACTGTGGCTCTTGGTGTCATGCCCTGACGCCTCATCCAACCCCTGGCAGACCCTGATCGAAGGTTTATTCAAGGAGCAGCCCAGACAAACCACTCCGGCTCCCTCCCTGCCTAACAGGGGCGCGGTGATCCGCACGAGGATGCAGTGCCAGCCCCGGGGAACAGCCCGGGGGAGCTGCTGCCGCTTTCCATCCTCCTCCCGCAGCCCCTCGCATGCGAGTTCAGAGCTCCGTCCCTGCCCACCGGGCTGCAGGGAGGAGCTGGG
>VZRR01014217.1:0-26181 GCA_013398015.1 Oreocharis arfaki | reverse complement strand
TGCTGAGGGAATGGTTGGACTCGTTGATCCAAGAGATATTTTCCAGCCATAATGACTCCATGACTGTGCCGTCAGTGCTGGATCATGTACTGGGGATCTCTGTGCTGACTCTAAGCCCCAGCCTTAGCAAGGGCCTAGGGAAGCAGAGCTGCTCTGTTGGGCTGCTGTGGGTGCTCAACAAAGCTGGAGAAGGGGTTTCTGCTGTGCTTTTAGGTCCTTTCCCAGCATGGCTGTGCGAGCTCTGCGATTCCAGCAGGTGGGATTTCCAGAGCCCTTCACAGTATCCATGGGCAGCTGCACAGCCGGCTGTGGCTTGGCCTGTCCTGCTTTTCCAGGAGCTGCTGTCCCACTGGGGACTGAGGCACAGGAGGAACAGGGCCAGGTGCTTTATGGCAGGCCCTCGCTCGGAGCTGAGCTGAGGGACAGGGTTCAGGGTTGCAAGTGCCTCTTGGTGGGGAGGTGAATCCTGCAAAGATAAACTTCAGGGAGGTGAGATTGGAAGCTGAGGTTTCCCTGTCACATCCAGTGCAATGCTCCTGTGTGGGAGCTGGAAGGAGCCTCAGGAAATCTCTCTGAACAACATCCCTGCTGGACTGGGAGACAGGTGGCTGCTTCCCTTCTATCTCTGTCCTTGAGCCAAGTTGGGACAGGTCTGTCACAAGCCTGGTTTCCCTCCAGAGCAGGAAAGTGGTTTCTCTTCCTCTCCAAGCACTGAGAGCAAAGTCTTCCCTCAGGGGGCAGCTGCAGGTGGACAACCTTCCCTGCAGACAGACAGATGGGCTGCAGTGGGGCTGGGGCAGTGCAGGTGGCCAGAGCCAGGACAGCTGCTGGAGGGGCACTGGGTACCAGGGAGGCCGTGTCTTGGAGCAGCCTGCTCTAGTGGAAGCTGTCCCTGCCCCTGGCAGGCCGTGGAACAAAATGAGCTTGAAGGTCTTTCCACCCCAAAGGATTCAGTGATTCTGATAGCCCTGAAGCTCCCCAGGCCAGCTGAGAGGTGGCTGCTGGATCCAGTTCCTGCAGAGGGGCAGCTGCTGCTACCACCACTGGATATTGGGGGCATTTCTAGGGGCCAGTTGAACACCTGGCTCAGGGAGGAGTTGGCCCTAGGTGGAGAAAGAGAGTGAAGTTTGCAGACACTCTTAGTGCGGATGGAACTTCCTTTGCATCGGCTGATCTTGTGCTGGTCCCGTGGGGGGTTTGGTGACCCAAGGAGTGGCCATGGGCCGTGGCAGAAGTGTAACCTTGTGTCCCTTTCCCCAGCCTACCTGTCCAGGAGCAGCATGGCGCGGCGCCCGCGGAGCAGCCGGGCCTGGCACTTTGTCCTGAGCGGCGTCCGGCGCGAGGCCGACGGCCGGGCCGGCACACGGGGCTGGGGCTACGACTCCGACGGGCAGGTAGGCTGGGCTCGGGGGGCTCTGGGTGGCACTGGGGGCGTTTTCCTTTCCCTGATACCAGGTCTGAACTGGCCAAAAGCAGAAAGGATTTCATAATGGTCAATATCAATACTGAGCTAAATGTTTTTTTAAGCACAGAATGGGTGTGTCATACATAAAGTACATACGAGATTTTAAAATATTGTTTTGGAAGTAGGGCTCTAGATAGGTGTTTGTAGTGGATCAGTTCCCTGATTCGGCTTGCTGTGCTCCCTCTTGGGCTGTGAGGCCCTTGGAGATGGTGGTGGAGATTGTGAGGCAGTGTCTTCAGACTGAAATTATCTCACATTTTCTCCTCTGTGATGTGAACATCACTTCTGAACCTGGTCCAGGTGTGCTGGGAACACAGCAGGGAGAGCAGGAGTAAAACAGTGCAAGGAGTGACTGATTTGCCTCTGCCATCCTTCCCTCTTTTCCCTAATTCTCGAGTATGTGAGTTGAGTTCCCTGTGCAGTGGTGGGGACACAAGGAGCTGCTCCAGGTGCTTCAGAGCCACACTGAAGCCATGAGGCCACTGCCAGAGCACAGTGTCCAAACCCAGGCACTGTGCTCCCAGAAAATGAGCAGTATTCTGTGCCTGCGGTCACAGGAATGGCAGGGTTTCTAGTTGGCAGTACTTAGGAAAGGTAGAAGTTAAGAAAGAACCCATGCTCTTGGGTCTGCAGGCCAGAGAAGGAGGCCTGGGCAGTGCCTATGTAACTCCAAGTAGTTTCAGTTCCCTGTCTTACACAGCTGCAAGAACATGAGTTTAAAGGATTTTCGTCATTAAATACTCCTTAGCATGGGGGTGAATAACAAGCAGGTACACCTGAGCAGTGTGTAAACCTGCTATCAGTGATAAGAGAATTCTTTAGGCAACACCAAAACGCAGGGGTGAAACTGGGCTGTGACTCTTGCAGTGTCCAGTCCAGGGTCACTTTTGTCTCTTGGCACTGGGGAACAGTAAATCAGGTTTTTGTGTTCCTGAAAGTAAACAAAAGCCCTTTAATCCTGCCCTGGGCTCCCCATGGGCCTGTCTGCAGTGCTGGCCTGAGGAGCTGCAGTCGTGCTGCTCAACTGGCTCCCTTTGTTCTGCCCCCTCTCCCTTCTCCCCCTCGTGCCTCTTGGGCTCCTCACAGCCTCTTCAGAGCAGTGCTCGGCTCTGCTGACAGCTGGAACCTGCCTGGTGAAAGCCAAAGCTTTAGCACAGAATTTCCTTCAAAATGTGTGTGTTCCAGACTTGTCACCCTGCTATGACAGCTCCTTGTCCACGGCAGGAACAAAGAACATACCTGCACCTCAGCGTGCTGAGAGGTCCCTGCCACTCAGCAGGCACTATCCATGTCCCAAAGCAGGGTAATTCCATGGAGACAGGCCAGGACACGACATGAGCCTGGGGATGTCCCTGCACAGCCCTCACGGAGCTCTGCCAGCCCACCTCCCACACCCAGGGATGCCCGGCAGTGACCATTCCCTCTTCTCCCCAGCAGCACAGCGACTCGGACTCAGAGCCGGAGTTTTCCTCCCTGTCTCCCTCCATCCCAAGTGCCATCCCTGTGACTGGAGAGTCCTACTGCAACTGTGAGAACCAAAGTGAAGCTCCCTACTGCTCCAGCCTGCACGCCCTGCACCGCGTCCGCGACTGCCGCTGCGGCGAGGAGGATGAGTGTAAGGGGCTCCCTTGGGGCTCAGGATGATGCCATGATGATTTTTTGCCTTTTCTTTTATACCCTTTTTATATAGTTTTCATGTATTCGTAGTGCTTTTAGCCCACATACTTGTAACTTTTCAAGTCTGATAACTTAGCTGAGACCTTGTATCCTGTTAGGCCAGGAGACCAGACATCCTGGGAACTTCGCAGTCAGGGGTCAGAAAGCCCCAGACACCAAGGTCCTCTCCAGAGCACATTCTGTAAACTAAGATAGGCCCGTCCAAGGAGAAAATTCCTCAGAATGGGGGATTCATTCAAGTCTCTCATTGGGGAATCTTTGATAGATATGCTGATTTACAAAGCCTATAAATTGTATACTCAGTTTATTGTGAGTGTGCATTTTGGCACATTCCACCTGGACGATGTGGTGCACCTAAGGATCCTTAAATAAATACTGACATAAAAATCCCTTTTCCCCTTAATTTGGCTCTTAATGTTAACACCAGGGAAAGGCAACAGGGATGGAGGGACCCCTGCAGTGTCCCATCCCTGTGCCAGCATTCCTTTGTTTACATCCCGAGGCCGTAGGAAGATTACCAGCCCGTGCCTGCTGTCATGTTTCCAGGGCTCGGGGCTGAGGCTGTGACGGTGTCAGCACTCACCTCTGGGACCTGCTTTTCCGATCCGGCTTAGGCCTCCAGTGAAACAGAGCTGGTGCTTAGGGCCCTCCTGATCCCTGGAATGGCTGGCAGGGTGCCAGGCTCAGAGCACGGGGTGGGCTTGGGTTAGCTGGGAGAGCCCGTGGCATGGCAGAGTCACGCTTTGATCCCATGAGGAGTGCGGGGAGAAGGAAGGCTCTGCCTGGTGTCCGCCAAAATTGGGCCTGGTGAAGCTGACAGCTGTGGAGCACTGATCCATCCCTGGTGGGGCACTGCGGAGTAGTTCAGGCCTCAAGCAGTTCTCTGATGTGCACAGCCTAGGATTTACCCTCTTAAACAATAAGAGAAATACAAACAAACCCAACAACAGGCCTTCAAAACAAACATCCACCCATATTTTGGCTTGGAGGTCGTTCCCTGAGGGTCTTTGCCCATCTTTGTCCCCTCTGTGCTTCCTCAACAGATTTCGACTGGGTGTGGGACGACCTAAACAAGTCGACGGCCACCCTGCTGACGTGTGACAACCGCAAGGTGAACTTCCACATGGAGTACAGCTGTGGCACGGCCGCCATCCGCGGCAACAAGGAGCTGGCAGACGGGCAGCACTTCTGGGAGATCAAGATGACCTCCCCGGTGTATGGCACTGACATGGTACGTGTGGGGCACACAGAAATGCCCTGGGTTTTGGACAGGAGCTGGCAGGATGAGGTTCCACCACAGCAGATGAGGTTTGAGGCTGTCTGGAAGTGCTCAAGTCCCTGGGGATCTGATGAGATGCATCCCTGGGATGTGAGGGAACTGGTGGATGAAGTGGCTTAGCCACTATCTGTCATATTTGAGGAGCTGTGGCAGTCTGGTGAAGTTCCCAGTGGCTGGGAAAGAGGAAATATAACCCCCATTTTTAAAAGGGGAAGTAAGGAAGATCTGGGGAAGTATAGGCTGACCAGTCTCACCTCTGTGCCTGGCAGTCATGGAGCAGATCCTTTTGGAAGCTATGCAAAGGTACATGGAAAATGTGAAGGTGATTGATGGCAGCCATCAGGGCTTCACTAAGGACAAATCCTGCCTGACAAATTCAGTGGCCTTCTGTGGTGGGGTTGCAGCGTTGGTAGATGAGGGAAGAGGAACTGATCTCATCTACCTGAATTTGTGCAAAGCATGTGTTGCTGCTTCGCATGGCATCTCTAACCTGGAGAGACATGGATTTGATAGAGGGACCACTTGGTGGACATGGAATTATCTGGATGGTCACACGCAAAGAGCTGGAGTCAACAGAGACCAATGACAAGTGACACTGCTCAGGGGCTGGCATTGGGGCCAGTATTGTTTCACATCTCTGCTGGGGATATGAACAGTCATCCAGGAGATCAGGGTACCCTCGGCCAGGCTGGAACTGGCACCCAGCTGTGTGGGGAGGTGACACCCTGGAGGGGAGGGATGGGGCATCCAGAGAGACCTGGACAGGCTGGAGAAGTGGTGCCATGGGAAAAAAGTTCAACAAGGCCAAGTGCCAGTGGTGCACCCAGGTCAGGGCAATCCCAAGCACCAACGCAGGCTGGGCAGGGCATGAATCGAGAGCAGCCCTGGGAGGAGGACATGGAGTGTTGGAGGATGAGAACTGGACATGGCCTGGTCACGTGCACCCAGAACCTCCCCATGCCCTGGGCTGAGCCCCCAGCGTGGGCAGCAGGGGAGGGGGGATTCTGCCCTTCTGCCCCCTCAGGCGAGACCCCACCTGCAGAGCTGCCCCAGCCCTGGGGTCCCAACAGCAGAAGGACGTGGAGCTGCTGGAGAGAGTCCAGAGGTGGCCACGGAGATGCTCCGAGGGCTGGAGCCCCTCTGCTCTGGAGCCAGGCTGGGAGAGCTGGGGGTGCTCACCTGGAGAGGAGAAGGCTCCAGGGAGACCTCAGAGCCCCTTCCAGGGCCTCAAGGGGCTCCAGGAGAGCTGGAGAGGGACTGGGGACAAGGGATGGAGGGACAGGACACAGGGAATGGCTTCCCACTGCCAGAGGGCAGGGCTGGATGGGATATTGGGAAGGAATTGTTCCCTGGGAGGGTGGGGAGGCCCTGGCACAGGGTGCCCAGAGCAGCTGTGGCTGCCCCTGGATCCCTGGCAGTGTCCAAGGCCAGGCTGGATGGGGCCTGGAGCACCCTGGGATAGTGGGAGGTTTCCCTGCCCATGGCAGGGGGTGGAATGGGA
This sequence comes from Oreocharis arfaki, assembly GCA_013398015.1. Lineage (NCBI taxonomy): Eukaryota > Metazoa > Chordata > Aves > Passeriformes > Paramythiidae > Oreocharis > Oreocharis arfaki. The sequence goes on along the minus strand of VZRR01014217.1, from coordinate 20,259 downwards.
TGGGCTTTACAGTCCCTTCCTACTCAAACCATTCCATGACTCTGGGAACATGACAGTGACCTTCTCCAGGAGTTCAGCTGGGCCTCCTCACGTAGGAAAGGAAATTGGAGCTGGTAGTCTTCAGCTCCACCCTGAAACCTTGACTTGGCTTCACCAACCTCTCTGGGTGTTTTGGGCTGAGCCAAGAAGAGGAGGGAAGGACTGGAGGTGGAATCTGGTTGTGTTTTCTTGCTTGTAAAGACACTGAGCTTGTGTTCTTACTCCCTGCTTTGCCTCCCAGATGGTGGGAATTGGGACATCGGATGTGAACCTGGACAAGTACCGCCACACCTTCTGCAGCCTGCTGGGCAAGGACGAGGACAGCTGGGGACTCTCTTACACAGGTAACACGGACAGGGTGGCTGGATGGGCAGCAGTGGCCCAAGAGGTGCCTGTTGGGGAAGATAGAATGGGAAAACCTTACAAATATGATTACCTGGCAAAAGATGCTGAGATTGAGATGAAAACAAGCTTTGAGTTACCCAACTCCAGTCACTGAACAACTAGAAAACAAGGTATACCGGCTATAGGTAATCCCCCTTTGATTAAACAATGCCCTCTACGTGTAGACAGGTCCAAGGATCAAAGAAGACCCTGCAAACTCATCAAAGAGTCCAAAAATCAACTTTTAGAGTTTAAAATACAATGCTATATTAATGTAATGATTCTTATCGGCTGTAGGCAAATGTTGTAGGATTTGTAGCTTATTCTAGATTGGTTCATGGAAATTAGAATATTCAACACAGAAGATGATTTAATGTATTGTAATCACCCTTGAGAGCTCTCTGCTCTCCTCTGCTCTATTCTGCTCTGCTCTCCTCTTCTCGCTCTCCTCGCACTTCACTTCTCTCTTCTCGCTCTCCTCTTCTTGCCTGCTCTCTAACTTCTCCGACCTGCCTGGAGCTGCAAGCGGCAGCTCCTGGCAGGGCTCTTTTCCCACACCTTCTGCAATAAACATCATGATCTAAAACCTGAGAATAGAAATCTCCGTCACTGTCTGTCCTGACCGTCCACAACCAAACCCAGAATTCAGCTGAGAGAGAGAACTCCGCAGGTGCCCCCAGACCCCTGACTCCCTTCATTAAGGACACCAGAGCAGCTGCCGGCAGCTCACAGCCCTCGGAGCGTCTCTCCTGGCCCACGTTTTGCAGAGCCCTTAGACCTGGTGTGGGACCCTCCAGGGCACCAGGGTGCTGCTGTCACATTACCACTTGGGGTTTCAGAGCTGCTCCCTGCGCCCTGGAGTTGTAAAACCTCAACTTTGCCCTTTCCACCAGCCACTCTGGGATGGGAGGGCAGGGATCAGGCAATGCAGGGATGTTTTTGGCACTGAGCGAGGCTGTACCAGCAGCCTGGGAGTTGGGATGTGTTCCTGGAGTGCAGGTTTTCCACAGAATGCCATTTTTTGGCTGTGTTTTCAGGACTGCTGCATCACAAGGGAGACAAAACCAACTTCTCCTCGAGGTTTGGCCAAGGCTCCATCATTGGGGTGCATTTGGACACATGGCACGGGACGCTCACGTTCTTCAAGAACCGCAAGTGCATAGGTGAGAGCCAGGGATGGGGTGGGAGCAACTCAAGTCTGGCTGCAGCAGGAAACACTGGGAAAGCAGAAGACCAAGGTGTGAAGCGAGTGGGAGGAAGGTCACATTTGTTGTTTAGTAGATTGGGATTTTGGAAAGCTTTCCCCAACAGCTTTGCAGTTAATGGGCTCGGGGTAGGTGGGAGGGGGGAGATCCCTCTGTCTAAACTAACATGCCCTCCCTGCTGCTGTGCCATGGCAGGGGTGGCAGCCACGAAGCTGCAGAACAAGAAGTTTTACCCCATGGTGTGCTCCACGGCGGCCAAGAGCAGCATGAAGGTGATCCGGTCCTGCGCCAGCTGCACATCCCTGCAGTACCTGTGCTGCTTCCGGCTGCGCCAGCTCCTGCCCGACTACGTGGACACGCTGGAGGTGCTGCCCCTGCCCCCGGGACTCAAGCAGGTGCTGCACAACAAACTGGGCTGGGTCTTGAGCATGAACTATAGCACGTCGAAGCCTTCCTCGTCCTCGGGGAGTGACTCGGACAGCTCGTGCGGCTCGGATGCGGAGGCCTGCCAGAGGAAGAGGTGCAGGAGGACATAATGGCTCTGCACACCAGGTGGGTGGGGGTTTGTTGTGTTGTCTGCGAGGGCCAGCCGAACCTGATGCACCTCTTCCTTCATGGAAATACCATTTCTACATGTTGGCAAAGATTTCTCTAGTGCTGTGGAAATCTTTGGCCTCGACATCCATTACAGGCATTTAGAAGAGTTGCTGGCTCCAAGAGGTGCCAGGTCTGACACGAGAAAATTGTGGTGAAATATCTGAGCTTCATCTCCTGACTTGCTATGGAAGCCAGAACCTCTTCCTGAAGGATCTCTCTTCTCCCTGTTGGCACAGACAACGTTTAAGAAATTGGACTTGATGACAGGAGTTGGACTTGATAATCTGCGTGGCTCCCTTCCAGCTCAGGGTCTTGTGATGATTAAGGCAGCCTCCTGGTTGAGTGTACTGGAGTCCAGTCAGACAACAGACCTGACTCATTGAGACACAATCCCAGGCCAGTCCCCTCCTCTGTGTGTGTGTGGGTTTGGTGTCTGCCATGACCTCGTCCCGCTCTGGGGCACGACGGAGCAGCAGCTGCAGGGAAAGGGCCCCCCCAGAGCTCCTGCTGGGAGCAGGTACAGGAGCTGAGCTGTGAGTGGTCTTCCTCAAGCCCCTGGGGACTTTGAATTGCTTTGCATGTTGGTTCCTGCTGCTTCTCCTCTGTCCAAGACTGTGTCAAACTGTAATAATAAAAGTAGAAGCTGTCTGTTGTTCCTCTTGGGGCCCTTGAAGGCAGGAGGCTGCAGGTGCTTGTCAGAAATAGCCTGGGCAGCAGCATGGAGGGGAGGTTTGGCTGCAGCAGTTGTGTGTCAGAGCTGGAGGAGGTGAAGGCAGCAGAGATCCCCTTGTCTCTGCAGGGCTCTTGTGCTTCCCACTGAACCACTGGCTGGGGTGATGTTCAGTGGAGCCAGGCGATGGTCATTGGAGCCAGGCTGATGCCTGTGGTTGTGCATGGGAAGGGTTTATAGTGCCTGTCCTCAGGCAGGTCATGCTGGGACAAACACCCCAAACCCCCACCCCAGAGCCTGGGAATTGGAGCCACCCCTCCCAGACTTTGTAGTCATGCTGAGAGGAAATGCTGGATTAGGATCTGGACAAGCGACTGATTGTGTAGTGGCCTTGTGGCATGGCCAGGGAATGGGCTCTGTGCTCTTGCAGGACTGGTGCCAGCCCAGGCCAGTCCCTGTAGGGCCCGTGGTCAGCCCAGGGGGCTTTTCCCCAGCCTGTGAGCTCTCCTCTGGTGGACAGCTGAGGATTCAGGGCTGAGCTGGTGCTGTCAGTCTTGCAAGGGGCATTGGAAAGTGGAACAGGGCTGAGGTATTGATGGGAAATGGCTTTTAACCAGTTTTCCCTGTGGGTTTCCTCCCAACAAGTTCCAGCTGCTGCCTTTTCCTCTGCTCCCATCACAGACCCCGTAGGGTCAGGTAAAACTTCTTGCACCACGTGCACTTATTCCCTGCTGAGCTCATTCCCAGATCCTGAAGTGAAGGTGGCTCTTGCTCCTCTGGGGCCGGGCTTTAATGAGAACCTTACTGCAGCCGGCCAGGCTCTGTCTGTGCCTCTGGCGCCGTGCTGCAGCCAGAACAAGCCTGCCTGGTGTGCTCTTCCCCAGGACCTGATTCAGGCAGCAGCAGCTGGAGGCAGAGGAATCCCTGGCAGGGAGGAAGGTGGTTTGGAGGGGCCCTCCTGCTCCTGCAGCACTGGTTGCTCCAAGTTCCAAGAGAAGAAGTTTGGGCGTTCTGTGTGACTGTGGAAAGCCCCAGTGAACAATCCCAAACCTCAGCAGGCACTTGGGGAGCCCTGACCCACCCCCATCCTGGCTGTGGCTATTTCTGAGTAATAGTGGAGCATTTGCTTTGGGAAAAGAGAATCCCATCCTAACCCACCATTTCCCATGGAGCTTAGCCAGCATTTTCTCATGTATGAGTTCAGTGAACAAACTCCCCTGCCTGCCCTGAGCTGTGTTACCCCATGGAGGTGGTTCCTCTCTGGCCAGCTGGTTTTGACAGTTGGCAAGTGCTTTCCAAAGTGACTCAAACAGGACCCACCTGTCCCTGGAAGCCACAGCAGGATCCACAGTCACAGATCCCACAAGAAGCCAGAGCAGGACACGCAAAGTCAGGACACACTGAAGAAAACACAGGGCTTGTCCAACACCTCACCTGCAAGGACAGAGCTACACCCAGCCCCTGTTCCAACATTCCTTAGCTCTCACAGGAGCCAGACAGCTTTCCAGCCAGCGGGATAGAAAGCTGGGGGAGCTAAAAGAGGAAATGAGAGCCAAGAGGCCAAATAAAGCATCTGTAAGGAGACATTTATTGATGTGCATGTTCTGAAGGAGAATCAGCTGCTTCCCCTGGCCAGGCTCCCAGCTGCAGCTCAGCCACAGCCAAGCACTGGCAGATAAAAGGAGTGACCAGCACCACCCCCAGTCCCTCTGTGGGGACCAGAACAGAACCACAACAAGGCTGGGCTGAGAGAGGTGGCAGGGTCAGTTTGCCCCAACACGGTGGTCTTTGGCACTGATGTCCCATGTCACTGGGATGCTCAGAGGGTGTCATCTGTCACCTTCTGTGCTGCATTCTCCATAGGCCTTTGAGCACAGAGGAGGAGGGAGCAGTTAGCACAGATGCTCTAGAAGACCCCAGTCTTCCCTACAGGACTCAATCCCATTGTTACAGTGAGGATCCATGACTTAGCCTTCATCCAACCATATCAGGATGGGGGGATAAAGCTCAGAACAAACCATTTCTGTCACTTGGAAACAGACCTTGCACACTCCCAGTTGTGTGCTGTCTCTCCAGAGAGAGCTGTGAAGCCACTTCATCAAATCCTAGAATGGTTTGGATTGGGAGGGACCTTAAAGCCCATCCAGTGCCACCCCTGCCATAGGCAGGGACACCTTCCACTATCCCAGGTGGCTCCAAGCCCCGTCCAGCCGGGCCTTGGACACTTCCAGGGATCCCGGGGCAAGCCACAGCTTCTCTGGGCACCCTCTGCCAGGGCCTGCCCACTCTCACAGGAAACAATTCCTTCCCAATATCCCATCCATCCCTGCCCTCTGGCACTGGGAAGAAACACATATTCCAACGAGACTGTGCTGAGGACAGAGACCAAAGCTCCAGGAGATGAAAAAGGACAGGAGAGCATTTGACTACATCAGAGTACAGAAAAAAAAGTTCTGTCAGAGTTCCTCATCTAGTTGGAGTTTTATATGATTAATATTCACAAAAACAAGCACTTGCTGATAAAAATGTGCCTTCATCCATTGGCTGAGCTGCTGTCAGAAGGGTTAGAGCATCCCAGTCTAATCCTGCCACTCTCAGTCAGGAACAGCAGAAAGCTCAGGGGCGTGGGGGGAGGGAGATCTCAGTGAGCTAAAGCAGCTCCCTGAAGGCTCAGACAGCAGAAGAGCAAGGAACGTGTGGGGTCCACTATGAGGAGAGCTTGGTGCCCTGTGGGAAGCCCTCACCGTTCTGGGGTGACACATTTTCTGCCTGAGGGGCTGTAGCTGTCACACTGCAGCAGCAGCCACTGGGACATCAAAGCCAGAGCTGAGGGACAGAGCATGGGGGGCAGTGGATGCCCCAACAACCCCTGAGCTGCCCTGGCTGCGTGGGCAACCAAAGGTATCACCAGGGGAACATGCCACGGTGATCTGAGCAGGTCCTGGGAAGTGAGACCACAGCAGGGAGAGGCTGGGGAGGGCAAACAGAAGGGTGACCGGACACTGCTGGAACAAGGTGGTGGTTTAATCACACACTCACCCAGAGACAAGCCTTGCTTCCCTGGGGAGCTGGTGGCACATTCAGGGCTTGTTTGCTCCATCAACACAGAACTTTGAGTGAGGATGCTCATGAGAGCCCTCCCTGCCCTTGCCCTCCAAGCTCTAACAGGCCACAGAGGGCTTTGAGGGCTGACCTGTAACAGGGAGGGGTTGCTTCTACTGTAGCTGCTGCTGCTGCTGCAGGGCTGACTCTGTTCTACTGCTGGAATTGTCACTTGCACACCTGCCAGAGTCCTGGGCTGTCCTTCTCCACTTCCAACCCCTGACATGGGCCCAGGAAGGGCAGGAAGGAAACTCCTGCAGCTCCAGCTGTCTCCTGCAGAAAGAGCTGGGAGCAAGGCCTGAGGCTGGTGCATGCCCAGACCCCAGACCCTGCAGCTCTCCCCTGGCATTAAGCTCGGGGCTTCTTCTAAAGCCTCTTTCTGCCAAGGCTAATACTTTTTTCCCACTCAATCTTCTTTCCTTTCCTGGACATCTCCAGAGCACAGAGGTGAAAAGATTTTCCTAAGGTCATCTTCCCTTCTTCCCTAGTGCTGAGTCACCACTGCATTCACCACGAGAACAGATTTTCATCTGCAGAGATTCAAAAGGATCTTGAGACACACAAATAATCTGGGCCCTTCCACTGACAGCATCAAGGACAGGCTGGCAGCCACTGACAAATGTTCCTGTAACTTTCACTGAGGTTTCCCAAAGCTCTGAGCTTGGGGTGTGAGAGAATGACTCACTTGTCCAGGTGTTTTGTTGTTGCCCTTGTCAGAGAGGTGCTGGCCAAATCCCTGCCACACGTCTGAGGACAGCACTGTGGTGTTAGCCCATGGCTGCAGCACTCAGAGAAGTGACAGAGGTGAAACATGTAACACACCGACCAAGGCTCAGGTGAGCCAGGACAGCCCGAACTCCTCACCCTCTTCAACCCTTCTAGCGCCGATGTCACCAAAGGCATCTGGTGAGAGCAGCAGGGCATCGCCGGAGTCACCTGGGAGTGGTCAAAAAACCAGTGGATATGGCACTTCCCGATATGGCTTAGTGGCACGGGGGCGTTTGGGCAAAGGCTGGACTTGATCTTGGAGGTCTTTTCCAACCTTAAGGATTCTCTGAAAGCGCATAGGTTGGACACGTCCCTGGGCGGGATGAGGCCAGGCTGGGCCGGCAGGGGCGGGCCGGCAGGGGCAGGAGCCGGGATGGCAGCGGAGGGAGAGGGGCTGGCAGTGGAGGGAGGTGGGATGGGAGTGGAGGGAGCCGGGATGGCAGCGGAGGGAGCCGAGATGGCAGGGAAGGTACCTGGGCCGGCAGGGAAGGGAGCCGGGCTGCCCAGAGCTGCGGTTCTCTTTACTCAGCTCCAGCAAAGCTGCTCATCCTTCTTAGCTGCCCGTAAGCCACGAGTCCTAACCCTCTTTGGGGCACATTCCGGCAGGGTAGGAATTTAGTTCAAGGGCCATCAAGCCAGGGTTTAAACGGTGTTTGACCTACTTTGTGACTGCTGTGGCATCACAAGGAGCGCTGCTGGGGGGACATGGGCCCTGCAAGGCAGGGAACTGAGGGAGAACCAACAGCCCCTTTCACAGCTGGGCAGCTCGTGGTGGAGGCTGGGGAGGGGAGGCTGCGTTCGGGCTTCTCTGACCCAGGGTCCTAAGAACAAGGGCCTCCAAATAGTGCCTCAAAGTCTGCAGTCCCTCCTCCATCCCACTGCCAGCCAGGGTGAAAGTGTAAACCTGATCCAAGACAGGCACCAGCTCCCTGGCAAAGCATTCCTTCAGAGAACTCACACATGGGACTTTGCCATCAGCTCAACCCAAGTGAAAGAAAACTTCAAGGACTGTAAGTTTTACCTCCAGTGTCTCCTTGTGAGGCACAGGAAGCTTCCTGGGAGCTGGGGCTCTGCATTCCCAGGCTCAGGGGCTGCTGCCTGCCCTGCTCTGGGCACAGGGCTCCTGCAGGAGCACCACAAGCTCACGCCTCAGGGCTGCTGTGGGTAAAGAGGGAAAGGTCAGGCTTAGTCCCACATCTGCCACCTCTGATCTGACTCAAAGCTGGAGATAAAGGTGTGGCAGCAGCTCCCCTGCGAGTGAGAGGAGACCCCAAACCAGGGTGAGAGCCACAGGCTGCCTCTGCTGGCAGAACTCCACAGGCCACACCTGGGTTTTTATACAAAAAAATTTATCTTCACAGGCTTAAGTGAGAAGGAGCTGAGGAGATGATGAGACAGGGGCTGTCCCTCAGAAGCCATCCCTGATGCTCCAAGGGCTGGAGCCCCTCTGCTCTGGAGCCAGGCTGGGAGAGCTGGGGGTGTTCGCTCAGAGAAGAGAAGGCTCCAGGGAGAGCTCAGAGCCCCTTCCAGAGCCCTAAAGGGGCTCCAGGAGAGCTGGAGAGGGACTTGGGACAAGAGATGGAGGGACAGGACACAGGGAATGGCTTCCCACTGCCAGAGGGCAGGGATGGATGGGATATTGGGAAGGAATTGTTCCCAGGGAGGATGGGGAGGCCCTGGCACAGGGTGCCCAGAGAAGCTGTGGCTGCCCTTGGATCCCTGGAAGTGTCCAAGGCCAGGTTGGACAGGGCTTGGAGCCACCTGGGATAGTGGAAGGTGTCCCTGCCCATGGCAGGGGTGGAATGGGATGAGCTTTTAGGTCTCTTCCAACCCAAACCATTCTGGGATTCTGTGAAATACTACAGACAGAAGAGGACAGACCAAGCTACCCTAGCTGCATTCTGCGGAATCTTGGATGTGATCCCATCATCAGCACAGAGGAGACTCCTCTGCTCTGCACCTCCAAGGACAGGAAGGACCCAGGACTGTGGGCAGCACACGAGTGGCACACTCGGGGCACAGGACAAGGGCTTCAGGCTCTGAATATCTCTCAGGGCACTGAACAGCAGCCAGTGCCTGCTGCCCTCCTGCTCACCTCCAGAGCAGCTGCACCGATCTCCTCACTGGCACTGCCTATTCCAGCCTGTCCTTCTCTAGTCTTGGATGGGACTGGATGGACTGGGAATTTCTCAGGGAAGAAGCACAGGCTGCTCAGACAAGTATAAATAAAATGCTGTAGCACTGCACAGAAGTGAGAACTCACGCAAACCTCTGCTTCAAAATGCAAGCGCTCCCCTGGGCTGTGTACTTGGAATGCTTCTTTCAAGGAAATCTTTCATGGACTCCATGAGAATGGAAAAGACAAATACAAGGAAAGGCAAGTCTGGGCTGAGCAGTTCCCTCTGAGGAAGCAGCACCTGTCCTAGGGTTAAAGGTGTATCCCTGGAGACCTCCTGCTGTACTCAGACAGCTGCTCCCAGTTTTCAGAGCACCCTCTCTGTATCAGAGCTTTGTTCCAGGGTGGAGCAATGGCAGTTTTGAATGGATCCTCTTGTCTGTTCCATGTTCACTTGGAAAGTGACCCTGCTGTACAGCATTTTGTGGAGCTCTGGTCTGACATCTGTATCCCCTGGGTCCAGCAAGAGGTGCTTAAGGAAATCTTCTGCCTCTACCAATGCCTCTTTATACTAAAATGTGAAATATTTCCAGCAGCATCAGTGGTGCAGCAGGAAAGCAGACAGTTCTGCACCTGTGCAGAGCCCACACTGCAAGAGGCACCAACACTCCAGGCCATGCCCATGCTATGCTGGTGAAAGACCATGGCTGAACTGAAAGGTGAAAACCTTCCCCAAACAAGCAAAAAGGTGCAAAAGGAGCCTGAGAGGGAAGGCAGTGCCAACTGCAGAAGTTGCTAAGTGTGATGAAAGGAGACAAAAAGCCTTTGTCTGCACTGCACAGTGCTGGAGGGCCACGTTATCTGCACCTACATGCTCTGGAGTCAATTACATAACCGCAGTATCTGCAATGTTCTATCTAGCAGGAGCAAAAATAGAGTTCTGCCTCCGCCCAAAATTCCTGCAGTGGGGGTGAGCACGGGAACAGTCCCCCCTAGCCTCCCCTGCCACACAGGGATCCTTCCCCACTGAACCTCCGCACTGAAGTGAGAAGATATTTGGTGCCAGAAGGTACCTGGCCTTTCAGGTTCCCAGTGAGGGCTTTCAAAAGTGATCACTGGGCTTTCCAAACGAGGCAGCAGATTTGTTCAGCCTCTTCCAGATGTGTAGCTGTTGCCCATGGCACCATTCCGTGCACACATCTGGGCTGGGAATGCTGAGCACCCAAGAGAAACCTCTGTAGGGAGGATTTGTGGTCTCATTCTTGCTTACTGCAGCTTCCTGGGCTCACCCTCGATACACACCTGCCTAAAATTGTGCCTAAAAGACACTGGCTCAGGAATAATCTGCCTGGGAGTCCGGCCTAGCTCCATTTCCCAAGCTACCTGGTCACCAGCAATCCGCATTTCTGGGGCCCCTAGAGAGGGAAGTCAAAGCTTTCTCCCCATAGCACATCATTGCAGAGAAGATGAGAAGGACTCACCCAAGTGGAGAGTGCTGGGTATGTTTCTCCTCTAAGTTCTGCTGCAGGGAACTGCCTGAGGCTCAAAAGAACATTTACAGTCCAAGGAAATGAAAACCTTCACCTAAGCACTGGGATCTTTGAGGAGACCCGTGGAGAATGACGGAATGACCCTGGTATGAGAAAAAGAGGTGTTTAATCAGCATTAATAAACAACAAAAATAAAACAAGTGTGGAATTAGGGAATCTGCCTGTGTGGAAGTCTGGCTGCCTGCAGCACACACAGGTGTTGGCTGGGCTGGGGACTGAGTTGTCAGCTTCATCACTGACACCTCTGCAAGCACCTTGAAAAGTGTCCTAGAATAAATCTTTTTAAATTGACAGAAACATCATTATTTTTGAAATAGCTCTCTGTGAAGGAAGATTGAGATCAGCCATCAGGCTGGAGTTAGGAAGCTGGGGTTCACCACCTGCCACGCTCCTTTCAGCCCCACTCCCATCATCCCTGTGCACGCCAGGCTGGACACACACAGATGTCACCGGGAGAATGCGCTCTTAATTAGCGGCTCTGTGAGTAGCTAATGAGAGCTGACACCATCTATTGGGCACCTTCCTCAGAGCGCTCTGCAACCTTTCCAAACCCTGTGAGGGCTGTCTCCTTCCACACACATCCGCTCCAGACGTGTTTTGTTTGAGATGTTCCAACAAAACTGCCCGGCTGTCCCTAAGAACACGAGGGGAGGACTGACAACACGCTGCTTGTCCACCTTAAAATTCCAGCATTGTTTTCTGGGAGCGTCGCCAGCGGGAGCGCCCGGGACGGGATGGACTTTGGGATGCCGAGGGCTGGCTGGAGGCCGGGAGCTCCTCCGCGCTGCCCGCGCTCCCTCTGCCGGCATCAGCGCTCCCGGGAACGTCGGGGAGAACCCTCTGGCACCGGGAGGACTCACCTCCCGAGTCGTGCCCAGCACTCCGCTACGGGCAGTGCTTATCCTGCTAAGACGTTTCCACTGGCAGGGTAGTCACCTGTGCTGGAGCAAACACGGACAACTTCCCTCAGGCAAAGCCATGCTCTGGACCTCCAGGATAAAACCGCTAATGATTTATTGGTACAAACGCGGGAATAATTTACTCGAAACTATGTTGGGTAAAGCAGGTGGATCCCTGCTGTGTGGAGACAGATCCCTGCTTGTCCCAGCCAAGACCTGAGCAGAGGAGAGCGAGCAGAACACTGTCTCTGAACAAGACAAGCAGGTTGGAAGCGGACCCAGCACTACATGAGGCACCTGGAACAGCTCTGGGAGCAAATCCAGCCCTCCACAGAGCACCCGGAGAAGGTATTTCATGTGCTGGTATTTCCAGAGGCTGATCTTGGAGTGAGCTGAACCAAGAGGTGAGTTCCTGAGGGCAGGAAACTTCCCTGGAGTTCTACCTATCCCTTCCCAACGCCCTCTGGGGCTGAGAACACGTTAACATCCGGGATCTTACACCCCAAAATTAAATCAGCAACACGTGCCCTGTGAGCTCCCCCAGCGCTGCGGGGCTGCAGCTGTGCCCTTCTGCTCTTGCAGCACGGCCCGGGGGAGCTCAGACCTCCTCTTCCAGAGGTGCCAGCCTGGGCCTGCCCGAGCTTGAGGGGCCGGTCCCGTACCACAGCAGCTGCCCAATAACCGGACCAGTCTAACGACCACAAGTGTGCAGACACGACCGCAACGACAGAGACAGCCAAGGCAAAACAGGCTCGTGAACACCCGGGACGCTGTCGCCGGGCCAGCGGCACAGGGGAGCTCAGCGGCGGCAGCAAGGAGGCCGCGGCGAGGACACCCCGCACAGGTGGAGCCTGATTCCCCCCCACCTCCATCGGTCCCCCGGGACGCCCGGCCCCGGCGGGCGCCAGGCCCCGCCCGTTGCCATGGGAACGCTCCGTACCCGGTGTCCCGGTCCCGCCGCTCCGCGGCCCCGGCACGATGGTTCCGCGGGGGGCGGTGACAGCGCGAGGGGAGCGCGTCCCCTTTAAGAGCGGCGCCGCCATGATTTGCCTGGTGCTGGGGCTCTTCGCCGGCTTCTTCCACAGTGGTACGGAACGGCACGGCACGGGACCGGACCCCCGGCCCTGTGTCTGAAGACCAGGGACCCCCACTCCCCTGGTGCCTGAGGACCAGGGACCTCCCTTCCCCGCTAGAGACCCCTCGGCTGAGGCCCAGGCCAGGGCTCCCTATGCCTGTGCCCTCTGCGCCCGAGGGCCGCGGCCAGGACCCGCCCTGCCCTCCTCTGCGGGATCCTGGGAACCCCCCCGTGTCCCCACGGCTGAGGGCCTGGGACCCGCCTGTGCCCGCTTGGCTGAAGGCCCGGAGGCGTCTCTTTCCCCCCCTCAGACCTCTGCCGTCTCCCTGCAGCCTTCGGCGGGGTCAATGAACGAACCTTCGTGGCCATCAAGCCGGATGGGGTCCAGCGGCATCTGGTCGGGGAGATCATCCGGCGCTTCGAGAGGAAGGGGCTGCAGTTGGTGGGGATGAAGCTGCTGCAGGTGAGTGGCCGGGCCCACCCAGGCTGGGGGTCCCTGGAGCCGAGGAGCCCCTGCAGCCCCCCAGGCCCCGGCGGTGCTGGGAATTGCTGGGGGTTCTGCCTGTCATCCGGCTTGTACAGCCTGCCGGTGTCGTTCCAGCACCAAATCCTCACAGCTCAGACGCGTGTTGGCACTAGGAGGGGTGATTCTAGCTGTGGGGAGCATGTCTGCCCTTGGCTATGCCCATGCTCCAGGGCTGGCACTAAGCTGGCAGGTGTTGCTTGCTCTGACCCAGAAACTCCTGTCTGTGTCAGGCTCCTGCTGTTTCACTCCTGGAACTGAGCATCTGTGCAAGAGCTTAATTCTCTTAATCCCCTGCATCCCTGAGGTGCAGCCCTTGCCCAGATGCCCGTGTGTGGGAGCAGACTAAGCTCTGTGCTCTGCGCAGGCCTCAGAGGAGCTGCTGAAGGAACACTACATCGCCCTGCGGGACCGTCCCTTCTACAGCCGCCTGGTGAAGTACATGAGCTCTGGGCCCATCGTGGCCATGGTGAGTGCTGCCCAGGGCCCCTGGACCAAGGAACAGGGACGAAGTGCAAGGTGTGAGCAGCCGTGGCTGTTGGCACAATGGAAGCAAGGTGGTATCTCCCCTCAGAGGGTCTCTTGAAGCTGTACTGAACTGCAGGGATGTTTTCTGTGGTAAATGAAATCATAGAATGGTTTGGGTTGGAAGGGACCTTAAAGGTCTCATTCCACCCCCTGCCATGGGCTGGGACACCTTCCACTATCCCAGAGTGCTTCCAGTCCTGCCCAGCCTGGCCTTGAGTGCTTCCAGGGATGGGGAGAAATCCACAGACAATTTGGAATATTTTCCAAAATCAACTTTGGAAGAATAATTTGGAGAGACCTGTTCCTCTCTCACTTGGGTGGATTTGGTGGGGAATTCAGAGCACAGATGTGACCTGCTGGGGCAGTTGTGGAAGCTGATCCTGGTTTTGCTCTCCTGTAGGTCTGGCAGGGGCTGGATGTGGTGAAGACAGTTCGCACCATGATCGGGGAGACCAACCCAGCTGAATCCAGGCCTGGCACCATCCGAGGGGACTTCTGTGTTGAAGTCAGCAAGTGAGAGCTTTGACTTTTTCTTCCCTCAGTGTTTAAGGGCATCCTGTCCAGGCATTCCTGTGCCAGACCTGTCCGAGCCTTCTGTGCTCAGACCAGAGCTGAGCTCTGCTTCCCAGGGTTGGCTTTAGTAGAAGAGCCTGGGTTGTGTCTTTCCCTCCTCCTGAGTCCTCTGTTGAAAGCAGGTGGGGTTTGCTGTTTTCCTCCGGTAATTGGGACTGTGAGGCTGTGAAGGGGGAGGTGCCCACTCAGTCTTTTCGTGGGAGTAGGTGAAGATCCATGGGTGGTGACCTTGAGTGGCCCCAGCCTGGCTCGTGGTAGACACGGCTCTTACTGAACCATCCTGCCTTAGATCTCTGTTCCCTGGTGTTTGATACCAAACCTGCTTTGATGGAAGGGGGAAAATCAGGAGGCACAGCTGGAATCACTGACATAAAACCTGCAAATCCCAGACCTATAGCCACTTGCAGCTCCTCCTGTAGCAAACAAATGGCTCCTCAGCATGGGAGGAAGGAGTGCTGGGAACCAGCACCTCTGGAAGGATGAGGGGTGTGTGATAGGAAGGGATATTGGGGGGTAGGACTGGCTCCATCCATTTAATTAAATTAGTCAAGGGGGAATTTTCCAGAGTGCAGCATCCCTCTCCCACCTTTCTCAGCTTGGTGCCCGCTGCTCCCTTTCTCCTTTGCCCACAGGAATGTGATCCATGGCAGTGACTCAGTGGAGAGTGCCCAGCAGGAGATCTCACTCTGGTTCCGCCCGGAGGAGCTGCCGTGCTGGGAGGACACAGCTGCACACTGGATCTACGAGTGAGGAGGAATCTCAGGGGAAGCACATCTTCCTGCTGGGACACAGGACATTTTCATCCATCTCACGGCAGCTGCTGGGGCTGGCTGCGGATCCTGCTATGAGATTCCTGTTGTGCCTGTGGGATCCTGGGAGCTGGGCTATGTGTAGAACTCTGTGGTTCAGCTCCTGACAAGGGGAGCTGTTTCTTTTTTTCTCTCTCTGCTATAGTAAGTAGTTGGTATTGTTGTTCTGTTTGCTGCAGCATCTTAAATCTCAAGTAGCTCAAGCTGATTCATTGAAGTAAAACTTGGGCTCTTGGCCCATTCCTGGGTGCTCTCATCCCTGCCTGGAGCAGGAGAATGCGTTTTCCTTGCTTGAGCTTTGGTTACGCTCAAGGTGATGGGCTTGACAATTTACCTGCATTTCTAGAAGGCTTTTCACTAAAGGCTTTTAAAGAATTGGGCTGCTGTAGGATAAGAGGGCAATTTCTCATTTTAGAGCTCATTCCAAGACAAGAAATGAAGGATGGGACAATTCTCTCTCTCTTGGTGGGAGCTCTGTGTGCTGGGGGCTGGCATAAGCTCACCCAGTTTCAGATGAGATGAGTGAATCCGTGGAAGGAGGATTCTCCAAATGCTGTTAAACGCACAATTCCTTGGGCTCTGGTTCCTGGGCTGTGGGAAGCAGCTCCGCCAGGTCTGCTCTGGTTCTCTGGGGCTGCACGGCCCTGACCCAACCTGACACCCCACTGTCCCTCCATGGTGACTGATGTGAAGCAGCAGCAGTGGGGCAGCCACAGGAACAGAAGCGGGAGAAGAAGGCAGGGAAGGATTTTTGTGTCTGGAGCTCAGGAAGGATATACAGGGGAGTATTGAGTTCTCTCTTGTGCACTGCACAGGCTGTGGAGTCCTGGCACTGAGTTCTGGGAGATCCTGAGGTCTTCCTTGTTCCCCCTGAAAGCTTCTAATGGAGTTTTCCTGCTGGAAGGGTATCTGGAAACAAGTTTGTAATGGGCTGGACACCACCTATGAGTTGTCCCTGGGCCACCCAGCTCTTCAGAGCTGTGCTGTGTCTGAGCTCCCTGTGCAGCCTCACCAGAGCATAGGGACAGGGACAGTGACATGGAATCCTGCCGTGACAGGGACACAGTTAAACTGAGGGAACGAGATCCCCAGGGCTTTCCTGTGTGCAGGATGAGTTTGACCTGTGCCCTAAAAGCCTGTCCCTCTGGGTCCTCAGCTTTGTAGGTCCTGGGCAATGAGGGCAACTCTTGGGGGGCAGAGTAAAGTCACCCTCAGTCCTGCTCTGTGCTGGGTGGTGGGGCTGAGCGGGGCAGGGGTGGGTGCCAGTGAGTGGGGCTTTGCCCAGCTGCCTCAGCCAAGGCTCCTTCTGCCTTGGGGCCTTCTCCAGGCATCTGTGTCCAGCTCTAAATACCTGACAGATCCCGTTTGTTCCTGGAACTTGTCCACTTGGCTGAACTTGAAGTCTGGCTGCAGCAGGGCTGCAGAAGACACTGGTGAAGACTGAGGCATGAAGCGAGTGGAAGGTCATGTTTGTTCTTTAATAGATGCATTGAGAAGAGCTGTTGGTGCCAAGAGCTGCCAGCTCTGACACAGGAAGCTCAGAAATACCTGAGCTTCATCTCCTGCCATTGCTTCTTCCTGAAGGATCCCTCTTCTCCCTGTCTACACACATGAGATTTAATTTGTCCTCCCAGTTTCAAAGCACACTGAACTCCAGTCAGACACAATCCCAGGCCAGTCCCCTCCTCTGTGTGTGTGTGGGTTTGGTGTCTGCCATGACCTCGTCCCGCTCTGGGGCACGACGGAGCAGCAGCTGCAGGGAAAGGGCCCCCCCAGAGCTCCTGCTGGGAGCAGGTACAGGAGCTGAGCTGTGGGTGGTCTTCCTCAAGCCCCTGAGGACTTTGAATTGCTTTGCATGTTGGTTCCTGCTGCTTCTCCTCTGTCCAAGACTGTGTCAAACTGTAATAATAAAAGTAGAAGCTGTCTGTTGTTCCTCTTGGGGCCCTTGAAGGCAGGAGGCTGCAGGTGCTTGTCAGAAATAGCCTGGGCAGCAGCATGGAGGGGAGGTTTGGCTGCAGCAGTTGTGTGTCAGAGCTGGAGGAGGTGAAGGCAGCAGAGATCCCCTTGTCTCTGCAGGGCTCTTGTGCTTCCCACTGAACCACTGGCTGGGGTGATGTTCAGTGGAGCCAGGCTGCTGCAGCAGAACCAGCAGGGTCTGTGCTCTTGCAGGACTCACGAAATCCCAGAATAGTTGGGGTTGGAAAGGACCTCTGGAGATGATCCAGTTCCCTGTCACAGCAGGGTCCCCTGGAGCAGCTGTCACAGGAATGTGTCCAGGTGGGTCTGGAATGTCTCCAGAGCAGGGGAGTCCACACCCTCCCTGGGCCCCTGCTCCTGTGCTTTGCCACCCTCAGTGTAAAAGAATTCTTCCTCATGTTGAGGTGGGACTTCTATGTTTTAGTTTCTGGCTGTTGTTCCTCACCTTGTTGCCAGGAACCACTGGGAAGAGCCCTGCACCATCCTCTTGGCTGGATGCCAACCCCATGCCAGACCCCGGTTTCTGGCCCTGGGGTTTTGCCCTGGATTTTGAGCAGTGCATTTGCTGAGGAGTTAGGTCTGAGCTGGTGCTGTCAGCCAAACACAGAGTATGTGAAAACGGAAGAGGGTTAAAATTGTTATGGGATGGGAAATGGCTTTTGACCTGTTCTCTCCATAGTTTTGCTCCCAGCACTGTTAGAGGGAACAGAGAGCTCCAGCCCCAGTGCAGAGCAGGACAATCTCCTCCCTCAGCCCAGCTGTACCCCAAGATACTTTTGGTTGCCAGTGGTGGCTCCTACTGAACTTGCCATCAACCCCCAGGTCTGTTTGCTGGGCTGCTCTCCAGCCTCCTATGCCCCAAATTGGGCGTACAGCCCTGTCCCAGGGCAGAATCTAGCACTTGCTGCTGTTCAATTTCACACATTGGGTTGTGACTGCCCAGCTCCCTGAAAGGGCCCTCTGTTGCCTCCACAGCCCCTCCCAGTTCAAGTTGTTGGCAAACCTACTTAATGTACGTTAAATTCCTGAATCTGGATGATTTATAAAAACACTCAAGAGCAGCAGCCCTCGAACAGAGCCCTGGGTAACCCCACTGGTGACTGCCCTGATGTGACCCTGTTTACTGTAACCCTTTAAGCTTGACCTGTCACCAGCTGCTCACTCGTGTAAAGGGGTACTCGTGGAGCTGTGTGAGGGACAGTTTATCCAAGAGTGTTGCCCTGGTTTTTCACTGCATGCCTTGTTCGCATTAGCAGTGAAGGACTTTCTCATAAGTTGTAAGATAAACAATGCCCATGTTTTTGTAACGAATCTTTTCTAAGCTGTACTTTTAGAATTGTTTTGCATTCCTTCTCCGGAGGTGGAAGAAGGTGATAGACTGAATTTATATCCTATCAATTTGGAGAAGCTTAACCTCTTCATCCAATTGTTGATTGTCTGTACATATGTATATAAGTGTGAAAATAAACGAAGAGCCAGGCTTTTACCCGTTAGCCCGAAACCTTAGTGTGTGAATGAAACCTGCATCCATGCCTGATTGTTAGTGTCGATCTGCGACACAAGAGAGTGTGGGAGATGGTAGCAAAAGCTTTGCTAAAACACCAAACCACCACATCTACTGTCTTCCTTTGGTGAACACAAAGATGACCGACAGAGCTGGGAGGAGTGGCTGATACCTCAGAGGGTTGTGTGGCCCTTCAGAGGGACCTCGACAACAGGAGAGGGGCGGAGAGGAACCTTCTGAAAGTCAACATAGGCCAGAGCAGGGTCCTGCATCTGGGGAGGAACAACCCCAGGCACCAGCCCGGGCAGGGGCTGCCCTGCAGGGCAGCAGCTCTGCGGAGAAGAGGGTGACACCAACTGTTCCTGACCAGCCGTGTGCCCTGGGGCCAACATGGAGGTTCCTGGGGGGTGTGAGGGAGGGGATGCTGCCCCTCTGCTCAGCTTGTGAGGCACTTCTGGAGTGCTGTGTCCACTTCTGGGCTTCCCAGGACAGGAGGGACATGGAGCTCCTGGAGCAGGGCCAGTGGAGATGCTGAAGGGCCTGGAGCATCTCAGTGCCCAGGGAAGGCTGAGGGAGCTGGGGCTGCTCAGCCTCGAGAGGAGCCCCAGCTGAGAGGAGCCCTCAGCCCTGGGTGTCCCTGGCTGCAGGGAGGGTTCCGAGCAGGGCCCAGGCTCTGCTCCGGTGCCCAGCAATGGCACCAGAGCAACGGGCAGGGCCTGAGCCCAGGGAGTTCCAAATGAACATGATGAAAACCTTTCTTGTACGCTGGAACAGGCTGCCCAGAGAGGGAGCAGGGTGTCTGTCACTGGAGATATTCCAGAACGGTCTGGTCACATGGGATGGCCCTGCCTGAGCAGGGAGGTGGCACCATATGAGCCACTGTGGTCGCTTCCAGCCCAAACCATTCTGTGCCTATGCGGAATCGATGCCTGAGCTTGTCACAAATGTGAATTAAGCAGATTAAGCAGGACCTTCCCCCTGTGAACCCACATTGGCTGTGACTGATGACTGTGTTGTCTCTCAAGGGTTTTTCAGCAACTCCCTAAATAACCTTCCCCAGGATTTCAACAGACACTGAAGTGGGGCTGACAGGCCTCACTTACAGGTTGCAGGGTCTTCCTCCTTAGTCTGCTTGAGAACTGGGACACTGATCACCTTCCATTCAACAGAGACCTCTCCAGACTCTCCAACCGCTGAAAAATAATGGACAGAGGTCCCACGATGACATCAACCAGCTCTATCAGCACCCTGGGATGGATCCCATCGTGTCCCATCCAGCTGGAGCAGCCATCCTGAAGAGGTTCAGGGTCTGCTGGGAGTTTGTCATCTCCAGTCAAGGTCTTCCAGCACAGGCCTGCAGCCTCATCCACAACAGCCATTGTTTAGATATATTATATTATATTATTCTATTGCTCCTTATCATGACACACATTCCCTAAGTTGCATTTCATTCTATGGAAGAAACCTGAGCGTGTTTAAGGGACACGAGGGGCAGGACGAACGCCGCTTCCTGGAGGCTTCACGCCACTCATTCCTACGAGGCTCCACCAAACACTGCTCGGTAAGTGAAGAGGACGTGGGCAGCCGCTCCGAGAGCACCGACAGCCGCCGCTGCCGCCGCCCCGCGCCTCTCCCGGGCCATCTCCGCAGTGCAGAGCGCGAGGCGCGGGTCCCCAGCGGACCTCGGCCGCTCCCTCAGCGACCGCCGCCATGTTGCCGCCCCTCCCGCCACCGCGCGCGGGCCGCCGGGAGGGGGCAGTGCCGGCGGTCGGGATTGGCCCTCCTGGATCACGTGGCCCGGGGTAGCCGTCCGCGGGCAGCTCTCGCGAGGTGTGGCTGCGGCGGCGGCCGCTGATTGGCAGCGGTGAGAGGCGTGACCGTTGGAGTGGTCTCTGATTGGCCGCGGCGCGCGCGGCCCGGCGCGAGGGCAGCACCGCCCA
>VZRR01014212.1:0-10316 GCA_013398015.1 Oreocharis arfaki | reverse complement strand
GGTCCGGCGGGGCAGCGCTGCCGGCGGAGGCTCGGCCGCTGGTCAGCGCCCTCATGTTCTCGGCCGGGCTCTTGGGCAACCTCCTGGCGCTGGGGCTGCTCCTGCGGGGCCGCCGCGGGCCCCGGCAGCGCCCGCCCGCGCTGTTCCACGTCCTGGTGCTGGCCCTGGTGGTCACCGACCTGCTGGGCACCTGCTCCGTCAGCCCCTTGGTGCTCGCCTCCTACCACCGCAACCGCACCCTCACCGCGCTGGCCCGCGGAGGGCACATCTGCCTCTACTTCGGCTTCGCCATGAGCTTCTTCGGCCTCGCCACCATGCTCATCCTCTTCACCATGGCGCTGGAGCGCTGCCTGGCCCTGGGGCGGCCGTACTTCTACGAGCGCTTCCTGAGCCCCCGCACGGGCCTGGTGGCCCTGCCGGCCATCTACACCTTCTCGGCCGCCTTCTGCTCGCTGCCGCTGGTGGGCTTCGGCCGCTACGTCCAGTACTGCCCCGGCACCTGGTGCTTCATCCAGATGCACTTGGACTCCTACCAGAGCAACGGGGAGGTGGCGGGGCTGAACGTCACCTTCTCGCTGCTCTACGCCACGCTGCTCCTCTTCCTCATCCTCGCCGTGCTGCTCTGTAACCTGAGCGTCATCGTGAACCTGGCCCGCATGCACCGCCGCGGGCAGAGGACCCGCCGGGTCACCACCCCGGAGCAGCCCCGCGCGGCCACCGGCTGCGGCCGCCGCATGTTCTCCATGGCCGAGGAGATCGACCACCTCCTGCTGCTCTCCATCATGACCATCACCTTCGTCATCTGCTCCCTGCCCTTCACGGTGAGTGTGGCCGTCTGTCCCCACGGTGGGGTCCCTCTCCCCTGCACCCACATTTCTCTCCCGGCCTTTATAAGGCTCCCCCCAGCTCCGCTGGGCAAAACTTGAGGGGTGAGGTCAAAGCTTTGCTCTTCCCGAAGCTTGGGAGATCCCAGCTCAGCCATGAGCTTGGCAATTTGCGCATCACCTGGGGAGCGGGGGGATCGCTCTCTGTATCCCCAGTGCCAGGAGGAGGATGGGGTGGCAGGAAAACGGGATGGCAGGAGGATGGGGTGGCAGGAGAATGGTGTGGCAGAAGAGACTGGCAGGAAAATAGGGTGGCAGGAGCAGAGGTGCCCTCTCAGGGTTAGGGTGAGGGGTTAGGGTTAGCCTCCCACCCCACAGAGGCTCCAAGGCCAGGCAGTGCGGCTCAGTCAGGGACAGCGTTGCTGTCACGGCATCACTGCAAATCCTGGGATCCAGGAACTCGTGGTGGAGCTGTGAGGGGTCCAGAGCAACCAATTACACTTCTAGAGATGGGATGAAGGAGCTGCTCTGGGCTGGAGGCAGTGGCTATCTGTGCTGGGCGGGATGAGTTATCCCAGATTTCAGCGGATGGAGCTGGAGGTGCCGGAGGCTGCGCCCACCTCGCTGTTAGACAGCGATTTCTGCTCCTCTGCAGCAGCACCGAGGCACGGACACAGAGATGGGAGATTTCTGGGAACAGAGCTCTGGCACAGCGGCCGCAGCACGTGTCATCCCAAGGGATATGCCCACATCCCGTGCCCCATCCGTGCGCGAGGCTTCCAGCAGAAATCCGGGATCTAAACAGCCAAGTGAGGAAGCGGAGAGAGCGAATCCCCCGGCTCTGCCTGGGCTCTCCCCTCCCAAGGGCCGCTTCTCATCCATCCCGGTGCTTTCACACCAGGAGCATCGTGGGCTCCGGAGCACCTCCAGCCTCTGCCCGTGTGTGTGACCCCCCGAGTGCTGGAGGTCAGTTTGGTCCCATCAGAAGTGACCCCATCAAGGCTGGGAGCGCAGCCAGTGCTAATTTCGTGCTCTTTGGTGTTAAATAGACTCTGCCTTCCCTTCATGCTCCCTTGCTTTTCCTAAGGGAAAAGGAAATAACCACAGGCTAAGCCGAGCCAGGCTGCCAGGGTTTTGGGACAAAGGAGTAATGTCTGGATGCTCGTGAGCATCCCAGGAACCTCAATGCCCTGAGAGACGCTGCAGCGCCTGACAATGAACCCACATATGATGGGCAGCTCTTCCCGTGTCCCAAAAAAGCCTGGGTTTGGCCGCTGTGGTCGTCAGGAAGCGGAACCCCTCGGAGGGGACACGTGGGCAGGGCCCTGTGAGCGTGCTTGGGGCAGAGGGGCTGGGAAAGCGGCGCTGGCCGGGATCCCATGGGCCCTGTGGTGGCAGATACAGCCTTATCCAGAGCCAGCTTCCCTTTTCCCATCGCCCGGCTCCCATGTGGGGCCGCGCTTTGGCAGCGGCTCAAACCCAGCTGCCTCCTTGGGGTGACACTTTCTCTCCTGTCCCCGGCTGCCCACAGCAGCCACCGCTCCTCCCAGGAGCGCTCCGGGCACACGAACCCATCGGGCCACAAAT
Organism: Oreocharis arfaki; assembly: GCA_013398015.1. Taxonomy (NCBI): domain Eukaryota; kingdom Metazoa; phylum Chordata; class Aves; order Passeriformes; family Paramythiidae; genus Oreocharis; species Oreocharis arfaki. The sequence goes on along the minus strand of VZRR01014212.1, from coordinate 7,905 downwards.
TCCTTCCCAAAACACCCCAGAGCTTGGAAATGCACCTCATGCCCAGGGCTGTGCCATCCCGGGGCGGTACCCAGCGGATCCCAGGCAGGGCAGGGATGCTCCCGCTGCCCATCCCCGTCCAAGCATCCCCCCAGGCCGGAGCGAGGGGGTGGCGGGTGACCCGAATGAGTAAGGAGTGCTGAGTCACCCTTCCAGGAAGCCCCGCGGGCTGTGATGAGTCAGCACGTCGCAGGAAGGACCGGCCAGGTCCTGCACCCCTCATCCTCTCCGTCTCCCACGTTTATTCCCCCCCTGCGGTCTCAAGGTGAGAGCCGCCACCTCCTCTGGCAGCCGCGGGTTGGGTCGTGGCTCTAAACGAAGCAGAGCACGGGGCTGGCTCTCCTTTGAAGTTCATTTTAACTCACGGAGTCAAAAAATTTGCTGTGACAGCCCAAACTGCCCCAAAAAGCTGCCTGGGGGCCGGATCTTGGGAATTATTTCTCCCTGTGATTTCCCCCTGGTTGAGGGAGGGGATTGTGAGACCCCACTGCAGGGCTGTGTCCGGCTCTGGGGTCCTTCCAGCACAGGAGGGACATGGAGCTGTTGGAGCGAGTACAGAGGAGGCACCAAGTTGATTAAAAGGATGGAGCAGCTCTGCTGTGAGGAAAGGCTGGGAGAGCTGGGATTGTTCAGCCTGGAAAAGAGAAGGACTTGGGGTGACCTAATTGTGACATTCCAGTACCTGAAGGAACTACAAGAAAGATGAAGAGAGACTCTACAAGGGCCTGGAGTGACAGGACGGGGTGGGGAATGGATTCAAACTGACAGAGAGGAGGTTTAGATGGAATATTGGTCCATCTAGATGGAATATTGGTCCGTTATTTAGATGGAATATTGGGCAAAAATTCTTCACTTTGAAGGTCGGAGGCCTTGGCACAACCAGAGAAGCTGGGCTGGAAATGTTCCTAGTCCAGGCCAGACAGGGCTTGGAGCAAGCTGGGACAATGGCATGGCAGAGAGGGAGGGGTAAAACAAGACGATCTCTAAGTCCTTTCCAACCCAAAGCCCTCCCTGATTTTGCAGATCCGTGCCTACGTGAACAAGTTCGGCGGGGAGGAGGCCGACCACAAGTGGGACCTGCTGGCCCTGCGCTTCCTGTCCATCAATTCCATCGTGGATCCCTGGGTCTTCGCCATCCTGCGGCCGCCCTTGCTGCGCCTCATGCGCTCGGTGCTGTGCTGCCAGCTGACCGCCACGGCCCCGGGCGACGGCCGGACTGTGGCCTCCGCCGTGGCAAAGCTGGACCTCTGCGGGCGGTAGATCCGCCGGCCGTTCCGGGAGATTCCTGCCTCCTGAGCGGTGCTGAGGAAGCTCTGCCTTAGGGCCCCTAAAGAGACGTGTCTGCTGCAGCCTGGGCCGCGTGAGGGTGGCTCGGGTGCCGCCTGGGCGGCCCCTGGGAAAGGAGGAGCCCCTCTCGCGGGGACGAAAGTACGGCGGGACGAGGTTGGAAGGGCTGAGGAGTCCCTGGGTGCTGCTGTCACCCTCGGGGTTGATCCCGCCCTCAGCTCTGCTGGGGAGGGTCGGGGGTGAAGCATGAGGGGTTGGCGATCACCCCACGGCTGGCAGGGTGTTGGGAAGCAGAGATTCCTGCTGGTGTGTGCTTCCCAGCCGGGTCTCTGCGGTTGTTTGGGATGCAGGCAGGGCTGCGGCTCCTGGGGGTGGGGCTGGGTGGCTGCAAACACCCGTCTGCGCCCCCAGATCCCTGAGGATTGGGAAGGAGAGGAAGGGAGCAGTGTATCCTCAAATTTTCCCCCCTTTTTTAGGCTGATTGCCTAAAGAAATGCACTTTTTGAGGGGCAGGTCGGTGTGCTCGTGTCTGTCTGTCTGTCCGTCCCACACCCCTGAGATTTTAGGCACTGGTGGGTCCCTGAGGGGCACCAAGGTACTAAAAAAGCCAAATTCTGGCGCTTCCCTGGTGCTGTGATGGAGCAGAGCAGCCCCTCCTCAGCACCCATTTGGAAATTCCCTTTGCCCCGTGATTTTTGCAAGAGCCAGCAGAGGGAATAAAGAGCCTGACCAAGGAATGGTCCCAGCCATGAGCTTCACCCATACCCAGGATGGTGCTGCTGGTGGGGTTTGGCTTTGTCCTCGATTGGGACAAATGTTTATTTAAAACAAACCCCCCCAAAAAAATCAATAAAAGCAAAAAAAAAAAACCAAGGGCAAAACCATCCAGGTCCCCGTTGGGCAGCGTCCTTCAACAGCACTACTTTGTTTTCTGGGATTCTTTGGAACTCCAGGCTGGTTCCTACTGGGATGAGGAGCATCCAACTCCACATCCCAAAGCCACCACTGCCATTAGGAATTTTCTGGTGGCTCCTGTTTGAGCAGCCACGCCCAGAGGCGTTTGTGCAATCCCGAGTGGGGGAGTCTCATCTGGGAGCTGCAGCTGTGCTCGGGGAGCCCAAAGGTGCCGAGATTTGGGGTTTTTCCGTGGTTCGTGAGTGGAGGTGATGGAAAAAGGAAGAGTTGTTATTTAAATAATAAATGTCTCTCGAAGGAGCCTGCTGAATCATGCGTGGGTTTGTGCCTGTGATGCACCTCAGGGGCAGATCTGGAGGAAATGTGTCGGATGTGGGATGAAGCCACGGGAATGGGGGGAGAGGGAAGCCAGGGGAGGCTTGGGGGTGCCTCCAATTCCCTAAAAAAGCGGCAACAAACTCTGTTTTACAGATGTGGAATGACATTTTTTATCTGAGCTACAGAAATCTCCCCTCACTCCCACCCCGAGCTCGTCCCTAAAACCTACCCATCCCACGGCCAGGGAAAAGCAGGCAAAGCTCCCACCTGTTATCAAAACACAACCCCCAAAAATACCCACCCTAAAAAAAGGCAGGATTGAGGTCACTCCCTCCTGTCAGGCAGCCAACGTCCACAGGAAGTTTCCTGGCCTCCCAAATGCGTGTGGGCAGATGTCAGGCAGGGGCTGCTGTTGCTCAAGAGGCTTTTTTGGCAGCACCCTGTGGTCGGGGGGCTTCGGAGAAGGCGTGGAATTTTTGGGATAGGGTTTCTGGAACGTCATTAATCCTGGTGCCAACCTTGGGAAGCCAAATTTGGCACCATCCCAGCCAGCACTTGGAGGGCACCGTTGTCTCTTCCCAAATTATTCCCTCGTCCATGCACACAGCAGGAAGAAAGGCACGTTCTGGGCTCAGGGTTTGCTGCTCCCATCATGGCTCAGGGTGTGCTCGGCTGGAAAAGGAGCCAAAAACTTTGGGAAGAGCCGCGGGTCCGTGAGCTTTCTTTTTCTGGATGGTCACGACCTGCTTGCTCACGCTGGAATTTCAGGACCTGTTGCCCAATTCTGCTCTAAGCCAGAGGAAATGGCTGCCTGGGGTGCAAAGGATGGAAAGAAAATTTTTAAAAAACGGGAAAAACGTTGGAGGTGGCAAGGAGGTCACATCCTGCAGGGGATCAGAATGTGGCAGGGTGGGAAGAGAACCCAGCAGGACCCGTGGCTGCTGCCCGAAGGCAGGATTCTCCCAGAATCCAAGGATTCACTCCTGCCAGCCCCCAGCTCCTCTGCTGACCACTAATTACCAGCTGCTTGGGGTTTTTTTAGGGGAGGTTTATGGCTCCTCATGAGGAAACGCAGGGCTGGGAGAGAACCTCCGGCCATCCATCCCCTGGGATCTGCTTTGTGCTGAGGCAGAGCCACTCTCCCAACCATCAGGGCAGCAATCCTGGCAAGTGGGCTCAGGGGAACGACCTGGATCACGTTTAATGCCGAAATAGAAGAGAAATCCGTGCGTGCAAGGAGAGGAAGCCCTGAAACCTGATGGATCCAATGTGGGGTACATCCTGAGCTGCTGGCCAGGGATTACCCCCAAGCTCTGGGGTCAAAAAAACTCCTCCTTTCCTTGCTTCCAGAGAAGAAAAGGGCCTTCCCCAGAGCTCTGTGAGGACGAGGAGGACGGTGAATCTCCACATCCTGGGCCATGAGCCTGCCCAAAGCGCTGCTTTCATTAACGTCACGCAGCAGCCTTTGCAAAAGGCAAATTAATTTGCCTCTCGTCAGCTCCCTCGACGTCTGCAGGATGACAAAGTTTCATTTCATTGTCTGTGCCGGCCCTTAATGGCTTCTTTATTCCCACACCGGAAACCTGCTGGCGCAGGGAAGCTCCAGGCAGGTCTTTACGTCAGCAATTCCATCTGGGAATCCGGCTGCCGAAGAGGAGAGAGGGAGAAGCCGTTCCTTGGAGGCAACAGAGGGCGTCAGCTGCCCCTCAGGCTTCTTAAAAATGGTGAGACTCTCCACAGTGGCTGGAGGGGCCCAGGGAGTGGGGATCTCCTCCAAAATCTGTCACAGAATCGTGGAATTGTTTGGGATGGAAGAGACCTTAAAACTCATCCCATTCCATTCTTTCCATGGGCAGGGACACCTTGCACTGTCCCAGGATGCTCCAAGCCCTGTCCAACCTGGCCTTGGACACTGCCAGGGATCCAGGGGCAAAAGTCACCTTTCTCTATCTGGGCAAGAAAATGGACCTGCCTGTAAGTCTGAGAAAAACCATCTCCTGTCACAGAATCATGGAATGTTTTGGGATGGAAGGGACCTTAAAACTCATCCCATTCCATTCTTTCCATGGGCAGGGACACCTTGCACTGTCCCAGGATGCTCCAAGCCCTGTCCAACCTGGCCTTGGACACTGCCAGGGATCCAGGGGCAGCCACAGCTTCTCTGGGCACCCTTCCCACTCTCCCAGCCAGGAATTCCTTCCTGATATCCCATCCAACCTCTGGAAGTGGGAAGCTGTTCCCCCTTATTCCGGCACTCCAGGCCCTTGTCAGTAATCCCTCTCCATCCCCAGATGATGGTGATGCAATGCAATGTTTTTGGGAAACGGGAATTTTGGGAGAGTAGAGAAGAAAGGAAAAGCACTTCCCTGTCATTCCCTCCTTTCCTGGCTTGTTTGGAATATCTCCTCCACATTTCTGTGGTCAGCAGGGAGGAAACTCTCATTTTTTTGCTGTTTTGGCTGTGGTTTTACTGGGGGCCACAAAAACCCGTTGACCCCATTGAGGGGGATCAGGAAATGTGGGTAACATTCGGGAACACCCTACAAAGGTGGGTTATNTGGGATGGGATGGGATGGGTGCAGTGGTGTGTCTGAGCCTTGCATTCCTGCAGAGCACCTCTGGAATTGCTGCTCCAGTCCGTTGGGATACTGGAAGTAAAGCAGAGCTGCCTTTCCAGGCACAGAAACCCTCCCTGGGCACCAGAGGGTGTGATCCAGGGTAAATTGGATTAAATTAATTAGCCAAGGAAGTGATTTAGGGGGACATGGCGTGGCTGGGCTTCCCATCCGGCTCTGCAGTGGCTCCAGGGCTTCCCGTGACACAGGGAAAAGCCACATTTGGCTTTGCCACAGCTGCCCTCTGCTTTTGCAGCTGGTTTTGCATCTCTGCATCCCCACACGAAACCTCTCCTCTCAGTCCTTCAGGTCGCTCCATTGTTCCCATTCTGAAAGAGGGATCAGCCTTTTCCAGGGGTTGTTTGTGGTATCCCAAACTTCACAGGCTTAAAATCAGAGCCTGGTGCCCAACACTGAGGCCCAAAATGAATAATCTGTGATCTGTCCCCCATCATTGTGAGCTGGGGTGATGAGGCCTGGGAAGCAGCAGGGCTGGGCAGTGAAACCGAATCCACCCGAAAGATCCAGAACAAACTTTTTTGTGGGCACGAATTCCTCGTGCCACATCAGTTTCACTTGGGAATCCTGCGGTGGAATCCACTGGGTTGGGATCCCTGCATCAGCCTCACCGCCCTCACAGCCAGGAATTCCTTCCCAATATCCCATCCAGCCCTGCCCTCTGGCACTGGGAAGCCATTCCCTGTGTCCTGTCTCTCCATCCCTTGTCCCCAGTCCCTCTCCAGCTCTCCTGGAGCCCCTTTAGGCCCTGCAAGGGGCTCTGAGGACTCCCTGGAATCTTCTCCATGTGAACCCTCCCAGCTCTCCCAGCAGAGCCTTGAATTTTCAAGCTGTTTTGCAATAAATGAATAGTAACAATCATTTTCATCCCAGCTTTTGGGTTCAGCATTGCAGGGGGGTGAAGTTCTCACGTGAATTTTCCCCAGATTACCATAAACTCTTCATTTCTCAAGCCTAACAAGGCTTTTTTTTTTTTATCTGTGGGTGTGACCTCCTCACTCAGAAGGGCTGTGTTCAGACCCTTTCTCGTGTAACTCTGTTTTTCTCCTACTCTGACAGAAAAACAACAACCTGACCATCCTGGTTTAGTGCGAGGTGTCCCTGCCCACGGCAGGGGTTGGAATAAGATGGGTTTTAAGAGCTCTCCCAAGCTAAATATTCCATGATTCCATGGAGGTGCAGCCTTCCTGCTGCTCATCCTCCACCTTGGAGCTGGGTGTGCCAGGAGGGTGAGCTGGAGGATCCTGGGATGTACCCCTGGATCCCTGCTGTTCCCTGATCCATCCTTCATCCAAAATCCACACCCAGGCAAACCCAGGCTGGATAGAGCAGAACCCCCCTAGGGTTGTTTCATCCAGCTGGGGGTCATCCAACCAGAAGGACTGGGAAAAATCCAGCCAGAGCTCCGAGAGGATCCACAAGCGACCGAAAACAGAAAGAAGGGAAAGTTTTACAAGCCCGACTGGGACGTGGAGCTAAAAATACAGCGGCTGTGACTCGGGGAGGGACCGGGTGTCCAAGGCCACCGCTTGTTTGTGCACTCACGGCGGGCCTGCCGCTCGCCCCCGGAGAAAATCCTGTCCCTTAAGAGCGTCCAGATGAGGTGTGAGGGAATTTATATCCTCACTCCCTGCCCTCCGTGCTCTCCACGCTCTCCGTGCACCCGGCAGGGAGGGCGGGATCGCGCTTCCCCGGTGCCTACGGGCTTTTTCCAGAGGTTTGGAAGGGGCACGTCGTGTCCCTGTTTAACAGCCCGAGGCGGGAGATGTGTTGGGGGCACTCCTGGAAGTCGCCAGGGTTTCCCGTGCTTTTTTTTCACCGGCTTTCCCCGAAATGTGCGAACATCCTTGTCCATCAAATCCGCAGGGAAATGCCAGCGCCGGGGCTGTTCCCAAAGCGACCTCAATCTTCCCAAGCAAGAGACTAAACAGTGTCAAACTCACGGCGAGCATCTGGGTTTTATAAGGGCCATAAAAGCCACGAGGCATCGGGGAGCGGGGTGGATCCCTCACCGTCCTGCCCCCCGTGACGAACCTGTGACCTCTCCCAAAAAAACCCCACTTAATTAGGAAAAGTCAGGACCCTGTCAGCAGCCTCGTGAGCTGAGCTCATGTGAGGAGGAGGGCAAAGGTCTCGGGGTTTCTGAGCAAGCCAGACCATAAATCTTTGTAGGGTTTCATGTGCCGGCGCTGTGGCTCCGCTCTCGTTGTGGTTCGTGCTGGGCTGCCCCGGGTGCAGAAGGTGCCATTTTGTGGCTGAATTAAAAACTCTCTGAAAAACCACATGTACATCTTGTTTTTCTGAGCAGCTGGGTTTTGAGCGAGCTCCTGCCATAGTCGAAATTCCAGCCCTCAGGTCTGGCACTTCCCATCCCTGGAAGTGTCCGAGGCCAGGTTAGACGGGGCTTGGAGCAACCTGAGATAGTGGAAAGTGTCCCTGCCCGGGGCAGGAGGTGGGATGGGATGACCTTTAAGATCCCTTCCGACCCAAACCATTCTGGGATTCCATACTCTGCCTCAGTTTCCCCTCCATGGTGTTGCGACAACCCCCAGAACTCCTTGAGTGCACCACTCTCCCCAAACCCACTCCAGCACCACTCTCCTCACCACCCTCCTTCCTCTGCACTGCAATTTCAGCCCTAGAAAGCACCTGGAAGGTTCTGGATAAGCAGCATAGCAGTGGCTGGCGGAACTGGGATGGATAAATCCGCTAT
>VZRR01014211.1:0-48767 GCA_013398015.1 Oreocharis arfaki | reverse complement strand
CCGTGCTTCAACTGCAACAAAAAGGCTCTTCTACTAGATGCTCTCAGTAGATAATCAGCCTGCTCTATTATTTCACTTTGTCTGATCATCACTTTCACTTTGACACCATTTGTTAACCTGGGGCACATTTGATGCAAGTGCAATGGAGTCCTTTATCATGTACTGGATATTCTTCAGTGGACTTACGTAATTTTTATTTCTTCTGGTTTTATTAGATGTCTACTGCAACTGAATATTTTACCCTGAGGAGTTTCAATTATTTATGAACATGGAATATTTGCTGGTTTTCACAGTATATGGTTTCCATTCACGATCTAAATTACTTTGTACATGAACAGAATAATCTGTGCTTAATTTTCCAAGTGCTTTTGTAGATCTGTTTAGAGCTTCCAGTTCACCTAATTTCCTTCCTCAATCATCAACTTTAATTGAGTTTTATGAAAGAAATTGAACTAAGTAAGGTGGCTTGAATTATAACCTACTTCTAAGTCCTTACTTAACTAAATTAAGCTCTCTCATAAAAAATAAAATCTTAGATTAAAAAAAGGGCTACGCTCTAGTGACTTCTAATATGTCTGTATTCTCTCATCTGATAAACCAACAGCTTGTATGTTCCTCAGCTACACTGTGGATATGATCCACTCACCAAAACCATGGAGCTCTTTCAAAGTCAGATTTCAAACTACCTGACATGGAGCTCTTCCCATCAATACCGAAAAATTATTTTCACAGGACCATTTGCAAGAGTGGCAATTAATAAATCTAAGAAAAGAGTTCATAATAACTTGTGATCCACTGATCTTTCTCTTGAAATGCTGGCAAAATTTCACTGACATGAATGATGATTCACGAATAATGATTCCAGCCTCTTTTTCAAAATAAGTAAGCAAAATGACTCTAAGAACCATCATCTATTTTAAACTTCTTTACACTGAAGAATGAAATAAAACCAAGAACACAACTTCTTCCTCTGCAGGAGCAACACAATTTGCTTACAGTTATGAAGCAAAAACTACAGCAAGGTGGTGTCACCTTTATCAGAAGTAGACAAATTCCATTTATATTCTCTTATTCTGAGCATCACTGCTGATGTCAACACAAGTTAAAGAGTTTAAACCAACCCTTCTCCAGTGACAGGAAACCCTTGTTTTCAAGCCTCTCAGGCTGCACCCCAGCAAGCCTTTCTCCTCCTTGTTTAGAAAGACTAACACCTATGCAACATGATTATCACCTTTAGAGCACAGCCAGCTGAGAAAGACAGTGGTGACCCTGCACAGCTGACCAGGCAAGCCACAGCCAGTCAGAAATCCATACACATAGGGTATAAAAGCCAACACACTTCTTCATACAAGTATGAGCAACTGCTGTTCATGCCCCAAACCTGGGAGGTTGCAAACCCAAGCCCACCACATCACATTGATGGTGTCTGTGCTCAGTCTAACATGCTCAGCACTCCAGCAATGTCAGAAGGAAAAATCAGTTTTCTATTACACAGACAAATGAGCATCCAGAGAAATACCCTCAGGCTAAAGAACTGCACTGAATTGCTCCAAGTCTTCATCCAGGTTCCACTGAGAATTCTTTGGGATGACATCATTGGGAGTATTGCTGGAATCCTACCACCTATCACCTGGAAATCATTTTAGACAGTTTGTTCTCTTCCCATATGCAACCTGAGTTTAAAGCAGAAGAGACATCAAAAAGGCCTGAAAGGGAATTTACATTCTACTTCCTTTCCCTTCAGCAGCATCATCAGAAAGGTTTGACTCACTCACCAAAGTACCAACACCGAACTTCATTGCCAGCTTTCTCCTGAGTTAACACAAAACCCAAAAAAATTCCACACATGTAAACCATAACATCTGTTCACCAATGCCCAATGGAGCAGTGTCTGTGATTCCATGGTTCCCTCTATGAATCACCACAGCATCCTATGGACAGTTCCATAACCAAATCCTTGCTTACTCTACAGAAGCTTGACATTTAAAATTCATTTCCTGTACTTTTCTGTAGGAAATAGAAAAAAAAAGTATCACCACTACGCACATCAACAGTAATGATCAGATAGACCAAAACGTGTAGTTTATCTGGGAAGACACAGGGCCTTTCAGATGTAAACTGGAAGGACAGACAGATGTAGTGCCAATAAAACCATGACAGGGATCTGTAGGAAAAGTTACCTCAGCTTACACTGGATTTGAGAAATCCAATGCTTCTTTTCATTCTCATAGTTCTATAAAACAACACTGGCTGCTGAAAAAGAAAGTTAAATATGCATAACCCAAATTGAGCACAGGAGACTGGCACCTGCTCTGCCTATAAATATGGGCATTACTAAATACATGACAGCAGCACTGGAGCAAACATCAAAACTACCACCTGAACACACCAAGGGCCAGTGCTGTCGAGATTGAGGAGCACAAAGATATGTACCTGAAGGGGAGCCACACACTGAAAGTGAGGAGAGCCCTTCCTGGGAAGTGTCCTGAATTCACCTGTCCTGCACACGGAACAAAGGCCGAATGCGAAAGCATTAACTAAGCATCTAGCAAGCAATTAGCTGGACATTTCTGTCTTTTCCAATGTAACTCATTTTGCATATCTGTTTTTCGTTTCACACTCTTATCTTTGTCTTCATAAGTGTGTATGATCTGCATTTTGTATATCAACTTTATTTCTTTTTACCATAACTAGGCTTGAATACAGGTGGTTTTTCAGATCCCTGATGTATACCAAAGCACTGAGAATGGCAAATGCGAGGCACATGGTCCTGGCACTATGGACCAGGCTATTTCTCAGGCACAAAACCAGTAGGCCTGAGAGGAGATGGTGTCTTTTGGTGTTCGGCAAGAGCTAGGGAAGATCTCTGGGATGTGCCAAGTCAGTAGGTGGAACATCCACAATAACCAACAATTTTCATAACAAGGCCTTCACTAATCCAGAAACAGAGACTGAAAACACAAGATAACACTTCAGGGAGAAGGAGGAGTTCAGACTGAGTTCACATTAACAGAGAAGTAATTTGTAATGTGCAAGTGGTAGTTCAAGCTGTTGTGACCTTGAACAGTCTTATGCTTCCTTCCTCCATCTGCATGATTCCCTCCAGACTGGGACACCCTATCACTTGGGCAAGGATACCAGAGCAAGAGAACATCTTTTGTTCCAGTAAGACACAACGGTAAAAATATTCACTACTAAAAAGCTACAGATGGAATCCAATTAATGAAGTCTGACTTCTCTTTTATATCACGAAATACCTAAAAATACTGACTCAGATATGCTCACAGCAAAATATAAATTTTATGTTATTTTTTTTGTGTATTAGGGGCATAAAACCAAATTTAACCTTTATTCAGTTACCCACAACAACTGGAATATTCTATGTAAATACGTACGTTTTAGAAAAAACTCATAAATTTATCACTTTGATGCTCAAGCTGTTAAGCCCTAGGATGTACTCAACTACTACACGCTTGCAAAACTGACTCAGGTGTTATTTACATAAAACTGCTGAAATTGCTGCTGTTCACCAGACAGATGAGTAGAGTCATGACAGTACAAATCTCAGAGAAAAACTGTGTGCAGAATCTGCTCTGTCACAGTTTGTGACTCCCAACTAGTACTGTTGGAATGTCCTTGTAAGGCACAAGCAGGATGCCTGCAGATGTCAGTGCATTGGCCAAAGTAATTTACAGCAGTGGCTGGGAACTCTTTGGTCATGGCGCACAGGGTAAATGCTCCACAAGTTACCAAGCAAATGCTCCGTGCAACAGGCTAATAATGTACACATATAATTAATCCTTATTAAAAATTCACTACACTGATAAAGTTTTATTCATATAGAGGTATCATTCAACAAAAGGGCATAGTGGAAGAACAAGGAAGGAAATTTTATCGAACCAGTTTTGCTGCTTTTTCTATAATTTAAGTATGGAAAAAAATTAACTAATGATGAGGTTGTGTTTCTGAAAGAAGTGTGGCATGAAACATCCCACTGCTGCCCAAACTGATCATTCTGCTGTGATTTGCCCAGCTAGCTGGCACAGAGAGAACAGTTGAGAAAGCTGTCACCAATGCCTCCCTTCAGTCCCAGGAGAGGTGGGACAGGCACACCAACAAACACCATCTGCTGCCTCCCAGAACACTGAAACAGTTCAGGGCCAAGAGCCCTTGGAGACATGCTTAGTCAGACAAAGTTTCAGCTGATATTCTGTTTTCTCATAGTATTTGTCAAGTATGCATGGCTGCATCCTTCATTATCAACAGACAATTAAGCAGATGTAGTCTACTCTAATAGGAGCTTCAGTTTATCATGTAATTAGACAGACACTGCAACAGTAATCATCTACTCTGACACTCCTGACAAGGATTAAAAAAAAAATCTTGAATTTCTGTTGAGATTGTACTGATCAGGCCATAAACACTCTCTTCTGCTGGCTGTTCTACCATAGGTGAAAAAACAGCAATTGAGAGCTGATAAATCATAGAATTGTTTTTAAAATATGTCCAGTTGACAAAAGAAAAATCATCTCCTGAATAACTGTGATTCCTTGAGTGTCTTTGGGATCCCTGGTTTCCTTTAGGTTTCTGTGAAACCTGTTATTTTCAGTAAAACAGTGCTTGGGAGCAAGTCACTCAGAACTACTCTATTAAATTAACTCTTCATGCTGGAATAAAATCCCAGCTCATATGTACCAAAAGGTTGTTTAACCATTTGAGTTCTGTGACCAGAAAAGCAAAAAAAAGCCTTTCTAAAACCAAAACATTTGAAGGCGAGAGAAATGCTGGTGTTATGTATGAAAAACATGCTGCACTTGTAAAAGAGAGACTTTCCTGTCCTGAAACAGCACCAGCTCAATCACCAGACAGATCAAAAGCAGCCATTTGCTCAAAGTAATGGGCTGCTTCTATAAAATTGTCACACATCAGTGATTTTGCCATTCCCACACCTCCACTCTTGAACATTCAGCAGTGACTTGATAATCCACCAGGACAGCTGAAGAATGGATTCTTCTTTGTACATAAAATATGCAACCATGGCCACAGATATTTAGTGCACAAAAAAGGGATTTAAAAATCTTTTATTTAGTCAGCAGCAAACTTCTTCTTGGGATACAAGTGGTGCCTACAGCTTTTTGTAATTTTCCAAGTACAGTAGCCTTCGCTGGCAAATAAAGTCGTGTACTGGTGGACTAATGAATTTGTCATTCTCCGGTGTTTCACTTTTATGAACCTCAGAAAGGTTCCCCATCAAGCTTCTTATCAACCAGCAGCAGAAATCTTACCGTTTATTTTAAAACTCTGGGTCATCCTGTGCCTAAAACTTTCTTGCAACAAGCCAAGATTACTGTTCATTATAATAAGGGCCAGCAATCAACTGGCCAAGAACAGGAACCTAAGTATATAGGGGTTGAAATACTTTCCCACAAAGCAAAGGAGAGGTTCTTTGAACAGCCGGAGATAAAAGAGTTGGTGAAGAAGAGGGGGGAGAGAATGTTCAGCTGTTTTCTTCTGTGCTGTGTGCAGCTGTTCAAGTGAACAGAGAGGTGTCCAAATGTGGGAGGTCCAACCTCGGTCTTTCCAGTCATCAGTCAAGGAGACTCCACCCCCAGTGAGGAAGATCCCTCCTTTGAGGAGGATTCCATGGGCGGGACCGAGGTCTAGGGCCCTCCCCTCCCTCTGGAAAGTTCTTTTTAGTTCGACGCCCTGTTGGCTTTATTTGCTGTCCATCTGTTGTCCCCTCCCCTCAGATGCTGTAATTGGACCCTGGATCCCCAGACCCTCCCCTCAAGCACACCCCTATTGGATGTACCCCTGAGCCCCACCCCAGTTTCATGCCACTTAAAACCCCTTGCGCACCCTGTTCTCCCCGGAGATCTCCCTCCGCCCCTCTCCTGCCCGGCCCCTTGTTCCCCCTGCCTCAATAAAGGAGACTTGGAGGAGACCCCCTCTCAGCTCTCTTTGTTTTCTCTGGTCACCGTTCCACCGCGCCCCGCCTGCATGCTCTCCCAGAGCTGTCTCGCCTCTCCCGCGACCCATCCGCGTGCACCCAAGCCCTACGTCTTCAGAGCACAGAGCCCCCCAGAGCCTGCATCCTCAGCAGAGGCCAGAGGGACAAAGGCAACATCCAAAGACAGCACATTAACCATTGCAGTGGCACAAACCCAGTGGGGGAGAGAGGAAAAGTTACACAAGTTGGATAGATACTGCCAAAGTGCCACTGACCACGGAAAGAGCACACACTTCTAGATTCTTGTCCCCACAATGTTGAAAGGAAATCTCAGCCTGCAAGGGCCACATCTACAAGCTGTTGCTGCTTTGCCCGAACAGAATTTTGAGGCACTTGGCTGCCAGCCATCAATAGATGAAACAATTCTGATTTGGTAGATTTTTTCCCCGGTTTAGCAGAGATTATTGGAAAAGCTCAGGTCTCTTAGCCTGCATCTGAAATTACAAGCCAGGGTCATTCTTCTCTAGATTTACCAGTCTCAGCTGTCTGGGTTTTGAATTACAGACTGTCCAAATCCTCATTATGCTGCCAGCCTTGCAGAAGTACCAGGAGCTCAATGTCCATGATGTTGGGCATGGGCTATTTGACACATATTACACACAGAGACATCGCTCCCCTGAAGGAAGCGCCTGTGTGGAAAATTGGTAGTACTTCCACTCCTGCTCTTCTCCGTCAGTGTCTCACTCTTCTACTCTCTCACCACATCACAAAATTAAATACAAGTTTCAAACCACATCTGACAACTTTTTGAGGTTTCTGTCATCTCTCTTGTTCAGGAATTTGTCTTCCAGTTCAATAATTATTTTTTCACTTGCCTGTAGGATGCTTGACTTCATTTGTTCCTAAAGACTCCAGTCTTCCTTACTGCATGGAACTAATCATTGTGGTACTGAATGCCTTTCTTCTTTCAGCAAAAATAAAACACTGCTTTGCTTAATGAATTCCATTAGGTCTTTGATTTATATAAAAATAATAAACAGAAGAAACTGATACTGGAAAAAACCCAACATTTTCCATTCCAGGTCACAGGGCACATAAAAACTTTGACACAAAGTGGTTTTATGCCTAACTTCTGCCCAAGAAAAGAAATATTCATACTATTACCTCTGATGCAGACTGAACTATGAAAAACTAATGCCACCACAGTGCAAGTGGAGGGACAGGGCAGGATAAAAATCTGCAGCAGCCCCACAGCTGCAGGTGTACAAACTGCAGTAGAGAGTACCTCTATGGAGGAAAGGCAACAAAGCTTTAAGCTCTTTTTTGTCTGCCTCTAGATGCTCACAGAACTCCCACAATAACACATATTTGCCTTTAGTTTTTAGACCTTGTGGCTTTCATTTTTGCAGTTTAAGAAGTCTAAGTTTAACAACTTACTGAACTATTAACATGCTATGCAAGTGAGCATTCAAAATGAACAGGGCTGACAGCAATTACGAGCTCTGCTGTCAGTTGTTCACTGTTGTCCTTTTTAAGTGCTCTCATGAGAATTAACTCTTCCCTGATCCCCTGTAACTAGCTCTGCCTGGTGTGGATGCCAGAAAATGCAAGAGAAACATCAGAGGAGCTAAAAATTCAGGATGTGGCAGCTCAGCACTGTCAATTAGTCATCTTCCTCCAATGTGGAGACTGCAGAAAAACCTTCACTCACTCAAGGTTTTCATGTGTTTGTGTGGTTTAATCACATGTGCTCCTGTCTCCATACAGTGCTGGAAGAACAGGCTCAGGGATATGAATAACTGCCTCTTTTATAGTATTTTTCAGACTGGAAGCCAGTCAAAGCTGTAATATACAACAGTCAGTTGCCAAGGCAATTGACAGCATGTACAAGTGACTCTTAGCAACTGATCATGTCCTCAACTCCTCTTAAAATACACTCAGTGCTGTCAAAATTACCTATTAGTCAAGGCCAGTGAACACCTCTTCCAGTTTCACCTGTATCTAGAGCAAATGCAAGCACATAGCAGTAAAATTAGCTGCTCTCTTGAGACTCGTGTCCCGCAGAAAATCTTTGAGCATTTTTCTCACTAGAGACCGGACACTTGGAGACAAACACAGAAATAAAAAGTAAATTTAATTAAGGTCGAGTAAGAATCTGCACATGAAGAAAGATGAAGTTGAGACATAGTTGTAACTTTATGAGGAAAAGCTTCGTTAAAAGGAGTTTAACTAAGGAAACAGTTAAAATTTCGAACCAAAAAAGGGTAATTGCATGACTGTGGGTTCCTTTCTTAGACATATTAGATGTTCCTTACAACTTGGAACCAGACAGCAGTTCTGCATAGTTTGTGACTTGTATCACCATAAAACTGAGCTTATTGGGACTGAATGTCTTCTGGCAAAGAGCAAATGCAGAACTTTTCATTTCTCTCTAGCCTGTACGATAGAGGTACTTTTTCCTCTTAAACCTGGGACTCGATCAAAAGAAATTGTGCCTGCAGGAAAGTGAGGAGCTGCAGTGAGTGGATTTCAGGCAGGCAGCTATTCCCATCACGTCAGGCTCTGCAGGGGCTGTTCCCAGAACTGCAGCGTCAACACAAAAGGACAATGACATAATAAATTCAAATTAAGTATGCTTGTGTGCTTCTTATGTGTGTTCTCTGACAGCACCTCGCCTGTTCCAAAGGGATGTACGTGGTCACTTGCCTCTCATAAATAGCAGCAGTAACCTGTGAGCAAACCAGTAAGTGTCTGCAAACACAGATCATCTCCTTAGTTAGCTTTCTGCCAAGCTGCCCACTTTTCCTCCTCCAACAGGAGACACCTCAATGGGCTACAAATGCAGTACATGAAAGAAGAATGCAGAATAATACACATATTTTCTGTAAAGTTCTCATGATGAAGGACTACCTACATTCCTGTGTCTTAGTAAGTTTAGACCCTCTGGTTTACACTATGGTGTCATTTCAATCACGTAGCAGTGCAGCCTCCCAATAAAGGCATTCAATAGGAAGTGTAGAAAAAGCAACTGTGCTTCCATGTACAGTGACAACAGCCACTGCTGAGGGAATTGCACTGGGCACGACAGGCACCACCACAACTGCAGAGAAGGGAGGAGCCAGAATAGTGGGGGTTTTATCTATTTCTGTAGTGTACATTCAGAGGAAACTGCACCATTTTTTGTGACCTCACAATAAAGACAGGAAGCTTTTCAATTTTTTTTTCTGTTTTTCAAAAAGCTGGCAGAGAAAGCAAAAATTAATCTTTTTCTAGAAAATACTGAGAGGGTTACTATGGTCTAAAATCTATTTCAGTATTAAAAATGGTAATTCAAGAAATCTTCACTAATCATGATATTAACGGGAGATCCAAATGTGAACACAAGTTCCTACAGCATTTTACTGCAAGGAAACACAAGAAATCCCAATGATGCAAGTCAAACTTCCATTTTAACTTTGCTACAGGTACAATTTCATTTTATCTCCTTTAATTTAGAAAATAAGGAAAACAATTTCTGGAGGTTATAGTCATGGATGAGAACATGGGTATTGCTGGCCTGCCCAGAAGTAAACTAAAAGGCAACTATATCCCAATTAATGAGATTTGGCTTTAATAAATAACTTCCTCTGAGCTCCAATTACTCCATTAAATCTCCCATAATAAAAAAAGAATATGCAAAACCCAACAGTATTTTTGTTCTGACTCAGTACAAAATTAACTCTCCAGGAGACTCCTCAGTAGTTTATAATTTTATCTTTCAAGATTCTTCTTTTACCATTCCAAACAAAACACAGCATATTTGCTCCCAGTTAAAAGCAGATCTCTTCATGTTTTAGCTGAGCAATTTGGGTTCATTGCTAAGGGCTAAAAAAGCTGGGACCCCAGCATTCCAACTTCTCTTGGAGCAGCTGTAACCTCCCATCAGTAGAAAGCTATGACTGAGCAGAGACACAAACAGCATCACCACATAGATCAGAGTGGCCTGGCTGGGGTTAGTCTTAAAGACAGAAACATTTTATGTGGCTTCAGGTGTAGTTAGGAGTCAGAGGAGCAGACCACTGGGCTGCTATGCAATTCCACAGACTCACAGAATAGCTGGGGTTAGAAGGGACCTCTGGAGATCATCCAGCCCCACCCCTCTGCCAAGGCAGGGTCACCCAGAACAGGTGACACAAGAATATATCCAGGTGGGTTGGGAATGTTTTGAATTTTGCACATGTTAGCAACTTAAAGAGCATTTGTAAACAGTGCTGATTTTTGCTCTTTGATTAATAAATTGGGAATGCAGCAGAACTCTAGAGGAAATCAATTTTATTCAATATCAGAACAAAACATCTCTCCAAATATTTAGAAGAGAAGTTATTGAAAGCTGCTCAGTTTATTTCTACAGTTTTTGCCTGGAGCCCTCCTTTCATCCTGTTTTTCACTGCTCTCAGGACGCAGATGAATAAAGCAAAATTAGAACTGCTGGATGCTACTTCAGACATCTTGGGGTGATAGGAATCATACCCAGAACCTGCATCATTCTTACAACATCTGATGAGATGTTGCCACCTTCTTACAAGAAAAAGCAGTGATTTCATCCTGAGGCTCAAGAGCAGAAGTCAGTAGTTTCACAGCACCCTATACAAATAACCCAAAGAAAACATATTTAAGACTCAGAAATAAGAATAAAGATTGCCTTCCAGAAAGACACTCCTTCTCCTTCACTACAAATTATATCTTTGTACACAAAAAGAGAAATAGGCAGAGATACTGGCTATTATTTATTTTTTAACTTTAGAATAGCATGGCATTAAAAATACAAAATTATTTAACTTTCATTAAAATTAGGACAATGTTTTTTCTTGCAAGAGAGACTTCCAAATATGTGTGAAAAAACAAGTAAATTTCTACCACACTTTTTGGTGTAACATGTGAAATACATTTTAGAAGCTTAAGTTTTTGCACTTTATCCTGTAAAGCCATCAAATTTTCATAAGCCATTAGCTGTCACAAATAAAAACTGTACAAAACTAGAAACAGATTATTTTCTTCAACAAATGTGAGTTAAGGCCCTCCTAATCCTTCCAGATCTAGAAAGATTTAGTGAATTTCTAGTTCTCTATAGATAGAAAGCCATTCTGCTGGAAGGGCTGGATATCTCTGGGTTTCCTTTAGCAGAAGAGCCCATTCTCCAAAGCCTGGAGACAGGAGGAGGGCAGTTCAGGCTGCATCACTTGTTGAGTTATCCAAAGATCTTGGCAAGGCCTTCAGCAAAGCAAAAAAATAAATAAATAGCACCTCAATGTTACTAAAAAAATCAAAGGGAAGAGCACATAAAATGACTTTCATGTGTCTCAATACAATGTATCAATCTGCAAAATACCACACACCTCTTCACACTTCACCCTTACATCAGCTTTCCTAAAGCCTATGTTCAATTGCTTTCCAAATTTATTTTCTCCCAGCTTTCATTTATCCTGAATGGAACCAATGGTGTATCCAGCAATTCTGCTCACACACCACAAATAAAAAGCTTCTTTCCATGAGAATGTCAGCATGTGAGACTTCAAGTCTAGTTTGACTTGAAAAATCTTGCAAAAGCTGTCTCTCTTGTTCAGGAATGTTAACACTAACTTGGATTGTGCTTGTGTGTGCTTTCACACATCACTGAAAGATTAAGAGGGAGTAACCTCATTAATTTGATACATCTAAGGAAGCACCAGGCACTCCCTCCCTCTTTGTCTCTAGCAAGAGCAAGATAGCTGATGAAAATTTCACATCAAGAACTCTGACATGGTTGTGGTGTTTCAGCAATATTTTAAATTTTCTCTCTGAAACAAAAATTACTGTTCCGTGCTGACTAACCACAGACTTGAAAGTTCTCTCACACTGACAGAAAATAATTGTTCCCTTGATTTCCTGTAACGCAGAAGCTCCCAGCACTACTGTAAACTGAAAAGGTCACAAGACTGACCTATATATTTTTATCTCTCCAAGTCTAATTTTTCTTCCATATTATTTATTCTTTGAGATAGGAGCAAAACTGCTCCCAGTTTTGAGGCCAAAAAGCCACTGCACTTCCAAAACTTCCTTCCAGCACATGGAGGTGAGCACCTGGGGCTGTCCCATTCCTACTTCTGCAGACCATTCCTGGCTCTGCCATGGCCTTGGAAGGAGACAAACCCCTGGCTCGGGAAACTGCTACAGCTCATTTTCTGCTGAGCCACCCCCAAAACTCCTTTGAGTACAGCACGGGTAGCAAATGTGTTGATGTTTCTGTACTGGTCAGGCAGTCTGAACAGCAAGGTGTCACAGAAACACAACATAAAACATTTCTCCGTTCTGTCCCACAAGTCCTTCCAAGGGCCTCCATGCCAGAAAGGGATTATCCTGAACAGCCTCTCAGGGCACTTAAGATACTCTGAGCCAATTTCATTAGCAAGCTCTGAGCACTGCCAGATATCCCTCAAGGCACATTAACCTCCTAGTCACATGAGGTACCAATAGACAGTATTTTAAAATTATACTTAAAATCAAGCCCCTAAATGACAAAATTCAATTCATTTGGGTACTAAGCAGAAAGTGTGAAAAAAACCCACCACAACAACAAAACCCCCACTAACTACATCAAACTCAGTAATATTGATTTTAGCTTGTTTTCACTTCCTTGCATTTCATAATCTCCCATCAACTCTGATTCTCATCCATTTAAAAAATCCTCAGATGACACTTTAAAGGAATGAAGCTGCTCTGCAGCTGCTGTGCCTTCACCTTCCAGATAGCAGGAGCAGGTGAGCATCGGGGGCCACACACCACAGCTGATTTTGAAGGCTTCTACAGTGAGAATCACCACCCAAATGAATCACCACTTCCAAACAGGAAGCTGAAGAATGCTGGGAGAAAATCAGATTACATATGGAGCTCTCCAGGAGAGCCTCAGAAGGTAATGACTTCCAAAAGTCTATGGAAAAGAAAGATCTTTTTCCTCATGAATATGATGCAGGACTTGAACAGCCAGATATCTGTCACTTTGATATGTACATGATCTCCAGAGCTGTCTAGCTGACAAAACCACATCCATTAAAATACATTCTAAATAAAAAGAGACACAACAGTACATTATTCTTAAGGCTGCTATGTGCCAGACAGATTTGCAATAGGGATTTGATCCAGTCCCAGGTGTACCTGTGACTCACCATTAGAAATCAGAACAATAGGGATCAGGCTACTGTATCATAAGAATTCAGAAAAACATTGGATCATTTCATATTCTCCTGCATATATTGTATTATCAGAATTTTTTCTGAAGAATGTAATTTAGTTTCCCATTACAGATAACTGGAATGTGTTTTGTCTCAATGCAATGTCCAGTCAAATGAAACACTGAAGAGCATGATTAAAAATCAAATCAAAGCATCTAATAGGTTTTCCTGTCACCGCTCATGGACATACTCTGCATTCACTCTTTTCTAATTCACTGTCTTTATACATGCAACTTGAAAATAGCTCAGGCAATGCTAATTCATAGTTGTTATTGGGTACAGCATGCCAAACAGTGGCAGAAGTAACAACGAAAGCAATTTATTAATAAAAATTACAGAAAATTATTTGAATGACAATGCCACCACCCCATACTGTGCTTCTCCAAAGCAGCATGTCTCCCATAAAAGAAATAAGCACAGCTCAAATGTTATTTAAGTCATTCCAGTGAGATTGCATCTGGTTTTATTTATCCAAAGCACACTTCTTCCCTCCCTATGAGCCATTTCCCTGCAAGATCGCATTTCACTCTTCTGTCTAAAAAAATGCTCCAAGGATAAAGACATGCAATTCCTCACCTCCACAGACATAGGAAGGGAACTAATTCCCATAGTTTAACTTTGACTCCACATATGGTTTTTCCATGAGGTGTTCTTACCTAGTTTGTTCCACCAGTCATGGAACATTTGCAGCATAAGACTGTCTTCTGGGTCTGTCTTTTATTAAAAACCCACTGAGGCACATGAAACATTCATGTGTACAGCATATGCTAAACCAGGGCAATGTGAGAAAAGGCAACACTGCCAACTTAAATAAAGGAAAACATGAAAAACAAATCACATGCTACAAATAAATCCTTTCATTTTTCTTCTTGAAGAGAAAACATTACTTATGAGCAACACAGTTTTGGTTTTAGCTATGGCCGAAACAGACTCAATCCCAAGTACAGCATTTCATTCACTGACACAGGAGATTTCTGTAGGAGAGCTACATGAAGCAGTTCCAAGGCTCATGGCACACCTGGAGGTTCAGATAAAAGAAATGAAAGGGAATTACGTGTAATGTTCCTGCTCCCAATTCTGGTTACTGCAGGCGTGCCTGAGTGCTCTTTATTTTAGGGACACCCTGCTGCACTGTGCAGCTGTAGCCCTGTCGCTCACCTCCAGCAGGTAAAGGAAGATGAGGATTAGGCAAAGGACAGTGAACCTCAGGATCATCATCTCCTGGAATATTTCACGAGCCCTACAGCCTCTCAGTCTTTCTATATTTCTTATTTTGAGATCATTCCCTCATCAGCTTTAGAAAACTTATGCCCTCTACACATCCACTAAATACCTTTATAGCAATAATAGCTTGATCGCTAAATAATAGCCTTGGTTTTGTCACGTACTCTGTCAAACCCTGGCTGCACTGACCCAACAAGCCTCTGAACCCATCACCTCAATATGCAGCAGAGACCTACACAAACCTGTGTCCTGAAGTAGGACAGGAAATGTTTTGTCACCAAGACAGCCAAAACATTGCGACAGTCCCATTACTTTTCCACAGAGGACTCAGAGAGCCCTTGAGTTAGTTTTCTTAATGGCTTGGATTGCTACAACCCCTCTTCTCCAGAGCAGGAATGTATTGTCCAAACACCACACCTACGCACTTGGACATGAGGTTATTATCAAGATCTGATAACTGACTGACTTACAATATACCTCCATTTCTCAGCCTTGCCATGCTTTGCAATACCTGATGACTTCTTTCTGAAGTTCTGAAGAAAAAGCACTTTCACTGTGATTGAAGGAAGAAATTTGGTAATGTTGAAATCTTCTTCCTGTGACTGACTTGAGTGTGGGTATGCAAAAAAGAACCACACACTTTCAGGTTCTAGAACAATGTTCAATGGCAATTAACAAGTCAGTGTTAAGAGTTGATGTCCATCATCACTCTAATTAGGTTAGAAATAATGTAACATATTTTCCCCCTACTGTAAAAAGAACTCAAGTGAGCTTCTTCACAAGTGGTTTGGTTTTTTTTCCAGAAACAGTGGTAAAGCAAGATTTTCTTGTCAGTAGCACTCATAATAACTTTCCTGCAATAGAATAAACCATGGGCAATTGCCAAAATGACTATTAACACTTCCACAAAGCAGCAAGGAAATACATAATGCTGACATTAGTGGAGCCAAGAGATGAAAATATCGTGCTAAAGAATAACTTCTACAAAATGTACAGCTGAGGAAATACTGACATTTGGAATTCACAGTTATTTAGTGTTTTCCAAAACAAAACATTCAATGAACTGCTGTGTAGTATAAACACTGCATTCAAATGTAGAATGAATTCAAGTTAGGCCTCAGATGTATTGGCCAGACCCTGGGGTAGAGGGGAGAATAAGTAAAAATATCCCCTCCGGAAGAGCAGGAATTTGTACAAGCTCTTGTGACTGAATCCCTGTTGTTGCTAACAGTGTTTATAAAGCTCCTAGAAATAAGATAAAGGTGAAAAGCCAAATTAAAAACAGTAAACTGGGTTCATTCAGACTCTCACTAAATCACCATGAGTTGCTGCAGAATCTCTCTAGTTTGAAATCCTCTGTATCAACTAATGTTCTGAAGCAGACCACATATGCCTCTTACTGCTTACTCCCTCATATTTTACTATGGCCCCAATGGCTTACAGTCACACCAAGGTGAGGTTTGAAGGTAGATAACACTCTCTCTATTAGATAAGTGATATAATTTGAAGGACCACAGAGGCTTTTAGACACGGAAGACCTTTGTAAACCAGGGACTTGAACACTGCTTTTGTATCCTGTTCATGCATTCCTTAACTCTAAAATATCTGCACTTCTGGAGAGCTCACGGATGTCCAGTCTATGATGCAAGTCTGGCATTCTGATTCTTAAGAAGGACTGTACTCACTTTCAGTAATCAGTATGGCCCAGCACTGCCAAATGTTCTTCACCACAAATTTCTTGTCTTTAAATCTCTCAAGCCTGACCAAGTAACAGCTCTCTCTGGGCCTAGGATCACTGCCATACCCCAAGTGGTACAGGGCATCTGATGCTAAATTCCATAGATTTGTGTTCAGGAGGACTGGAAGCAAACTGACAATCTTCCTTCTCCTCGCAATGGCACTCTGCATCCTGCTCAGCAGAAATCCATATCTTTCCACTTTCAAATTAGGAAAACCAGAAATATGTGGCCCAAGCAAAAACATTTAGCCATGAAATACCCAGGCTGCTATTTTAAAGAGAAACTCAGTAAGATAGTAGCAGTGTGAGTCAGTAAGATGTAGGAAATAATAGTCAGTACAAAAAGACAAGAGTTTAAAAAGACAGCTTTCATCGACACTTTCTGCACATTTTTAAACTACCCAGCTGAGAAGAACTCAGTAGGATGCAGGGAGGTATTTTTGTTGTATATGTTAACTGTCTTGAACAAGATATTGAGTCTTGGCCTCTACACCATAGGCCTCTACACCAAATAATTACTAAAAAATCTGTTATTAAGAAGCATTAGTAGACTCATGTTTTTAAATCTCCAAGATGCAATGCAGGTAAAGGGTCAGGTTGGCCTATAATGCAAAGAAATACTGAACAAGTTTGGTAATAAAATTTTTCCACATTTTTTAGCTCATTTAATGCACTGGACAACCGGTGAAAAAGTGGGTTAAGCTTAGACAGATGTGCTCCTTATTCCAGTATCAGTATGCTGAGCGGATTTCTTGTGACAGCGGCTGGAAACACTTTGGTAAGACAAAGTAGGTGAGCTAAGTGTCCATGTTGTTGTTTTAACAATAGCAGATATTTATATTTTGTACTGTTTACCTTTATCATTGTAACATAAGACTTTGAAACAAGGTGAAATTGAAATAGCATTTCTGAAGAATGATAAATTGCAGATGAAACCTACAGTGTTAAATGGGGAGGGGAACATTCAACATATCTTCGATGATCGCTGGAAATACCAAAGAATGAAAGAAGAAATGTTCAAAGGATATATAGACATACCTTTGCATGGGGTATTTTCTTACTCCTATGCATGATGAACCATTCTGAATCCCATGTCTGTGTACAATCTAGTTGGACAGCCTGCTATCCAGTTACATAATCAGAACTCAGAGATAAGTCAGATAAAAATTAATGGCCTCNGTTTGTTTTCTTTTTTACTTTTTTAGGAAAAGTGTGGGAAATATGGGTTGAACAAATATAAATAAGGCACACTGACTCATAAATAAGGATCACTGCCCCAGATACTAAAAATATATAAGGGTGTCAGCTGAACATCTATATATAGTATGTATTTCTATAAAGGGATAAAATTATCACCATTTTTTCTATGTCAAATCCTGTCTCATTTCATAAGAGGTGTGTGCTAGTTTTAGAAGTTCAAGGTTTTTCTTTCGGCTGTGTACAAATATACTTGAAATGTCAGGACATGAGGCAGTATTAGCCCAGCACAGAACGAAAAAATACATTCCGGACTCTGCTTGAAGAGTCTTGGTGAGCTACACATAGTGTTCACTCATTTCATAAACCCTCTGGTAACTTCTGGAAGGAATGGCATTGAATTACAATTGCACAAAGAAGATACCACTGATGGCAATGACAAGTATTTTTGTTGCCTGACATAAACATAAAAAACATAATCAATTAAATATTTCAGGTCTGCTATTTATTTACAAGGCAATAGGAAGATTAGTTTGAAGTAACAGACAATAAGCAACTGCTTTCTATGCTAAAAATGAAGGGGGGAAAAAAGTGAAAGTGAAGGAGAAAGAGTGAAGGTCATGTTTTGTATTGCAGCTAATAAGAAAGCTTCAGTTCTTTTATTATGAATGGAGAGGATTTAAAAATAAGTATTACAAGCAGTATAAAACACAATCCTCTAACAGACACCAAAATTATTTCTGTGTGTTCCCAGCAAATCTTTTTGACTGTTAAAAAGAAGGAAGGTTCCTGATGACTTTGAAAGAGTGGTTAATACCAGGCACAGCAGAAAACTTTTTTTTCTCTCCCCAAAAGAAGGAAAATTTCAAAGCAGAGAACCCATTGTTCTACCATTGAACACTGAATAACAATCCACCTGTCTTTTAGAAACATCATCATCAACCTGGTTTGGCTTTCAGGTCACATACAGCACTTGGTTATGCAAAACACACAAGAATATCATTGGGACCCATCTCAAACTACACAAAATCCTTCAATTCACATAGAGGAGAAAGTCAGGTTTTGCACGAGGCCATACAAGGTTGTATTGCAAGAATGCGGTCGTTTTGTCTGGGAATATGATGAAGAAGGTCTGTTTTCGCTTAAGCAACTCGGCTTGAACTTTTTTTCCCCCCTCGGTCTGCTCAAATTCACACAGATCTGTATGTGCTCAAAAATAACTTCCATATTTTAGGAAGCTGGCTTGGGGACATATTGTTTCACTCTTTAACCATACTGCTGATATGTGGAAAGTTTAGTGGAGAAAATGGAAAAGTGAGACTGTGGAAGAGGGATGTCACGATTTCCAACTAAAGGTGCTGTGATCTTTCACACCTATACTCCTGGCATAAGCCCATACTCCTTCTCTCCCCTACATGAAGAATCATTGCCTCTGCTATTGGTTACCACACCCTGTGAGACCTTCTGCTACAGCTGCTCATGAAAATGCTCCTGAGCCAAGATCTTGGCAAAGGGACACAAAGAAATACATCTATGAGAACTGTCTATATACAGCCAAGTCAGGCCTGGGATGCAGCCACCTGAGGAGATGAGGGAAGGTGAACCTCAGAGGAGCGAAGGTATATGGGCAGCTGTAACCAACAGTGGAATTATGGTCCCTTTGTCAGTGCAGGGAGCTCAGCTTGTCCTTACTGACTCTTCCTTCTGAAACCTTCTGCTGGGTATTTTGAGAAGGCATTAATGTAGTTTCTCCATGAGCAGTTCAAAATACGACTGGAATGTGTTTCTGGAAGATGAAAGGATAGTTATGGGTGATTTCTCAGCCTCTGTCTTCTGCAAGTCCAGTTCAAGGTGCCGTTTTGATTCACAATATACATGTCAAAACCAGGGTATTATTTTTGCCCAATCTCTAGAATCAAGCACTTTAAACCAGTGAAATACTTACAATAATCTAAAACTTCTGAGAATCAGGCAGGGTCTCTTCAGCTTGAGGTAAATTCACACAACCTATCTGGCTTGCCAACATAGCAAAATAATACTGCAGCTATTATATAAAGATGTTGACATTGTTCTGCAGAAATATATAGTACTTGTTATTTTTATTCTTCACCAAAAAGCTCATAATCTTGCTAGCTTTTAGGTATTCTTAGTGTAAGAGAATTACTGACTATAGTGCTATAAATTTTTTAAAAATCATTTAAACAAGGATATTACAAAATACCTTTTCCTTGAAAGAAAGCAGCAGCCAGAAGAGCAACTGGATCTTTGGCAATCATCAGTTTGTATTACAACCTGTAGCAACTGTATCCGCCTACATTCCATCCCAAGTGTTAGTACAGCTTGTGTCTGCAGGCAGCTCTGGGATACAGTAGGCCTTGGAATTGAGAAGAATGCACAAGCTTGGGACAGGAACTGAACAACACTGCATCAAACTGAAATATTTAAGCACAAAAAGTAGTTGGCATAAACCATTCAAAGGTAAAAAATATTCTACTGAAGCTGTTAGCACTGTCACAGCAGCTATTTTATTTGTGCTACTTACCGATCATAAACAGCCCTTCTATTACCTCCCATCCTTAATATAAAGAAAACAAACCCAAACCTCACTGGTAGCATAACTAATATAATTAGCTCACTACCATTCTTCTCTCCCCACATCAACTATATCTAAAATAGAAGACAATCTTTCTCAAAACTCATCCTAATCCTTTCTCTGTTCAAGTTCAGATATTGACTGAATCTAATCTAATTGAACTGTGTCACCTCACAAAGTAGTAAAGCAGAACATGGGGAACACTTACACTACAAACCTAATTTAAAAGATGGTACCTCTGTAGTTAGTTTGCTATTTATCTGAGCAAACAAAACACTTGCCTATAACACACAAAGACATCCTTGTTTTCCGTAATTTTTTCCCAGGCTGGCATACTGCAGAGGAACCTGCTAAACCCTAGAAAGGGCAAGATTACAAAGATAGACAAGATCATTTACATGAAAATCCACCAATATAGCAAAGGGATAGGGAAAGGCCTTTACTAGGGGGCCTGCTCACCGGAGCTGTAGAGGAACCAAAGTGTAAGAAACTGATTGTTCCCTTGGCACCACTGTGATGCACTGGCCTGTTCCTCCTGTTAGCAAGATCCTGAGTCTCTGGGGGTTCTCCAGTTCCTGTAAGGCTCCCCACAGCTATGGCCAAGCCAGCCTAAATCATACTGCTACCAGCTGTACTGCAGTATAGAGATGTTGTTGTGGATTAGCTTTGACATATTCCCCTTGGCCATTTGCTCCTGAGATGTCAGTCTAGATGAGGCAGAGATTCCCTGTATTCTTCTGAAAAAACTACCGGAGATTTGCTGCCGTGCTTCTTCTTGCTATCAGCCATTCCACAGAACCATTTTTCGGTAAATGTTCTAGAACATTGTAATTAAATATTCACTGACATTTGCTTTGAAACTGTAGGTACTCTTTCACCTGACTAATTAATGCAATGTATAGTACTGCCTTGAGGATGGTTTTTTATCCTATACAGTTTTTGGTTTTGTTTTGACTGGGGTGGTCACTACCCCCCCAGCTCCAGTAGTATCGCAATGGGTGGGATTGGATCGCACAAATCGCGCAGCTCAGGATTTCCTGTGAGAGTTGCAGGGAGGGACGGTGGTCTCTTCTGGCGGGGTCATCAGCTCAAGGGCCACACAGCGCAGTGTCTCTGAGGGGAGATACTGTTGCCTTGTGGTTTTTGCCTGTCTCCTTTTGTTTCTTCTCCTTTGGCACTGTGACTGGGCTTACTGGCTTGCTTCTCTACTTCCCTGCTGCTCAGGAGCCCAAAGCCAGCGCATGCCATGCTGGGACCCGGTACCAGGAGCACCCTGTGCCCCGCCAGGAGCCGCCCCCTCTGCACAGCCTGACCCAGGGACCAGCCATCGCCAGTGAGTTACCCAGGGGAGTGATTCCTCACTCAGCCCTGCTGTTCTCTGACACTGCTTCAGGGCTTCTCGCGCCACTGTAACCCAACACCCAGACACCCCATGGCTTTGGGCACATCCCCAGAGTTTCTGCTACCTTTTGTTTGCCACTCCCGGGTGTGCCGGTGTCAAACATGAAGTTAAGAGTTGGCTTTTGCATCCACGAAATCTTAATTGATTGGGGTTAAAATCGTAGTTAATGAAGTTGTTAATTGGTTTATTTGAGTTAATAAGAGTTTGTAGTTCATGTTCTAAATGTTGTGTGTTGTTTCTGAGCGTAAAACAAAGTTTTGAAGTTTATTTTTGACTGAAAACTCCTGTTAAAAGTTAGAGAAATCCTCCAGCTTAGCTGTGTTCCAAGGAGAAAAACCCCTCACCCCTGGCTAAAAGGACTATTTTTAGCAACCAGCCGTTGGCCTGTCACTTAGCTCCATGGAAACCATAAATTTTAATGAGGCAGTTTCCCGCCAAAAGCCCCGATGACATCACACTAAAGACTGCACCCTAGCGACGACGAGCCATTGGACGGAGGACCTTACACCAATCACGGACTTTGCCAATCATCCTCCACCTTGGGGGTGGACTGAGGGCAGATCGGGGGCAGTGATGGGAGGAGCAAGGGGGGTATAAAACCTCGTGCACAACCAAAAGAACCTGCTTTTTTCACCTCGGACTAGCCGGTGTTGAAGCCCGGTGCTGTGGCCCCCAGGCCTGCTCTCTATTCAGAGACCCTGTAAAACACTTCTTGCTTCGGAATAGCTGAAGCAAGGCATAGCGCTGCAGAGCTCTGCCTTAGGCAGATAGCCTGACATGCTCTAAGAGTCTCCGATCTCTATGTACCCGGCTTCTCTTATTTACTTGAAAATTTGAGTTCCTTTGTTTTTCCCAATTAATGCCCTTTTTAATAAATTACCTTTATATGTTTAAAACCAAGAGCTGCCTCCCTTTTTCACAGCTGGCATCTGCTGTTTCCAGCTTGCTGCTTCCAAGGTTTCCCAGTTCATTTCGCCATCTGGAGGGGCACAGGGATCAGCTGCCCGCCATGAGTTTGTAAAGGAAGTCCCTTTACCACCTCTTCTACCAGCGTGTCCGCCATTACTCACGTGAGGGAAAGGCGTCTGCGCTTACGCCACAGCGCCCCCTGCAGGCGCGCGGGAACCATCGCACCGCCCCCCCCGCCCGGCCGGGAGCCACCAGCGCCCCTGCTGGCTGTGACCGGAACTGCACCAAAGGGGCACCTGCGGCCGAGAGAGGCTGGCACTGGGTTTCTGGTTCTGTTTGTTGTCACTGACAGTGTTGTTGTTTGTTTGCCTTGTTATACATACTAGTAAAGAACTGTTATTCCTTTTCCCATGTCTGCCTGAAAGCCCCTTAATTTCAAAGTTTTAATAATTCAGAGGGAAGGGGGTCATATTCTCTATTCCAAGAGAGGTTCTCGCCTTACTTGGCAGACACCTGTCTTTCAAACCAAGACAAGTACACAAGGGAAATTAAACTTCTGGGGCTTTTTTTTATTGCCAGCTGTAAACATACAAACTGAAACTGTACCAATCTTTCGTAAATTTTACTATGTCACACCAAGACTGTTAAATGAGTTGGATTGCAAACAGGATTCCAAGAGAATAACTCTACTATTTTTTTAAAAAATCACAGATCTCGTCATGCAGCTGGTAAAGAAAAAGCTCTTCGTTTCCTGTAGTTGTTTCAGTTTCTAGCTATTCCTCATATCTTTCATCCCACTTTGGAGAGCCGAGGAATTACTCAGACGTCCTCACCTCTAATGCCTGGCACAGCACAGTCACGCTGCAATCACGAGTGAAGAGGGCACTGTTAGGTATTTAAACCACCTTATTTCTGAGTGACTTTGTTGCCCCAACTCTACTACAAAGATCATTCTGTGGAATCTAATAGTAACACATACATTTTTCACAATGCTGTGTAGGCAAAGTATTGTTTGTTTCTAAAAACTGAATGAAAATACTTCAGCAAGTGATGGTAATTGTCTTTGGGCTCTGTAGGATTCTTAGCAGTTCTTCTCTGAATCAGCCTCATTTCTCTTTCGTACTTAGCATTTGTGCAGCTGTTTCACCTAAAATTACTTCTGCTAATACATCTTCAAGCATTCGCTGATTTATAAGATAATATGGGTAAGGCTGATGTGAAGACTCAGTTAGTCTGAGCAAGCTTTTGTGGTGTCAGAAGCAATCATCAGTTTATTTGTGCCCTTACACGATGGCACACTTTTACAGAATTATCTGCTCAGCACATTTCCCCTTACTCAACAAATGGCAAAATCTGCTAGACAATCAACTCTCATCAGCACACTGCCTCCTAGGTAGACAGCAAATATAATACAAGAAAATATATAACTTGTATTCTTTTTGACAACTTTGTTGTTGTTGTTGTTAATAAAAAACCAGCTATGAAAAAATCTGAATAAACCATCTGCCTCAGAAAAATCAAGCCGCACACTGGAAACAAGGATCAAACCCTTGATTTACATACACTGAAAGAATATTTTTCAAAGGCATTCAGAAGACTGCACCATGAAAATCAAAAATCAGAGGATATTGATAATGAAGAAGATGATATGTGTGTTCATGAGCTAACCCTGGACACTGGCATACAATTCATACTCAAATATCAAAAAAGTCTCGGTATTTCTTTTTTTAGGACTCTCATAATTAATTAACTCTGTAATACTTACAGAATCTTCTAGTAGAGAAGTATACATTCAGGTTTCTCACAGTGAAAAGAAAAATAATCCACCTATCTATGGAGTGACTGTATGAGACATAGGACATGAGTCCCATTAAAATGTTAATTTATCAATTATGTTCAAAACGGAAAAAAGGACAAACAGACATTTAAAATTTTATTGGCTTTATCCACACTGAGCAGAGCAGCCTACAAAATCCCCTGCTTTGCTTCACTTCAAAAAATGCTTTAGAATTTAAAATAGATAAGTTATGGTAGGCTCTGGATCTTAAATCTGAATATAAATCTATCTTTTTCAAAATATGTGAAGCAGCACAAAAGGTGGTAAATGCCTCAGTTTCGTTAGTACTTCACTTCCAAACGGTAAAGCTGTTCTATCAGCTAGAAGCCTTCCAAGGCAAGGAGTAATGAGTATTTTTGTGAAGCCACATGCATCAGCTTATAACACATGGGACCTAACTCCAAAAACACACACTAATTTATCAGCTTGTACTCACAGCTGCTAGGCTAAACCAAATAGGCACACAGAATCACCAATCAGTTGATGACATCCACCGGACAGGCCTTCTGTCCCAGGGCCATCACTCCTGCTGCCATCCAAACCACAGGGCAGCTGAGAAGCTCGAAGCTGGTCAGTCCTTTATCCCAGCTCCCTCCAGACAAGTGGCTCTGTATCCCTGCACTGTCCAGCAAGGTACTCCATGCAGCTATCTGTGCCATAGCCCAGGAGGCTGCTGTGGAGCACAGAAACATCTCCAGCTACCAAATCACTGCCCTTGGCACTGCCTGAGCTTCAGCCCCTCCTGGATCACTCAGCTGACTAATTTAGTCTGAAAACAAGTTGATGGTTTGTCTCAGTTTGGAGACAAATTTAAGAGAAAACACTCTGAAAGGAGTGCTTCCTCTAAAGAGAAGGGCTCCAGTAATCCTTTTTTGCCAATGAGAAATGAATATCAGTGGGTGAAAGTGCAAAAAACCCCTGTTTATTAATAATAATTAAAAAAAGGGTGCCCAGGAGGCACAGAAAAAGAAAGGGGAAAAAAAGAGTAAATGATGGATACTGAAATTGTGGAACTTTGCCCTCCCCAAAACCCAGTCACAGCCAGCAGGGGCGCTGGTGGCTCCCGGCCGGGCGGGAAGGGGGGTGCGATGGTTCCCCCACGCCTCCAGGGGGCGCTGTGGCGTGAGCGCAACCTCCTCTCCCTCATGTGGGTAATGGCGGACACGCTGGCAGAACGGGTGGAGAAGGGGCTTGCTTTACAGACTCTCAGGGGAAGCCGATCCTGGTGCTCCCTCTGGATAGCAAAAGGAGCTGTAGCTGAAACCTCAGGAGAAGCAAGTTGGAACGGCAGGGCGGGCTCACCAGTAGGTAGCAAGAGGCAGTAGAAACTCTGCAGCTGTAGCTGGACGGCGGGTCCTCCTGGCAGGCAGAGGGTGAAAAGCTCCTGTGGAGCACAAACACGGAGCAATGGCAGGTACAGCGGGGATTGGGCAGCAGCATCCCGGCTCCCAAACACAGCTGGGAAAGGCCCCCTGGGTTTTCTCACGAGTGCTGGCTGGAATCTGGATCCGGGCTATGCGGAGAGGGGCGGCCCCCAGCAGGAAGTGTGGTACTCCCAGGTCCTGGTGGGACACGCAGTGACTCTGGGCTTCTCCCCAGCAGAGCAGCAGTAAAAGCAAGCTGGCAAGACCAGTCACANGGGAAGGAGGGCGCAGTGGCCATCCTGGAACAAGACAAAACAGAACAAAACCCGCAAAAATTATATGGGATAATAAACCATCTTCAAGACATGGTTCCACACAGACAAAACGCAGGACCAAAATGTTCCCCCCATAAATGGCCCAGCCAGAGGTTAACAGAGAAATACCTCACAATCACATCAGCAATAGGGAGGAATTATTGTTCCCCAGCATCTGATGGTCCTAAGCTGTGGTGACATACAGGGAGTGTAACTCGAGGTGTCAAAGGACATCTGGTCCCCTTTTCCCTTAGGCTTTTAAAACTACCTACAAGGAATGACACTACTCCAGAAGTCCCAAAAGAAAGCGGTATCTCTATTCTTTCTTGCCAACAGTGAAAGGAGTTGAAAAGTCATTGAATTAGTATATTTAACTACAATTTTATGGTCTGTTTGCTATCCTCTGTATTTCAATACTTTTTACAAAGGAGAAATTCACTCAATGCTATGAAATCTAGTCTTGGTTTCATAATATGTCTTAGCATGATTTGCTAAAATAGATGCCCTGAAACTACACATAGAGGACCCCTGCTACTGAGGGATATATCTGCCTCCATGCTAGGGATCAACATCCCCACTCTGCCAACAGACTCTTGGCTGTTGTCCTGGGTTGCAGTATATTCTATTACCATCTTCGTGAGCTGTGAAACCAGGTGGGGCAGTGTTTCTTTGCCTCCTCCCTCCAGACTATCTTCTGTTAATGGGCCCATCTGTGCCTTGCCGAACGACTCATAGATAATCTGCCCAGGACTATCTCCTGNACCTTCAGGCGAAGACCAGACCCTTTTCCACAGGACCACTGTTTCAACAGAACTATTGCACCCACCCTGTTCACCGGGAGCCACCAGCGCTGCTGCCGGCTGTAACCAGCACTGCTCCAG
The DNA here is from genome assembly GCA_013398015.1 of Oreocharis arfaki. Lineage (NCBI taxonomy): Eukaryota > Metazoa > Chordata > Aves > Passeriformes > Paramythiidae > Oreocharis > Oreocharis arfaki. The sequence goes on along the minus strand of VZRR01014211.1, from coordinate 22,111 downwards.
GAGGGGAAGCTGCCTGGCAGCCGAGAAGGCTGCACTGGGTGACGGTGCTGTTATAACTGCCATAGTCATTGTTGTTTATTGTTTTGTTTTGTTTTCTATATATATAAATTAGTAAAGAACTGTTATTCCTATTTCTCATATCCTTGCCTAAAAGCCCCTTAATTTCAAAATTATAATAATCTGGAGGGAAGGGGGTTGCATTTCCCATTTCAAAGGGGGCTTCTGCCTCCCTTAAACAGACGCCTGTCTTTCAAACCAAGACAGCTGTTCAGACTTTATTTTCCGCACTGGTCATGCAGCCTGAACTCTCTTGTCCTTGCTGTTTTGTTTCAGCAGAGGATAATATCCTATTCTGCAGGATACATACATCTTCCTCAAATAAGATAAAATATCCTAGGAATTGTCTTGCACTTACATACACCATCCATCGATTTTCATATACCAAGTCAGCTGCATAGAACATTCTGATTTGCTTATTGCACTCAGGGTTTTGGCTTTTTGGTGAATAGCCAGGGATTTGCAGAACAACAGAGAACATGAGTCCTCTACTGCTCTCCTAGTCATGTAAGACAGACTGTTGAACATAATTTAAACACGAAGAAGTAAATGCCAAGAATAAACTTTGTAACAAGCATTTTTTCACTGTACACACACACACAGAGAGCAAATATTAAAAAAAATTACGTGGTTAAATAAGCAAATAAGTGATGAACATCAAGATGATGCTTAACATGAGCATCAGACCACAGTTTCCTAAACTGGACATAAGATTATTTGAAAGCCAAGAAGAACATAACAAAAAGCCTAATTAACTTGGAAACTGGTTTGTTCATGACACCAAGTATTCAATGTGACAAATTTAAGCCCTGAATGCAACACAGTTCTTCTAGACTGGGTGGCTACTGTAAGTTCAAATAACTCTTTGATCTAGAATTTGTAGCAATGACTAGCTGACTCAATTCTTCTGCCTCAGCCTCGTGACTTCTAAGATATTTCATTGGTTCTTTTCCTTCAAGTCTTGATGCTGTAGCTTCCCTGCTTGATAGACTGGAGTGGGAACCCAAAGAGCAAAATACGGTTTTATGTCATTAATACTCAAGCTATTCCACAGCACTTTGGAAAATAATGAATTAGCTGCTAGTGCCACAGTGACCGTAGGTAACTCTAAAAATGAGTACGTGCCCAGCAGGAGCTCTCAAACACTACACTGTTGCAGTTGAGGCTGACGCACGACACACACTAATTCTAACATAAAGTGCAGGCAAAAAGCATTTATTCCAAGAGCCAGTGTCATATACATACACTTTCGTATGTTTATCATTCATGTTAATTGTCTATTGGTTGCTCAACTACTACAGTAGGTTCATTGGCTATTTTAACTACACCATACTATTATTAGTTATCTACAACATAGACATCCCAAGAATCCAGACAAAACACCAGCTGCAGCCTTGTTGCTGTTTACTCCCTCTATTGTTTTGAATTTCTTGCTTCTCTTGACTAGGTTTCTCACAGGTAGAAATGGACTGTGCTGAGACCAATGTCAGACTCACACTCAGACAGGCTTTCTGACCTGCTGTTAATTGCCACACTACACCAGTATAAACAAACGGAGCAAAACATTACTTTGTATTTCTGGCATTTGGGCTGGGTGACATGTAGTCAGCATGCTGTATTTTTGACAAATCTCTCTCAATTGCACTGTCAAAATATTATTTCTGCGATTTTTCTCTCCCTATTTGTATTATTCAGTCATGTATATGCAGTAACTCTCACGTGTTAGTCATCTTGGCTGTCCCTTGTTACTGTTCCACAAAACACAATGCATCTTGATTATTTCTCTAGTTTTTACCAGAATACATCCATTACTTCTGACTGGATCTGCCCCTAGTGTTTTCCTCAGTGCTTCACAGCACATGGTTTTACATTTGTTCTCTAAATGACCTTGGCCTTCGAATGCACTTTGCAAATCTAGCACTGATGGTACCTGTTCCCTTAGACTTGATCAGTGTAGTCTGGCAGGGCTGAGAGTGAAAACCTTTCATTTCAAGCCTATTAATCAACATTCAGGGCAGTTTACTCTTCTTATACAATGACCTTTAATACTTTCCTAGACACTGTTCTTCATATTACCTCATTTCCCTATGATTTTTCTGAGTCTCTACTTTCTTCTATAGCTTTTTTGTACACTTCTGCATTTCAGCATTAACTAGCACTTTTATATTTTCCCTCTGTGCAAGCCTCCATCACTCCACCCTGATAAAAGCCTGTTGTTTTTTTTGCTTTCAGTCAAGCTCTGAAGACACCCCAATTCCACTGCACTGAATAAGTGAGTTTTTTGCATGAGTTCTGTATTTTGGTTTGGTTTTGTTTTCTAAACCAACTCCCTACATTTTATCTTTATTTTTGTGGTTAAGGGTTACAGGCCTCTTTCAATTCCAGAGTAAATAGCTTTAATTGATGGTTTTCTCAAGCACCTACAGAAAGTAATGCTGTTTACCTTCTATTCAATTTTTTTGTAGCTTCCTATAGTGTTTGAACCACTTTTATAAGGATGAATTACCTCTTCTTCCAGCTGTCATGAATTATTTATTCAAATGTCATATACACTTGGTTCTATCTTGTTTTATCTTGGCCACAGTAATTTTATTTACCCAATGGAAAGTTGTGCCTTTGTGTATGCTTCTTGTTTTGTTTTGTACAAGGCAACTACTGAGTCACTAATTCTGCACTGGCAGTTCTTCACCATTCCTTCCAAATTTACTCTGCTGTGTTCTATTCACACACCACCTTGACTGTTCTGGGTTTGATACTCCCACAGGAAGCACCATAAACCAGTGGTGCAGCACTCCCCAGCCAGCTGCGGAAGGGCAAAAGCAGCATTTCCCTAGGCCCTGACAATGACTCCTGTGCCAGAACAGGGCAGCTGCTGAGTAATATCCAGATTCGAGAGAATAATAATGACTATTGTCAGGAATGAGGACAACTCTTAATTAGAGTTAAAAGAAAAGTAATTTATTGAAAGAAAACTCATTTAGAAAAATAACACGTCCCAATTCCTTAGTGAAAAGAACAAAACAGCCAGAAACGCAGTGATAGGACACTCTTTGAAACTAAAAAGGTGTAAAACCCAGGGCAGAGGTCTGCAGTGCTGAGGTTGCTGAAGCTAATCCCCAACACGAGCAGTTAATAAATTCTCTATATAGAGATCCAAGGCCCTTTGCCACAGCACCAGGCTCTGCCAACAACTAATTCGAGGGCAAAAAGCAGCTCCTCAACCTGCGCAGGGGGTTTTATACCCCTGTGGCCCCTCCCCAGTCCACCCACAACCCCGCCTCCATGGCACACGGTGATTGGAGGATCCTGGAATGAGGTAATGTCCATCCACCAATGCCTTGTCGACAGTCAAGGGGGTGGTGTCATCTTTGCTAAAGGCGGGAAAAGTCCTCATTAAAATTCCAGGTTGCCATGGAGTCCGGTTGCAGGCTTCAGTAAGTTACTGTAAGTTAAGGTAACAGTCAGTTACTAAAAATAGCTCCGCAGCTGTGGGGGTGAGGGGTTTTGCCTTTAGGAACGCAGGTTAACTGAGGAATTAATGGGATAGAACTAAATGATTTTTCAGTAAAAACATACAACTTATTTATCTCTAATTCAATATTAATGGTAACAGCCAACAGGAGAACAATACAAAACTTTTCGTGAACAGGTACTGTAACAATTAAATGCCTCTTAACTTCATTTTAATAACAATAACCTTAACTTTCTTTAATTCCAATAAACAAACAATTAACATGCAAAAGCCAAACTCATAAACACATATATAACAACTATAATAACAAGAATGACCATCCCTGGCCTTCCCTGATACCCTGTCTCAGGCTAAGGACCAAACAGATGTGGGACTGAGCTGTGCCAAAAGTAAAAGACCCTCATTTCCAGCTGGAGTCATGGAGGTTATGGCTCAGGCACAGTACAGAACAAATCCACAAACTACTCACCTTTGTGCAGAGCATCTACGCACATAATACAAGAGCTACTACAAGCCCACATGAGGCACATTTTCATCACATTATGACACCATCTTTGTAACATCTCCACTTCCATAAAGAAGAGTTAAATTTCATTGTTCAAGGGTAAAGTAACTGCTAGTCTAACATTTGCAGTAAGATATATTAGCTAGGTCTTTTTTATGTTTCCTGATCTTATTAAATTTTATTACCAGACCATGATAAAGTTTGCAAACCAGTAATTTTGGTGCTCTGCAATAAGTAATGAAATGACAAGAAAATCATGTTAAAACAATATTAAAAGGGAGAGTCATTCTTAACTGCAGAGCATCAGAAGCTGCAAGTAAAACTCCCATTAGCAGTAAATACAGAAGATTGAAAAAAATTCCTACATGTTTGCCAAAATAAATTCAGTGAGATTTCCGTGCATTAAGGAGGACCATAGGACTCCAAGTTACTTTTTCCTTTTTACTTTTCTGAGCCTACCCGCTCATTCTTGCTTTACGTATTCTAATGCCATGAACAAATATTTTATTTTAAATTTCACATGCCATGTATATAAATCGGTGTACACTTTAAATTGCAGTGGAGAGTTTCTTAGCTGGCAGAGAAGTATTTAGGGATGTGTCCTGTGCCAGATCATTAAGAAGACTGCTTTACCAGGCTGACTGGTGAGTAGTTTTAGAAGCTGAGCAGAAGTTCCTCAACTGAATAAATCCTGAGGTGCACAGAGATTTCTCTGTTTTAAACACAGTAAGAGGAAATCACCAGGTCCAGTCAGGGGGGCGAAAAGTGAAATGGGTATGTCTTTCCCGGTGGGAAGGACTGATCCAGGGGCTCTTCCACTGTCTCACAATGATTCATAGGGTCCTTAATTGCAATTCAAGACTTGTCATAGCATTTCCATAGAAAGTCCTGAGCACAGCAGTGTTGGGGTGAGCAACATCCACCTGTTCATTCCCAGAGAAGGGAGAGGCCTGGGAGCGCCCGTGTCCCTCCCCATGCGGGGCTGCCCTTGGGGTGACCCCACAGGGGCATTGGGAAGGGCTGGGCACAGCCAGGCACAGAACCAGCAACGGAATCCCAGGGGTATTCATTCACTTGAAGACAATTAATCCCCTTTGCTCTCCCTGCTTTGAAATTATCATAGTTTTGACAACACATGAAATAAGAAAAAATTGGGATATCTTAAGTGCCTAATTCCAAGAAGTTGCCCAATTCCTTCATTCTCCTCAGTCAATTTTGAAAACATCGTTTAGCAGCAGACTGAAACAATTATTTTCCAGCATGCCTCTGCTTTCCTTTCTTTTAATGTACAGCTACACTTAGCACATACATTCACCTTCACTTCATAAAGAGTGAACTTTACCTCTGCTGGAAGCCAGAGCATCTACACAAATTAAATTCCAATTTTAAGTGAGACTGCTGAGGCTTTGGCTCCATGCTCTCCTCCCAAAGACCAACAACTTTCCTACTAAATGAATTTCCTGATAAATTCCCCATCAGCGACAATCATTTCAGATCTGACTCCTGACAAGGATTTTTAGTGACAACAGAAGATGACAAAAAAAGTCCCTTAAGCATCATAACAAGCCATCTGTCACTGTTCGCTCTTTCAGACAATTAGTTATCATGTAACATTCACTTTTATTTTCAGCATTTCATTCTACTGAAATATTCTGACAGTTCTTCCATTTTATTCATGGGCAAACAAGGTTAATATTTTCTGAAGATAAAAGCTAACTTCACTGTTTAATTTTCTATATATTCACTGACACGTCTTTCAGTCTAATACGTAGGGCTTGTGTAATATTTAGAGCCAAAAATCCCCTGATTAGCTGAAATGTCCTGAGGCCTCAGACTGGATAATGTGAGAACGAGTTTTGTTTTGTTTTCAAACTACTTTTTAAAAATTCAGAGGATGGATTTAATTAACATGCAAAGTCTTTTCCAAAATTCTTCCTAGTCCTTATTGCCAACCTACCTCATGCATATCAATTCTTGAAAAATTACCTCCCCTTCCACAGCAGCACTTCAGGGAAAAATACTTTGTAAATTAATTAGTAAGGGTGGCCCACAGAGAAGTTTCTGGAAATTAATTTTGTTATCTACAAACCTAAATTTTCAGATTTTCCTCTGAGTTCGCCAGCTTCGTCTGTACCCATGCACAAACAAAGCCGTAGTTACAGAAGCCACCAAAGCCTGCACAAACAGAGCCCAAGTTTATCAATGTTACATTTTTTAATGCACTCACATGCAATTTTCTCAAGATCAGTAGAAATCCTTATGGACAATATGGAGCAGTGCTTGAGTATATTCCTACCTAGGAGTCCAGGAATCAGGAATTCTTTGTGCTACATAAAATGCTGTAATAAATGTAAACATTCCTCACACAATCTACTACACAATAAGAGCACAACAGACATGGCTGAAATGGAAAGAACAGGGCTTCAGCCATTAGCAAACATCAAAAATCACTTTTGCTCTCAGGTAAGTCACATCCCTTTGGTTGCCCGCAAGTTCTTTACAGCTGTGCAATTTTCCTCAGGAAAACTGATGCATAAAACCACAACCCTGCATAAGCAGAGCAAGGCTGGGGAAAACCCTCAGCACTACTACCCCAAGTAACACAATCAATCAACATCCCTTCCTCTCCTGACATCAGCTCCATTGTGCCCTATAGCAGTGTGTTTTGCCCTGCAGTGTGGTCTAACAACTCCAACAAAGCAAGGCTGCCAGTAGTGGGCTGAGAGGGGCATCATGTGCTGGATTTTTGTGTTGAATTATGCTAAAACCCATCAGGCTCACCAACCTCAAATCCATATCCTGATAGTGTGCCAAAGATTAGGTAGATAAGCTGCTAAACTGATCTGGAGTCAACACCTTTACATTATAAAAGTCCAGCCCACTTTTCATAGGGTAGGTTCTTCTACCATATTCCAAAATGATGGGTTGTGGGAGTTTTGGGGACATCCCCCAAGGCTACCCCTCGAGGCTGAGTGAAAGAGATTTGCCCATGAACATTGGTCTGGGTAAGTTACATCAATCTCTTATAATTGTTTCTTTCTGCTGGTTTAATATCATTGCTTTAATATTGCTTTGCTATAGTGCACTACCCGATCTTATGCCATAAAAATAGTTTTAGCTTTTATACTGTGTAGTAAATAATTCTGTTTAAGTTCTTTTTGTCTAATAATTTATCATAATAAGTAATTTATTTTTATATAAATAGATCTGATTTGCCATCATTAATCCTGCAGGACAAAGTGACTTAAACCATTGACCAAGTCTGGGTCTAGGGCTGGATCCAGCCGCCCCCAGGCTCCTCTTGGAGGAGGAGTTTAGAAAGCCAGGGGGTCCTTTCTGCACCTTGTGACTCACCAGAAGCTTCTTTCATATGAAGCTCCCATAACACCCACAACAGCCCCATGGCACACACAGATCCAGTGGATAAATCTGCCCAAGAACTAATCCAGGAATTGCCCTTCCCCAGGTGTCCTCCAAACATCTCTTGGACTCAGAGATGCTGCACATCATACACTGCCATGGTGGAGGAATCTGCTCCATCCCTGCAGAGAGCAGCTTCCCAGGTGCCACACCAGCTCCTCAAACAGACACCCAGTCTGCCTGGACTCCAAACACTGGAAACACAAGAAAACCTGTCGTGATGCTTCTCTTCAGTGTTTAAAACCAAAATGAAATGGAACAAGCTCAAGTTATGTCATGAGGACACTTGCTGCTTTGACTTTTCAAAGGCTTCTCTTCTTTCACTTTATTTCTAAACCTGTTACATGGAACTTTCATGTTTTGTGGTGACGAATTTCTTTTAAGGGAATTGGTTACAGTTCCCCTTCATCCCCAGTGCAGAAGAGTTGTTCACACATCCTGAAAAATTTATGTTACCTGTAGTGTCTGGGAATCAGAGTATTTTTAACTTGGACATAGAAACAACAGCAATCTCACCAAATACACTGTTAATTATTTTTTAAAAGAACGATCTCTATCCCTTTTGGATAGAGAACTTCAAGAACTATCCCTGAAGTTTTTGGTGCTTCAAAATAAAGAGGTTCTCTGAAGAAAACTGACTGAAGTCAAAATGAGTAGCATTTTCTTGTTCCAGGAAAAATTTCATGTACTTTCCCTATTTCAGCAAGTAGAGGTGAGGTAAGAGAAAACAAACCTAGGAAACCTTATGCCTAGAAAGCACTATCTGTTTTTCTGAGCTCAGAAAAAACATTCTCAGCCTTCTTCTAAGTCCTTAAAATGAGAGCTGAGATTGTAAAGGTGTGACAGCTGAAAGGTGGGGAGGCTACGGAGGTCTAGAACCCAGGGGATCACTATAATTATTCAAGATTACAGAGAGCTTTGTGTCCTGGTCCCTCCAATCTGATGAGCCTTTCTGAGACTTGGTCTGCAACATCCACCAGTGGAAGCTCTTTATTTCTTGAGAGATGCCAGTGAAGACAAAGACAGCTTCAGCAAGAATTCAGACATGTTTCAGCTTGTGTGCAAGTTTGGCTGACTAAACCTGTGGTATTTCTGAGCAGAAAAAAAGGGACTTTTTCTTTCATACCCCAAGAAAACTAAGATATCAAATAATCACTCTTACTGGAGGAGAATGAACAACCGGGCTCCAGAAATGACTTTTTTTTTTTCTCCCCCAAGATGACAGACTTCTCGGTCCCATGCATTTGCCTCTGTCTCAGTGACCTGTGCTAGCTATTGCATAGTGCATCAAAAAAACCACTCCTCATCAGAGACTTGAACATGGGCTTCACTTTTGGAGAGCCAGTGCTATAACCATTGGTGCTTTTCTGTTAGCTGCTCTACTAGAAAGGAGATATAATATATCCAAAAGCAAACAATCTTGAGAACCTTCTCATAGTCCTTCCCGTGTTGGAGTGATGAGTGTAGTCATTTTGTTTGAACTACCGTCCTACAGTTCCAACTCACCACTACATAAAAAAGAGATGATAAAGACTATCACAGCTTCAGATGTGTGCACGCAGGTCCTGTAGCCCATGCTATGCTCTCTGAGGCAGCCCAGCCCAGCACAGATCAGCACCTCTCCCCTGCATGTCCCCAGCCTGGCACAGCCCATCTACACCAGCCAGAGGCAGATCATACCCATGCCCTCCCCGTCACCTCCAACACGACCCCCAGCCCCAGGGAGGTACCTGGAGACAGGCTACAGGTCCCATAAACTGGGAGGACTGCATGGAAGTATCTGAGAGTTGATATTCCCCAGGAAGCCTACTGATATTCTTGCCCACTCCCACAGGCCCTCCTGTCTCTCAATAAACCACAGAAACCTTATGGTAAAGCAAAAGCTGTCAAGTTTGCTTAGTTCCAATAGTCACCCAACAATTTAACTTTCTTATTTCAAGAGAATGAAAAGCTAACACCAAATATGTACTATGACATAAGCACACCAAAAGACTAAAATATTTAGAGGCACAAGAGAAGACTGTCTCTCAGTATGTGAACGTGTCTTGGTTTGAAAGACAGGTGTCTTCCAAGGAAAGGCAGGAACCTCCCTTGGAAGAGAAAATACTACGTCCTTCCCTCCGCATTACTGTAACTTTGAAATTAAGGGGCTTTCAGGCAAAGATATGGAAAAGGAATAACAGTTCTTTACTAGTATGTATAACAAGGCAAACAAACAATAACACCGTCAGCGACAACAAACAGNTGGAACAAGCTCAAGTTATGTCATGAGGACACTTGCTGCTTTGACTTTTCAAAGGCTTCTCTTCTTTCACTTTATTTCTAAACCTGTTACATGGAACTTTCATGTTTTGTGGTGACGAATTTCTTTTAAGGGAATTGGTTACAGTTCCCCTTCATCCCCAGTGCAGAAGAGTTGTTCACACATCCTGAAAAATTTATGTTACGTGTAGTGCCTGGGAATCAGAGTATTTTTAACTTGGACATAGAAACAACAGCAATCTCACCAAATACACTGTTAATTATTTTTTAAAAGAACGATCTCTATCCCTTTTGGATAGAGAACTTCAAGAACTATCCCTGAAGTTTTTGGTGCTTCAAAATAAAGAGGTTCTCTGAAGAAAACTGACTGAAGTCAAAATGAGTAGCATTTTCTTGTTCCAGGAAAAATTTCATGTACTTTCCCTATTTCAGCAAGTAGAGGTGAGGTAAGAGAAAACAAACCTAGGAAACCTTATGCCTAGAAAGCACTATCTGTTTTTCTGAGCTCAGAAAAAACATTCTCAGCCTTCTTCTAAGTCCTTAAAATGAGAGCTGAGATTGTAAAGGTGTGACAGCTGAAAGGTGGGGAGGCTACGGAGGTCTAGAACCCAGGGGATCACTATAATTATTCAAGATTACAGAGAGCTTTGTGTCCTGGTCCCTCCAATCTGATGAGCCTTTCTGAGACTTGGTCTGCAACATCCACCAGTGGAAGCTCTTTATTTCTTGAGAGATGCCAGTGAAGACAAAGACAGCTTCAGCAAGAATTCAGACATGTTTCAGCTTGTGTGCAAGTTTGGCTGACTAAACCTGTGGTATTTCTGAGCAGAAAAAAAGGGACTTTTTCTTTCATACCCCAAGAAAACTAAGATATCAAATAATCACTCTTACTGGAGGAGAATGAACAACCGGGCTCCAGAAATGACTTTTTTTTTTTCTCCCCCAAGATGACAGACTTCTCGGTCCCATGCATTTGCCTCTGTCTCAGTGACCTGTGCTAGCTATTGCATAGTGCATCAAAAAAACCACTCCTCATCAGAGACTTGAACATGGGCTTCACTTTTGGAGAGCCAGTGCTATAACCATTGGTGCTTTTCTGTTAGCTGCTCTACTAGAAAGGAGATATAATATATCCAAAAGCAAACAATCTTGAGAACCTTCTCATAGTCCTTCCCGTGTTGGAGTGATGAGTGTAGTCATTTTGTTTGAACTACCGTCCTACAGTTCCAACTCACCACTACATAAAAAAGAGATGATAAAGACTATCACAGCTTCAGATGTGTGCACGCAGGTCCTGTAGCCCATGCTATGCTCTCTGAGGCAGCCCAGCCCAGCACAGATCAGCACCTCTCCCCTGCATGTCCCCAGCCTGGCACAGCCCATCTACACCAGCCAGAGGCAGATCATACCCATGCCCTCCCCGTCACCTCCAACACGACCCCCAGCCCCAGAGAGGTACCTGGAGACAGGCTACAGGTCCCATAAACTGGGAGGACTGCATGGAAGTATCTGAGAGTTGATATTCCCCAGGAAGCCTACTGATATTCTTGCCCACTCCCACAGGCCCTCCTGTCTCTCAATAAACCACAGAAACCTTATGGTAAAGCAAAAGCTGTCAAGTTTGCTTAGTTCCAATAGTCACCCAACAATTTAACTTTCTTATTTCAAGAGAATGAAAAGCTAACACCAAATATGTACTATGACATAAGCACACCAAAAGACTAAAATATTTAGAGGCACAAGAGAAGACTGTCTCTCAGTATGTGAACGTGTCTTGGTTTGAAAGACAGGTGTCTTCCAAGGAAAGGCAGGAACCTCCCTTGGAAGAGAAAATACTACGTCCTTCCCTCCGCATTACTGTAACTTTGAAATTAAGGGGCTTTCAGGCAAAGATATGGAAAAAGAATAACAGTTCTTTACTAGTATGTATAACAAGGCAAACAAACAATAACACCGTCAGCGACAACAAACAGAACCAGAAACCCAGTGCCAGCCTCTCTCGGCCACAGGTGCCCCTTTGGTGCAGTTCCGGTCACCGCCGGCAGGGGGCGCTATGGCACGAGCTCAGTAGCATCTCCCTCACGTGGCAATGGAAGGCAGGCTGGATGGCGAAATGGGCTGCAGCAGGAACCGCAGAGCGGCAGCTGGGACAACAGACGCAGGCACACCCTCGGGGGTGGCAAACAAAATGTAACAGAAAACTCCACAGCTTTAGCAGGAGCCGCGGTGGTCGGGTGGACGTGGGGTGCTGGGTTAGAGTGTAGCAAAAAAGCCAGGGGCAGTGGCAGAAAGCAGTGGCGCTGGGCAGTGGCAGCCAGCTTCTCTGTAGTAGCTGCAGCATGCAGAGGGGGAGACACGCCCTCCAGGAGTGGGGAGGGGGGGTGGAGGTCCCCGGTTTTTCTTGTGAGGCGCCCAAGTAGATGGTGAGGGTCCTTTCCAGTCAGATTGGGTGTTAAAATGGTCCCAGTTCAAACATCTGCTCTTAAGAGCTCACCCATGGGTAGGAGAAGCAGTATAGGGCTGGGGTCTACAGTGGCAGTGGATTCTCCCTGCAGTAAGCAACAGCTTGACTGTCCTCTTCTGATGCGGAGAGCGAACTAGGGGTTAAGCCCAGCCCCTCACCCCCCAGCCAAAATCTCCCGGTATCTCTGCCCTTCCCAAGAGAAAGCCCCTCAGGTTAGAGAGTAGCCAGCTGCACCCTTCCCCCACCTTGGCCATTTCTTCTGTCTCTTAAGTATCTCTAAGCAACAAATGGGAGAAAATTCCCAAAGAGAAAGAAAAAAAAAAGGAAAAATCCAATAGAAGGGTACTCTGACTTGTGACAATTGCTTCCTCACAGTACTGAAATTAATTATTCGTCTTTGTTAGGATTGGCTGGAAAACGAAACTCAACTTGTGACAGTTCTCAAATCAGAGAAGAAAAGGCACAAATTGGGTTTTATGACCTTATAATCCCCTCTACTGTCCATCCCACGTCACAAAGACCACTTTGGTTTTGGTGAGCTTTTTGCAAGAAGCCGAATACAACTTAAACTGAAATCTTACATCCTTTAAAAGAGTCTTCACTTAGCTGCTTCCAGTACCACAAAATTTTTAGCAACCCAGTGTAACTGCTACTCAAGTTAATTAATTTCAGCTTATACCTTCTCTCCATTTTAATTAAGCCATTTNTGAACTACCGTCCTACAGTTCCAACTCACCACTACATAAAAAAGAGATGATAAAGACTATCACAGCTTCAGATGTGTGCACGCAGGTCCTGTAGCCCATGCTATGCTCTCTGAGGCAGCCCAGCCCAGCACAGATCAGCACCTCTCCCCTGCATGTCCCCAGCCTGGCACAGCCCATCTACACCAGCCAGAGGCAGATCATACCCATGCCCTCCCCGTCACCTCCAACACGACCCCCAGCCCCAGGGAGGTACCTGGAGACAGGCTACAGGTCCCATAAACTGGGAGGACTGCATGGAAGTATCTGAGAGTTGATATTCCCCAGGAAGCCTACTGATATTCTTGCCCACTCCCACAGGCCCTCCTGTCTCTCAATAAACCACAGAAACCTTATGGTAAAGCAAAAGCTGTCAAGTTTGCTTAGTTCCAATAGTCACCCAACAATTTAACTTTCTTATTTCAAGAGAATGAAAAGCTAACACCAAATATGTACTATGACATAAGCACACCAAAAGACTAAAATATTTAGAGGCACAAGAGAAGACTGTCTCTCAGTATGTGAACGTGTCTTGGTTTGAAAGACAGGTGTCTTCCAAGGAAAGGCAGGAACCTCCCTTGGAAGAGAAAATACTACGTCCTTCCCTCCGCATTACTGTAACTTTGAAATTAAGGGGCTTTCAGGCAAAGATATGGAAAAAGAATAACAGTTCTTTACTAGTATGTATAACAAGGCAAACAAACAATAACACCGTCAGCGACAACAAACAGAACCAGAAACCCAGTGCCAGCCTCTCTCGGCCACAGGTGCCCCTTTGGTGCAGTTCCGGTCACCGCCGGCAGGGGGCGCTATAGCCCGAGCTCAGTAGCATCTCCCTCACGTGGCAATGGAAGGCAGGCTGGATGGCGAAATGGGCTGCAGCAGGAACCGCAGAGCGGCAGCTGGGACAACAGACGCAGGCACACCCTCGGGGGTGGCAAACAAAATGTAACAGAAAACTCCACAGCTTTAGCAGGAGCCACGGTGGTCGGGTGGACGTGGGGTGCTGGGTTAGAGTGTAGCAAAAAAGCCAGGGGCAGTGGCAGAAAGCAGTGGCGCTGGGCAGTGGCAGCCAGCTTCTCTGTAGTAGCTGCAGCATGCAGAGGGGGAGACACGCCCTCCAGGAGTGGGGAGGGGGGGTGGAGGTCCCCGGTTTTTCTTGTGAGGCGCCCAAGTAGATGGTGAGGGTCCTTTCCAGTCAGATTGGGTGTTAAAATGGTCCCAGTTCAAACATCTGCTCTTAAGAGCTCACCCATGGGTAGGAGAAGCAGTATAGGGCTGGGGTCTACAGTGGCAGTGGATTCTCCCTGCAGTAAGCAACAGCTTGACTGTCCTCTTCTGATGCGGAGAGCGAACTAGGGGTTAAGCCCAGCCCCTCACCCCCCAGCCAAAATCTCCCGGTATCTCTGCCCTTCCCAAGAGAAAGCCCCTCAGGTTAGAGAGTAGCCAGCTGCACCCTTCCCCCACCTTGGCCATTTCTTCTGTCTCTTAAGTATCTCTAAGCAACAAATGGGAGAAAATTCCCAAAGAGAAAGAAAAAAAAAAGGAAAAATCCAATAGAAGGGTACTCTGACTTGTGACAATTGCTTCCTCACAGTACTGAAATTAATTATTCGTCTTTGTTAGGATTGGCTGGAAAACGAAACTCAACTTGTGACAGTTCTCAAATCGGAGAAGAAAAGGCACAAATTGGGTTTTATGACCTTATAATCCCCTCTACTGTCCATCCCACGTCACAAAGACCACTTTGGTTTTGGTGAGCTTTTTGCAAGAAGCCGAATACAACTTAAACTGAAATCTTACATCCTTTAAAAGAGTCTTCACTTAGCTGCTTCCAGTACCACAAAATTTTTAGCAACCCAGTGTAACTGCTACTCAAGTTAATTAATTTCAGCTTATACCTTCTCTCCATTTTAATTAAGCCATTTCCATTTCAAATAAACCTATTTTTTTAATCTTTTATCCAGTTAAGTGAGAAATCCTGGGGCTATTGACTGTCTTTTCCTTTTTTATAGTAATTTGAAAGAGAAGACTTGGAAAGTAAAAAACTAAAGAACGTTTCCTACTTTAAGGCACATACAGCCTGTATTTCATAAGTAAGGCTGTTCTGTAGCCCTGTTGGGTTTTTCTACATATTTTTGAAAATGTGACAACCAGAATAAGCAACAAAATAAGGTTTTTCTTCATACAAAATTCAGTATACTAGAGGAATTAAATAAAGAGGTGAACATGACAGACACTGTATCCCACTGTAATCTCTTAAATGAAAAAAGGGATGTCAATCAGTTTAATCTTAGAGCATCTTTCCTACACATCTGAATTCACATCAACTTTGCTGATCATTTGCTACAGAAACAAATTCCATTTTGTTACAAACGACCTGGTATGGAAATGAGATAATTAACTTATTGAGAACTCAGTAAAAATACCCAAAGCAAAAGGAGACAGCGCTGGGAGCATAGCTGCGTGTCAGAGGCTCATCCACAAAATGGCCGTTCGACCTTTTAAATCCCTGCGAGTGCATCAGCCTGATGCATATTAATTTATGATTTTGCATAGCCACGCCTCCTTGTCAATCTTCTGGGAGCCTTCGCTTTTCTGCCGCTGAGGCGATCAGGATTCTCATTGGCTGGAGTCCTTATTCCTTTTATGGTGGTGCCTTCTGGCTGGCAACAGCTCGTTCCCCCTTGCAAACCCCACAGAACTGACATTACCACACAAATCACCCAACTCCCACAAAGCCAACTCACACAACCAAAACCACCCCAACAACATTAAACCTTTTAACGTATATTATCCCCTTGAAACTTCCGCAGGGTAATAATCATAATATCCAACTTTATAACTTATAACTTACAATAAGATTCACAATTAATACAACATATGGCGAAAGCCAACCTTAAAAATCCATTCATAACAATTACAAGTCACACAATGCCACCAATGTCATTTAAATCCACAAAATATTTATGCCTTAAAGAAAGCAAATTTCTGTCTTGTTTGAACACAGCAGTGTTATCACCATCATGTAAGTCTGTGGCACAAAGCAGCACTAGGCTTGCCAAGAAGGAAGAGTCGTCATATCTGCTACACAGTCCCAAGGCCAAGCTTCATCAGCACCCCCAGCATTCAAATGTCCTCAATCACCAAACAACAGCAGCAGCACTTCAATCTACTGCCTCTCAGAGCCAAGGTAATAAATCAAGGATGCTTCAACAAGATGGGGAAATGTGGAAAAAGAGTCTGTCATGTCTGAGGAAAAGTCTGAAAACAAATTTTAGATGAAATGGATATAATTCATACATATAAAAGCAGAAATAAAGCAGAAAAAAACAGACATCTCCTGCTATTAACTCAGACCATCACATTTTACTTGTTCTCTGTTGGGTTAACCAGCACGAAGGTTAACAACAGCTTCTGGAACTGGTAGTTTTAGCTGGAGAGAAAACATCCTCAATTTTGAAATCAGAAGGTCAAAACAGCAAGGAAAATAAATGGGCATGAAGAAACCAACATAGACCACTTAGGAAGCACCTGTACATCCTCAGTATAATCTCATATTCTCCCCTCAGTCAATTAATCAAACTCATCTCTGCCATCCTTAATTTCTCTGCATTTTTTTGTGTAGTATATTTTGATAGGAGTAGTTCTCACCTTTCCATGCTGCAAGAGAATTCCACACTCACAAAGTATTGGGACGGGAGCTGAGGAGAAAAAAAGGAAAAATACTGGGAATGAAAGGTCATCCTCAGGAACCAGAAAGGCTGGAACTAGCATGACAAACCACATTGAAAGAACAGCAGGCTTGGGCTGCAGTTCTTGCTGCTCCACAACAGAAGCTATATAGAAGACATTTCAAGAGCTGCTCTCAAACAGGCTGGCCCTTGGTGGGTCATACAGCAACTGGCAGGTGCCATCTCACTGAGCCAGAGCAAAGGGGGCAAACTTCAGGAAGGAGCAGCTCTGTGCCAGCTTCTTTAATGAAAAGAAATTAATTTAAAAGGTGTTAAGTACTCATTCTTTGCAATGTGACCCTGCAGCCAAAACAATAAATAGTGGAAAGAAGGATAGCAAGTTATAAAATAAAAAGCCTTTTTTTTCTATTGACAAAAAGCAAGTTTTGTTGGACTGCCGTACGCAGTAGATCACTTAAAACTCACTGACATCCGTTAAAAGGCTTAATGAGTTCATT
The DNA here is from genome assembly GCA_013398015.1 of Oreocharis arfaki. NCBI lineage: Eukaryota > Metazoa > Chordata > Aves > Passeriformes > Paramythiidae > Oreocharis > Oreocharis arfaki. Next base: position 4,996 of record VZRR01014211.1, on the reverse strand, counting down.
ACATTCTCCTCATACTGCAATCAAATTTAGAAGCTTCTGTGTAACAATGAGTGTGTAGCTTGGTTGGAAAAGCACAGCTGCTGGAGAAAAGAACAGAATGCATCTGAACTGAAGCACTGGAACTCTAAAAATACCCAACCATTTCTCATTATTGTTTCACTGGGAAGACTCTCCAACCTGAATGTTACTTGTGCCATTTTAATTTTCGTACTTATGCATTAAAGAAAAAAAAACCAAACCAAACCAAACTACCCAACAAGGGAAAAAAAAACCACTAAAAAACTCAGCACACCCTCACACACAGTGCTTGTGGCTTTTCTTCTTATTTGTCAGGAAGGCTGTTCTTCATGTTTACACAGAATTTGCAAAGTGCCCATTTGTAGATAACTAACAGTGACACAACTGGCAGATCATCTGACAGGACAAAGAAAGATCTCTCTTTGTATCCAACTGCACTAAGATGTGGTGTGGTAAGGCAACATTGATCTTGTTTCCACTCCATTTATCTTAGGTAGTTTGTAATTCGTATGGGCTTCTGAAGCTCCTTTAATGAAAGGAGGAACTCGGCACACAACAAAGGAAAACCTGCACAACACAGCTGAGACTTGAGTGAAAACAGAGGAAACCCTGCCGCACAACATCTGCTGCTTTTTTCAAATATTTCAAGTTTTCTGGTCTGGAATTTAGATAGCTTTTTATCTCTGTGCTTTCTAAATATATGTGCTTCAAGAGATGGTTTGTGAACATGACCATGCACAACAGTGAGCTGTTCTTGGCTATCAATTACCAGAAGAATTGGGTTTATCCTGTGCCTGCACTTTATCAGCTTTGGAATCCTTTAATGGAGCACCAGTTCCCAAGACACAGAGCTGCCTGCCTCACTTCATATGCAAGATCCTGACAATTTCTCCACACCATAGGTTCAGTTCAGCAAAACATGGCAAAGATCCAATAACTAAAGCTTAAGCAAACTGAAAAACACTCACAAAAGCTCAGAACCTTCAGAGAACAAAGCCATCAATCACTTCGTTGTATTAATGCTTTGCAGACAGGATAATTTTGCAGGATTTTTAAGGCTCTAACATACAACAAATTCTTTGGTTTCCCAGAAAGGCTACAAAGTCAAGTTAAGGAAACTTAGATGAATCACAAATAAATCATACAAACTGATCCTCACAAAACACTAACAAATACAAGTTATTCCCATTTCATCACGGTTCTAGTCACTAAACCAACATGAGTTTAGAACTTAGTAAGAAGCCATGATTAACATAGCTGCTGCCCCTCTGCAGTATGGACCAGAGAAGCATGGCTTCAGAAACTAAACTGCACATCTGTCACTGAAGCCTGTGGCAAATACCCTTTAGCTTCTGAAAGGCTGCATTGACACCCTTACAATGTTTCTTTCCAGAGGACTAGGAAATTCAGGAGTAGGAACTTCAGCTGCAACTCTGCCACACAAGAGTTGATCTCATCCAGACCCTCAGAAAGTTTCACTGAAGCCTGAAAAACAATTTGCTTGTTGAAGCCTTCAAAATATCAGGAGCAATGTCTGTACGTGTGTTGCAGTTGAAGCATGGGCAACAACAGAAAAAAATGGAGGTCCAAGTCAGAGCTCCAGTTGAGGGAAATGATAACCCACTTCATTTAATTACTGCCAGGCCTTATATAATCCCTGCATTGGTCTATGGCAAGGATCATTGGTCCCTGGTCCAACCACCTCTCCAAGTGATTGGCCAGACCCCACACCACCTGTTTGACTCTTAACAAGACACACCTGCAAGGTGTTTAGAAAAGCATCTTGCTTGTTTATGTTGAAACCAAGGACTTTAACAGAATATTTGCAAAATGCTGGATTTTTCTCTGCCAGCAGCTTTTCAGCATCCACATACACGTATTTCTTTAATTTCAGATGGCTGGGATTATAGCATCATTTAGCATTTGTCAGAATGAATTATTCAGTGAAGCTGTATATTTGCATTGAAGTTTTCTACCCTAATAATACATTGCAGGAAGCTTTGTATATTTAAAAAGAGACACCATCGTTTAAAAATGCAGAACACCCCCTCCACCCCTCCCCCCCACAAAGAGCAGTCTTGCACCTGCCTTTCGTGAAATTAGTATCTGCACAGTTTTCTGCATGTGATTTAAGATAATGTTTCAGTATTTCAGTTAGAAGAATATCCCAATATGACACCAACCTTCCCTTTGTTTTCCCTTTGTTTTAATACAACCAAAGCATCTGAGTTTCAGGGGTCATTTTTTGGACTCCTGTGGTTATTCAGAGAACATGGGAGGAAGGAGGGCTAAGAGAATTTATCTTCACTAGTTGTAATCAGAAAACAAAGAAAGAAAAAACCCCAAACAAGTTCATCTTCCGCTCTAAGGGAAGAGTTTTTCCTTGGTATGCAACAGCTTAATTTAACAGACCAAGAAATTCAGTTCAAGGCATATTTTGTTTCCTTTGTATTTTAGCATCAGCTGCTTGAAGGGAAAGATACTTTAGCTCCCTGCTGCCTGAATGCTTCTGTAGTATAAATAAGACAACCTCTTTGCTTTATCAATCACAGTGTAAAGTATCTGATATTCAAACCCACAAGGCTCATAGTTTAGCATTTTAAATTACAGTTCTGCCTCGAGGACTCACAACAAGCTCTTCCACTCCACTTTTGATGTCTTTCACTGTTGATAAAGGTTGTGGGTGAGATCTCAAAAAAAAATTCCCCTCCTCCCTACCTCTGACAACTTTGCAGAGAAAACCTGCTTTCATATTCTTGCTTTGCTACAGCTTTGCATCCCTAATCACAGGAAGAAAGCTCATTCTTCTTTAAAATAACTTTCACTGTTTAACCAGGAAACAGTCCAGTTTCATGCAGGATGAGCAAAGAGAAGGGATCAGCTTTCATTTGCTACCACCAGTTTACCAGGTGTGACAATTCCCTGAGCATTAGATCTCATTTACCACAACAGATAGTTTTAGTTGGGAAGCTTTTAAATTCTCTTCTTTTCGCTGTACTTTCCTGGGAATTATATTGTAGCAATAAAAGCATGATAAAAACAAAATATCAGGTGAACACACTAATATTCCAGAGAGCAGCACACCTACAATGGCACTGCATCCCTGTATGTAAGATCTTCTTGCAACTCACACTGAACAAAAACTGAAGTGGAACACAGTAATAGCCAAGGAACAACAATCCTGCTACTTCCTTGGAAAAAATTCGCAACTGTGGGTGTGTTTGCCAAGTCTGCAAATAACACTATGTTCTTGGCTATCGGAAGTAACCAGTCTTCATTCCAATTACTTTCTACCTCCACTTAAATACACTCTTCTCACCTTCACCCTGAAGGTCCTGTGTAACAAAAGCTTTCTCAACCCATATAGCTGAAGAGTTTGAAGTTTGCTTACCAGACCAGTTTTTAGATTTCAGTTTCTTTTTTTCTCCTCCCCTTATCCATTCTCCTTATTAATCATCTTCCCTTTCGGCANGGGGAAAGAACAAAAAAGAAGGAAAATTCTGGTTTCATGCTTTCCAAATATGCCAAAATGCAAAAGTTACATTAAAATCCTGTATCTTTGGAACAGACACAAGTGAAAGCAAAGCTGGAGGAACAGCCCTAGTAAGGTTAGCTTTCTGGCTGTACTGTTGTTCACCTAATGCTGTGACCACCTGGTCAGATTTCTAAAAGATGTGAATAAAAAGCTTGAGCAACATTTCAGTTGTTATTACCACAGCTCATGCTGAATGATCCAGCCAGACCCAAGTGGAAAGCTGGCTGTCTAAAGCTGCTTTGCTTTATCAATCTATCCCCTGTCAAAGCTAAAACTCATTTCCTGCTTTGCCTCTTAATTTTGCTCTCTGTAAAGATATTATTTAGCTCAGCGGTTCCATTAGTCATCCTGCAAAGTGCTACCCCATACTGCCTTCATGCTGCAGTGAATTTCTCACACACACACACAAGAGAGAGAGGTGAACTCCAGGAACTGTACTGCAGACCGAGATGGCACAAATGGTTTGGATGCTGCGGGGTATTCACGTGGCTGTAGAACATGTGGAAATTATTTTGTCTGTTACTGTGGCAAACACCAAAATATTAAAGATAACTGGTAGGAAAGAGCTAAGAAACAAAGAATGAGGAAGAACAAGAAAGCTTGCAGGTGAGTTACAGTATTTGATACAGCAGGAACACTCCCTTTAGCAACAGAAAGCTCAGGAACAATAAAAATAAGGTATCTGCTGAAGACTTAAGTAGTGGAGATGTAAGCAGAAACTGTCTTGATCTTCAGTCCTTTAAATAAAAGGGGACTGGAACTACATCCTTTTGATGCCTTATTTTTAAACTGTATGAACCCTTGACCTCAAAGAATTAATTTACTTACAAGATAATGACATAATGCATAGCTGGAGGGGAGGGTTTTCTGCCTGGGATTCTATCAAAGAGGAGAAATACATGGACTGCTACAAAGTAGCAGTGATGGATGTAGGGATGGATATTCATAATGCCATCCCCTTTTTCTCCTCTTTGTAGAGTTGCATTAAACTAAAAGGGATGACAAACATTTATTTCATCATTAAACATCAGAAGCACTTGCTTTATTATTTTATAGTTTTGCATGTTGTCAGCATTTTGACTGGCAGCTTCTTTGCATTTTACTGCTGTCACTGTATAAACAACACACATAGATTGATTTTATGTACAGCATCCATCTTTCTTCGTTAGACCCCACAGCTGTTCCTGCATTATGGCATCATTCCCTAACTTTCAAAACTAAAATATTTAATACATTTATTCCTTTGTTTATATCACAACAATTATTATATCATAGAAAAAATGTCTCAATAAATCCCTTTTTTTTGCCAATATGCAGTGACAACAAGCAAACACTGGGTGTGTACCCCAATGTCCTTACTCAGAAGACAACAGCTGGAAAAAGTAGAATTCCATAAAAGTTTTGCTAAAGTTTTAGCATACTGTAAGAGATGGTCCGAAGATC
>VZRR01014210.1:711324-759819 GCA_013398015.1 Oreocharis arfaki | reverse complement strand
TTTGTGAGGAGCGCACCGCAACAGACCTACATAATAAAACTTTTGCCTAGAGCTTAACTTTCCTAGTTCTCCATGGTTTTTCCTTTTTTTTTTTCTCTTACCATTTCCTTCTGCAGTTATATCCTGAGATGTTCTCCATCCTGCTCTCATTCTGATCACTCTTTACCATTATTAATGATCCTAGATGGTCCTATTGCTTTCTTTCAGCTTCATTCCAGGATTTTAACAGGAGGATGAAGTGATTCTATTATGGTTATACTTCAATGTATTCAAATAATGATTCAGGGACTAAATAGCTAAGCTATTTTCAGTAACTGCAACATAAAAATCTTTACTGTAACACTAGTACCAACCAAATTAAAGAGTGAGGCATCTGCATCTTAAATTGAAGACATTCACTTAATGAAGTACCAGGCCTACAAAACCATACAGCTTTGGTAAATAAAGCAACCAGTAAGCCTTCATCAGTTACATGCTGCCATTTGCTATAAATTTCTTTGGACTTTTTAAACCTCTCATCTAGCAGGAAACACTGTACAATCTTAACATTCTGTTTTGAATACAAATGGCTATAAAACATCCTAGAACAATACAAAAGGAAGAAGATAATAAAAGAGGCAAATGAAAATCAAGTTTATTTAATAAATAATACATTCCAAAACTAAATTCATTTTAGCAAAAGCCTGACCGTTGCATACATTTTACTGACAGAGATCTGCTATTTGCTGTAGAATATTGGCTGTTAGGCACTTCATCATTCTGACTCAGAATCCCTTCCAATACTTTAAGAAAGACTCTGCTGCCTTTGGATAAATCAATAATTATTTTGCATTGTCATAAATATAAAATAAAACCAGTATTATGATTTTTAGAAAGACATGTACTTTGGAAAACTCTTGATAGCTTTAATCCTATTCGTTTTGACAGAAGTCTCCAAGGTGATTTAGGGGACAGTTAAATTTACAGTACTTTAAAGAGAGCATATATTCTCAGGATGGATGTGGAAAGACTCAGACAAATAATAGGTCTATATAAATTTTGCTACCAGACAAAATATATGTATGCAGTTTTCAGATAATACCCTCATCTCTTTCAAACTCACTATATAACTGCAAGGTAAAAATATATAAGAAGATGTAAACTCTGATGAGCTGGTTGGAAGCTCTGGGTTACTTCCACATTAATGCATTGCTGTAAAGGGACCTTGATTTATTTAGATTGCTAGAACTGCAGAGGGCACAGGAAGGAACAGACTTAAGGACATGAAGTGTCTTTTAAGCAGAGAATTGCTTCAATGACAAATAGCAAGGCAACCAATACTGTTGTTGGTGAACTCTACAAATCTGCGAAGTGCCTCACCTACCAAGCAAGATGCAGGCTAAAGTAGTGTAAAAAAATTGAACAAAACCTCAGCTCTATGACAGCTCATACCTTAACTGTTCATGCTGGGAAGATCAGCAGGGTAATCTTAATTTCTATGTTTAATTTTATTATGAAATTATGTTTATATTTTGCCTTTTGCTGGCTTTCTAGATAAAAATAATTTGTTCATTACTAACGTCTGAGTCCACTGCAAAGGTTGTACTCAGTTAATCCAAATGTCTGCCTTGCTTTTTCCATTTTCTCCACTTACTGCTTCCTTCTAAATTGTGTTGAAATGTATTTTAGAAAACATAACTTTAATTTGCCTATGGAAAATGGAATCTGAATCAGTGAAGGAGGCATAGGCAATGGACAGCTGAAATAATTTTTTTGAGTCTTAAAGGAAGAAATGATTTACTTTGATAGTGGCTAAGTCCTTGCTGCAATTGCCATTTTACTGCTGACTCATTTGAGCACTCCAGTCAGCTAATTGGCCTTTACAGATAAATTAGTAAGTATGAGTGTTATAAATCAGAGAGGTCCCTTTCAGTGAAGTGAATATTATCAGTGCTTAATATCTCCAGAAAGATGAGGGGTTAGGAGAGTATCACTTCATCATGGAAAAAATGCATCATGCTGTCACACAAAAAAAGTTGTTCTGGATTTCTCCAGAACTGAATGAGTTTAATTTGTGTGCAAAGATGTTCAGTAATTGTCTGAGAAAGTCTCATTGACTGCCAAAATGCAAAATTCTTATTAAAAAATCAGGATCCTGTATCAGACAATACCTCATGTGTGCAATGCAGCAGATGAATGACACTGAACTTGAGCTGCAAAGGAGGGAAAAAAATAATCTAAAGTCACTGTTTTAAGAAATGTTGGGCACACTTATTTTTAAGTAATATGCAACTACAGGGAATTTCTTTAAGCAGAAAGGAAAATCTTATGTCACTTTTGCTGAAAAAATATGTTGTAAATGTGAAGACCCAATAACCTTTAAAATAAAAAAAAATTTAGTATATTTGTGGAAAGTATAATCTCTTATTATGAGTTAATACATTCCCAAAACACACCATTATTAATTCCAACCAATTAATTGAGAGTTTGTACTCCAAAAAGCTCATTTTCTAAATTCTCAAATAAATCAGAGAAAGGAAATTTTGTTAAAGATGGGAAAGTCAGACCTAGTGATATTGTGAGCTAGAGGAGGGGTTTATTACCTGTGGAAATAGCAGGGACCTCCATTCTGTGAGGACCTCCATTATTTTTATCATTGTACATCTTCGTGTATGAGAAAGAAAATAAAATGTACATGTCATTTATTTTGCTAGAACAGTATTCATTCTTAGGTTTCTATTGATACAGATGCATTGGTACTTTATGACAATATTTTTGTAGGCTGACATGGATAAGAGTTAGGACTTTGGAACTACTAGAGTGTAAGAAAAATACTAGTCAAGACTACTAGGCAATTGATATGCCAATCACATATATAGCTGAAATTATGTTCAAAAAAACATGATTTTGGCCAAAGGTATAGAGCAAAAATAAACCTTCTGCAGACAACTGATACCTTTGCAGTCTCATGTTATAAAATGAGAATTTTGTTTCCCAGAATCCTCAGATCTATGGTGGTGAGCTGAAGCAAACAAAGACATGAGGAAGCGAGCACTGATGGACACCAATTACACCTATTGGAGCTGTAGTTACCTGTGAGATTTAGACATCTCCTTTTTATTGCATAGATTCAGACACAAGGTTTTCCTCTTCAGCCTATATTACTTACATTGCCTTAATGATCTGCACAATAAAGGCTTTATTCTTAAACTAGAGATGAACAGGTAGCTGTCTACTTGGTAAACATCCCTTGATGCATAAAATATATATTCAGTGCTTTAGTTCACCTTTCAGTAACACAGACTGGAATTGGTACTGGACCTGGTTGTAGAAACAGAAAAAAAAGTAATGAGGGTCTAAAATAATTCTCACCAGAAATCTCAAGATTAGTCAGTCATGGAAATAGCTGTTACCTAAAAAGCTGTGATTTTTATTCCCAGACAGTGAAATTGTTTGCAGATAGATTTCCCTCAATATTTCTAAATTCATCTTTCTTTCCTCCTGGACCCTAGGATAGTTGTAGAGGGAGATCAAGAATTCCTGCAAACATCAGAATGAACAACATTAAAATCTTTACTCGTCATGAATACTCAGGCCCTGTTTGGTTCATACCAAACAAGTTTTGGTTCTTGTTTGTACTTCATAGCCCTGAAGTATTCCTGGCTTTGACTGCCTTTACTTTTCGTGACGACCAAAAATTAAAGAAAAAGGGGTAGTAGATTTTTAATACTGGACTATCAGCTACTATTAGTACAAGAATAAACCATGGTAATTTTGAAGATTGTTTGATGTTAGAGCTTTGTATTTTGATGTCATGAGTGGAAACAACAATGAAGTGTTATGCAAAAGTCTTTTGTCTAGAAGCAAGGTCCCAAGTAACCTGAATGGCTCAGCCAAAATTTGTGGTTAAACATTGTAGGTATCTACAGAGATGAGCTTTATAGGGAATGCCATGTGGAATTAATAATTATCTTTAATAAAGTACAACAAATAAGGCATGGGAAATGGAAGGCAATAGAATACTGAATGACTGTTTTCCAAATGAGGACTAAATAGTGCAGGACTGCTATTTAAAAGAGTAAGCAGTCATATAGTTAGTGTATCTCAGCTTATATAAATAGAAAAAGGAGTGCATTAGGTGGTATCAGTAGCTCCACTACAGCATCTGCAAATATTGAATAATGACTAAACAATCTTAATGGTGTTCTTTAGCACAGGGGTTTGGGCAATGCTGGTATATGTGTGCTGTTACTGAAGGCAGGCAATGTGGTCTAGTAGATAAGGCACTGAGCTCAGCAGGGATGGCCAGACTGTAATCCAGGCTCACCACAAACACTGAGTAAATCTGTTCAGCTCTGAATGCTGTTGTTGTTGTAAGCCACTGTCTAAGGATTCAGCTGAATGTGATCCAGGCCTAGTTTGGTGCATGACGATTCTGTGACTAAGGCTTGGTTTTACTAAGAAAACTGTTATTAAGTAATAAGAAAGTATGGGAACTAGAGCTATGCGAGATAAGAAAAAGAAAAACAAGCAGAAGTGCAGCAGCTGAGATAGTTTTCTTCAGCAGCTGAAGGACACAAGAGGAAAAATACTGACACGAAAAAGGATAAAACAAACAAGACAAAGCAGAACATCAGAAAACAAGACCTCAGCAACATCAAGTCAGTTAGTTTCGAAACATAACAGATCCAACCCTTCCCCACTGACCTGACAATTCCCTGGCTGGGAGATGCTCATCAATTGTCCCTGCCGTGGGATTGGTAAAGAGATTAATGATTATGCTACTTGTATATTTAGTCCTTGTTGTTTACTGTTAGCCAAGAAATGATATCTGAGAAATCTTAAACTGTGTACGTTATGTGTGCAAGATAAAAGATGCTCAAATAAAAGTCCTCTCTGCACATCTCCACCCTTGTCTCCTCACTGACAACACTCAGTAGCGCAGTGATACTGCCAATCCAAATAAGAAAGCGGTCCTCTCATTTCTTACCTCTGCTTTACTGTGTTTCAAATAAGAAAATGCAGCAAACTAGGAAAAAATGATTTCTTGTCCCGACCAGATTAATACTTTCCTCAGGGATGACAGGTGATGTGGTCAGAGGTCGACAATGAGAATCATTGTATATCATGAATGTCTAGAAGAGGAGCCTAAAGAAGGAAATAAAGGCTGTTTTACAAGTAACATGCAGCTGGCAAACCCACTTATTTTTATTATATATTTAATATATTTGATAATCCATGTCTTTTTTTGTTAAAATGTAGAGTATATAGTGCAAAACCACACTTTATTTAACCATTTTATGCTGTTGAACAACAACATAAAGCAGTATCTGTGCTGAAGAAATAAAAACAACTTGTGAGTCAGCCAACTTCCAGTGTAATAAATTCAGCACATTAAATCTGGCAGCAGCAGATCACAAGAAGCACAATTCCCACAGAGATACAGAAAGATGCTCCATGTGAGTTTTTGCAGATCTTTTCACTTGATGATGAAAAGAAATTGCTCGTCTCTATTTTAACTCTGAATTTTCTCATTTCCATAACAAAATATTGGCAATTCCTTTATATAATCTTTATCCTGTGATATTAAGATTACTTATCCAAAATGAATGCCTGCTAGGCTGATATGACACCCATAAGATTCTGGGCTTCCATGTGATTCACCATTTTTCATCTTATATTTTACTTTCTGAAAAAATATTGATTTTTCCTGTATGCTGATATATTCTGGGTATTTACTGAGAATCCAACTGCTGGCATGTTAGCCTTCCTTTTCTATCTTTACAGTGGTTTAAGGGGACGGTAACATATTTTAACACATCCATTTTAATTGGTGCAATATTTATCACTCTAAAATAGAATGTAAAGGGGCAACAGAAGAAGTTCAAAAGTTCATGAGACTGTGCATTTGAAAATGAAACTTTTGACTTTCAAAACTTCATCAAAGAATCTGATCCACACAAAGTTTTGAGCTTGAAGTGCCTAAACGCCAAAAAGATGTGTTGGGATATGTTACCAGTTGAAGTAGTGAAGATATGAAGCATTCTGTGCTCAAGAAAGAAGAATGAAGACATTATTTTTCCGTATCACTACAGGGAATATACTTTGAGAAGGAATAGATGAGTTTTAAGGATAATCAGATCTCATCAGGATAAATTACTTTTCTGTCAGCTAGTCAGATTTTGGGTCCAGCAGACATAATGAAGATCCAGAGTAAGATATTTACCCCTAAAAAGACTACTCATCTTCCTTAATGAATCTGAAAATTATTAGAATATTATGTTTGGAAACCATTTCAGTGGACTATATACAGAGTATTATCTGGATAGTAATTCTGGTCTTGTGCCCTTTTCCTAAATGTTTGCTTTTTTGCCGTTATTGGAGATGAGGTAAACACTCCTATGTTTTCATTTGAATGGCTATTTTCATTTCCATGTCTATTCTTTCATTTTTATACAATGCAGGTTTAAATTCTGTGATCATTTAAACAATGAACATCTTACAAAAAAAAAAAACAAGTATCAGTTTCCTACCATAGGTAGGAAAGAACCTAGCTAATTGTAGTGTCATTAATTTAATTAAAATTTGCATTTGATAACTGCCATTAAGAAAGCCAGTTTTATTTGTTAAATAAATATGGAATTCATGGAGAAAACTAAATAGATGCTTTTTTTAAAAGCCAAGTTTTTGTTTTTAATACTATTTCTCTTCTAGAACGGTTGTTTCTAAGAAATGTGCTAAGATTAATTACCTTGGTATAGGAAAATGCTTGCATGACACTTACATAACCACTTACTTATACATAGGTCTATGTTTAGTAGAAAAGAGGATTTAGGATAATAAAGTAGCAGAATCATAATGTGCACTCAATTATTACACAGTTAAGTACTGTCTTGGAAATTACTGAAGAGACTTGGGAAAAATGTAGAGTGTTTAGATAGTATGCCTGAAAGAGTTTTTGCAGATAGATGCTACATGTAATCAAATGTAGTCCTTAATTTATTTGCACGAATTATTCTCAAGATGTTCATAGGGGACTAAGCTCTGCCTCAACAAGATGTGAATTACCATCAGAGAAAAGGCTGAACTTTCTCAGAGTGAGAGAGAAATTGCCTTTTCTATTCTGTTAAATTTGACAGTTTTGGTTTTGGTTTTTTTCAATTTGAGCTCCTGTAATAAAACTGGAAAACCATGTGAACTACTGTATTTGGGGTATTACTACTCAACTAAGATGACGTTTAATTGTTCAGGAAGTTTGTGTAGGGGAGCTAATTGCTGTAGACCAAAAAATTTATATTAGTTTTATCTGTATACTCTTAATTCTTCAAAGGGGCTACTAAAGACCATAATAGAGGCAGCACTGTGTCTCACACCAGCCAAATTTCAGTGTCTATCGAATCCACAAAACTCCTGTCTTATTTATGCATATAAAACTAGAGTAGACTCAGTATTACAAAACCAAACTCTTCGGTACCTTCGTTTCTTCTTTGCAAGCAAGCAACTGCTCCCCTCACAACAGTTGTGTGCTTGTTACTTATGTCTATCCCGTGTCCATCTGAAACCAAAGGTCCCTGACACCAAATTCTTTGAAAGGCCTAAAATGAACAGTTCTGCTTGAAATACGCATAATACTGAGAGTGCAGATTCCATTACAAAAATCCTGCTAAAATTGATGCTTCCTAGCCTTAATGAGATAAAAACAAGAACCTTGGATTTACTGTCTCCTTTGAAATTCAGACCCCCATGTTCCACAAGACTATACTTCAACCAGCCATTAGGCAAGGACCACACCATCTCTGCTTCTGGGGTCAGGCTGTTAGACAACAAAAGTTTTAATGTTCATGGTTCCTCTTTGTTGACTATTCCTGCAGTTGGCCAATGGCTGCTAACACAGAAAGCAAAAGCAAGGCTAGGAATAGAAGTCTGACTATCCCAGTGTCTTACTCAGTGGAACTTCACATCATGTTCATTAACTTTCTGTTCTTAGGTCCATTTGAAATAGGCAAGGGAATAAGCTACTTTGCAAAACATTTGTTTAAGATAAGGACTCAAATATTTCACTTCTATCCAGCCGCCCAAGACGTCTTTTCTATACCTCTAATCCTTCTTGCTGTCTTAATGCAAGGAATTCTTTTGTTTCACAAGACTTCCTAATTTTGTACCTAAACACACGTCCTGAATTCTGTGAACTCTTGAGTAAGGAACAGGCTTTGGACACAATACCTGCAAATTGTTATGGAGACATCTCCACTGGAGGCAGTAGGAATAACCATAAAAAGAATGAAACTGTGGATCCAGTCTTGAAACTGGTTAAATAAACATGCACAGATGTCCTGGTTAATAGAAATAAGCTGAATGATAAATATCTCTCTCTGCCTGAAAGAATACAAGAATATAAAAGGATTAAAGATTTAAAAGAAGAGACAATAGCAAGGAAAGTGTGGGAGAAGAAAAGAAAACATTTAATTTTTTTAAGCAGAAAGCCCAGAGTTGCATGTAATTTAAACAGTTTGTTCAATTGGCTCTGATTAATGATTAATTATTTTGGGCTCACTCACAGCAGCTGTAAATACTTTTTTTTTCAGAAGAATGTGCACTCTGCGCCTATTTGAATAAGATTAAACTGTATTAGCCTTCTAATAAACTGTGCTAACCTTATCAATCATCTGAAATATATAGCCATGTTAAAAATTATAGCATCAAATATGATTATATCCTCACATTGAAGTATTAACAGGGTCAAAGACATACAGAGGCTTTAGTGCTCCTTTGAGGCCTGCTTTCATAGCACCAGAGAAGATCAATTTTTTAATCCAGAGATGACCAAGACCAGGTTTTCTTTCCCAACTGATGTAGCTGAAATCTTTTCCTGGACAGTTCCTGACTTCTTACAAAAAAACCCCAAACCCTAAACAACAAAATGGTTTAAATTTTTTATTTTCCTAATGGCAAATAATAGCAGCAAAGGAGTCATAAAGCACAGCAACTGCAATACATAGTTTTGATGATCCGGTAATTTAGGTTTTATGGAACAAAGATACATGAGCATGCTTCACCTGTAATAGCCCATGGCATATGACCATGCAAATCTATTTCAAATTGATCTGAGCAACATGAATTCCAGACTATCCTGGATATTCCCAGCATTTTATAATGATTTAAAATATTTAAAGATTGAAATAATTTGGAATCCAGACTTGAAACCAGCCAATATATTATTTAAGGCTCCAGAATTTTGTACAAATGTTGAAACATCTGAATAGTTCCATTAAAAAGAATTCTCCTTTACACTAATACTGATTATGTCCTTTGTAGTTCTTTCCTATAAAAAGGTCCAGAGCAGAGAACATTCTTTATAATATATGGTTCCTTTTGCATATCACAGACCTTGGATCCAACTTTTTCTTTAGAAGTTATAGTGCTGGATAGACAGTAGATATATTTCAGCATGGAACTAGCATTGCTGAGGAAGTGTAGTCAACAGTCCACAAACTTCTACATTTTCTAAATATTTTTTACCTCATTAAATATATTTACTACTGTTCTTCAATTCCATAAATATTTCTGCTAGTAAGTACAACTTAAACGGAAAATTTAATTTACTCACTAATTTCCTTGAAAAGTTTAATTATTAGTGCAGTACAGTAAATAAATTCTTATCATTCTCTCCTGGGCCTCAAATCTTGAAATGGATATTTGGTTCTTTCACTGTTACCCCAAATTTCAATCTGTGCAACATGCTCTTGTTATTAATGCTTCTTTAAAGCCTATCATGAAGAAAAGGTCTGGAGAGAAAAGAATTGTGTTCAGGAGATGTATTTACCTCTTTATTCTTTTATGCCACTACCTAGCTTTAACTGGATGCACATCTACTTTCTCTTGTCATCTTGGTTGTTTTCATGTGTGAATGAGAACACAAGAGTAAGATGATTAAAAAAAACCCCCTGTTTTCCTTGTAAGGATTTTAGCTTACTGAACCCGTGTACTACCGTACTTACTCGTGGGTGCCCCTTGCCTTTCAGAAACTCGTGCCTTTCCCCACAGCTCCCTTTGTCCTCAGTGAAAGGCTGCAGCTGCAATTTGAACTCTGGCCTTCACACTGTCCAACGTCTCCAAATCAACCAACTGGTGCAAACATCACCTGCAAACGTGCGTTCACCTGGAGGTACAAATGACCCACTGAGCCCAAGAAAAAGGATAATGCCAGTGTCTGTTGAGGTGATTTGTAGTGACACAAGCTCAGCTAGGTAACACTTGTTACTATATACATGCCAGTGTGGTATTTATTTGGCTTTCACTTTGATGAATCATCGCTCTAGAGAATATCTCAGTAAATCAGTGATGCCTGCATAAAATAAAAAATCATTTTTCTTTAGAGTAGAAGAAAAGGTAATA
Organism: Oreocharis arfaki; assembly: GCA_013398015.1. Lineage (NCBI taxonomy): Eukaryota > Metazoa > Chordata > Aves > Passeriformes > Paramythiidae > Oreocharis > Oreocharis arfaki. The sequence continues at coordinate 749,445 of VZRR01014210.1, read as the reverse complement.
TTTGCCAAAAATTTTAGGGAATCAGTACAGGCTGTGGGCAGCAGCAGTATAAATTGTGTACCACACCAAATGCCATTTGCACATGGCCTGATACATTCTTAACTTTCTGAAAAGTCAACCTCCACTTGGCTAATGATTTGGAAATATTTAAAACTGGTAACTAACCCAGAATTTATAGCAATGTAACTGTATTGACCTTAACAGTCCTCTTTTTTTGACTTCTGAAGATCAAATTCTCAGTTAATCTATGAGACAGGAAATACCAAAATGATGATAAGTGCACTGATTTGGGGCTCTAACACTGGGTCAGTAAGAGGAAGAAAATGCTATTGTACCTCACCTTCCTCACCAATACTTCCTGAGAAACCAGCCTATGGAAAAGACATAGTAAATTTGCATATTTATACCTTTGGTTTTCTATCACAAGTGTTGCCCTGTTAGCAATATTTAGGTACATGCTAATGTTTAGAAAACTCCAATATATTCACTGGTAAACAGCTTATAAAAATTGTATTTAATAACATTTCTAGAGCAAAAGTGATGACGATTACAGCTAATTTAATTTAAAGACGGTCTTGAGAACAGCAGTTGGAAACACTGTATAAAAATTGATGTAATTTCATTATTTTGGCATTAGGGCTCCTTTTTTTTTTTAAACATGGCACAAGTAAATGAAGTATATAGAGTGGGAATATGTTCATGGTAAATTAATGATGGCTTTATTTTACCAGTCATGGTCCAATTCCAGATGAGTGCCCCTGTGAGAGGAGTAGCTAATTTGATGTAGTAGAGGTCAAAAAACCCAGCAGACTGAATCTGTACAAGGGTGACATACCTGAATGTGACAGAAGAGCTTCCTACTATATACATGAGATTAAATACATTGGAAAGAGACTGTTATTAGTGTTACGTTATCTCCTGCTATCACAGAAATTACTTTTTTTCCCTATGATTTATTGCCTTTAATTTAACTCATTCTTGTTTACCTGAGTTTGCTGAACTCTTGGATGAAAAAAGGAATCATGAGGAAAGAAATTACTTGCTATTTTCTGAATACATCAAAATTGATCTGACATGAGAATGGTTTGCACGGGGAAATGAAGTGGTGAAAGCTTCTGGCAGGAGAAACAGATGTGTGCGCTAAAAATTTTTTAGACAGGAATTTTTTGTGCGCTGCTAAAGCCAAGTGCGTTTTGATGTTTCTAAGGCAGAAAAGAATAAAGCTTCTATAAGAAAGGCTGAGTTGACACTGAGGTTACAGTGATCACTCAGAGTTCATAATCTGCTTTTTCTTTACATTTTACAAAATGCCTTTGAGGGATTAAGAAGCTGCTGAATGCAATGTGAATCTGTGAATACAGATAATGTGAAAGGCATAGTCTGGTACTCTGCTAATTAGAGAACACCTGAAACTGATCTTTGTGAATTGTGATGGAAAATAGTGTTGTAGCACAAATTCTGGCTTGTAATGCAGATTTATTTCTGTGATATACTTGCATATCCTGATAAACTTGTCTGTTACGGTTTTTTAATCACTTCAAATACTAAACCAAAGACAAAGGACTCAATATTTCAATTAAGTTTCTGCTGTAGTTACACTCTGCCATCTTTTTGCAGTAAACTGAATTAAAAATGAAGTTTAGATATCCTGTCAATTGTATTGTAACTATTACTTTCTCCAGTTCATAAAGTAGGTCTCTACTCTGGAAAGACTTATATATAGTATTATTCACTGAAGTCAACAAAAATGACAGATATAAAAGTTAGTGAGTAAGAGTCTTGGAAAAAATGAGACATTGCTCTGTAGATTAATTCTCATTTGTTGTGGTGTGCTGAAGAGTTCTGTTTGGGTTTTTAATTGTTCTTTGCCAGACCTTCCAATTTAGAAAAACAATTTATGTTGACCTACTGTGTCCCTTTTTGAAAACTGTTAATCAGATGGGATTTAGCTTTTCTTTATAACATTAAGAATCAAACTCCTAGGGAAAAAAATTAATTAGGTATTTGCATTGGTTTTTTAAAGGGAATTAACGTCCTTCCAGAAGCTCAGGAAGGTGGTTTACAGAGAGTGTTCGGATGTTTTCTTGCTATATGCACAGTCTAAACAATCTGTCTCAGACTGGAAAGGCAGTTGAATGTCTGTAGAAGATCTGTTAGCAGTCCTGTTTTTTCCCCCAAATATACTCCAACAGCAATTTCATTGTGCAAAAGGATTTTCTCAGAAAACTATTTTTCAAATATTTAGTATTTCAAACAGTTGAAAAAAATCTTTTTTTTTCTCAGTCCTTTAGTCCTGCTCTTTGATGCTAGAAAGGAAGTGGGAAAATACTTTTGTTTCCATCAGAAACCTGCTAAAATCTAACTAAAAAAAATACAACTTACTAAACATGCAGGCAAAACTTATGTTTCAAGGTGAAAGTAAAAGAGAAAGGTTTGAGAATTTTAGATATCTTCCAAAATAAAACTTAATGACTACCTCAATATGTGCAAAAGTTCAATATTTAAAATAAATGATTACCTGATTTTTTTTAAAAAATAAATAATGAATCCTAAAACAGGATATGCATCTAAAACAGAAGTAAATTACTGAGGTAGATTGACCCTGGCTGGACACCACATGCCCACAAGCCACTCTATCCCTGCCCTTCTCAGCTGGACAGGGGACAGAAAAAGAAAATGAAAAGCCCATGAGTTGAGATAACAGGGGGAGACCATTCACCAGTTATCATCATGGGTAAAACAGGTTTGACTCAGGAAAAAATTAATTAGCAACAAAATTAGAGTTGGATAATGAGGAAAAAAACCCAAAAACCCCCAAACTTAAAAACACCTTCCCTTCACCCCTCCCTTTTTTCCAAGGCCCAGCTTCACTCCTGACTTCTTTATTTCTTCCTCTGCAGTGGAACAGGGGGACAGGGAATGGAGGCTGTGGTCAGTTGTCTCCCCTGCTCTTTCCTCTGCAGGGGAGGTCTCCTCGCACTGTTCCCCTGATCCAGAGTGGGGTCCCTTCCACAGGAGACAGTCCTGCCTGAACTGCCCCAACGTAAGTCCTTTCCATGAGCTACAGTTCTTTGTGAACTGCTCCAGTGTGGGTCCCTCCCATGGAGTGCAGCCTTTCAGGAACAGGCTGCTCCGATGTGGGTCCCTGGTGGGGTCCTGCCAGCAAACCTGCTCCAGTGTGGGCTTCTCTCTCCACAGGGCCACAGGTCCTGCCAGCAGACTGTCCAGTGCTCCACTAACTCTAGAGGGAGAAAGACATGGAGTGTTGGGGAACCTGAACATTTGTGACCATGAAATCAGAAAGTCATATAATTTTCTTTCTTACAAGTGTCTTACCATTCTTATCAGTCTTATTTCCTTTTGGAGATAAGTCTCTGAGGAAAAATCTGCAGTGAAATACTTTACTAAATGGCTTAGAAAGACAAAAGTTGTGCAAAACTCATGCTTCTTATTCATGTCATGATAAATCTGATGAGAGTGATACTTGAGCTCAGGTGTATGGAAGGATGACTTGTATTGAAATAATTTTTATATTGTTGCACTTGATTTTTATTTGTTCTCCCCTGGAATGCAAGCCAAAAGATCATCTCACCTGCTGTAATATGCAGCACAGGACGTATATCACAAATCTGAATTGGTCCTAAGGGAGTAAGGATTTTCCAATAACATAACATACTTGGGATGATGGAGGGGAGAAGAAAGCTTTTATGTGGCATGGGCAGGGATTTTAAAAAATGCATGGAGAGGTGCTTTCTTCCATAAATGTTTTTTTTCTTAGGTATTATAAAGGTCTGAATTTTTCCAACAGCGATGTAACGGGGAGCTTTGCGCTTCATCACGTAAGTTGAATATATTTACTCTTGTGTAACTCATAGAAAATCCTTATGTTCCCTCTTGCAGCAAAATAAACCCAAACTCTGACACTCTTTTGTATCTCCCTCTGGTATACTTACATCTGGAGCAGCTTTGCAATTAGATCATCATCTTCTATTAATACACAAGTTTTGATTCAATCATTATCTCAAATTAATTAACTTAAGAGACTTTTAATCATCATATTCATCAAACTCTAGGATCATTATATTTTCCTTGATCCTTAAAATTGCCTTTGTCTTAATTGTCAGTCTGGAATTTCAAAGCAGGGCTGTACAGTCATTGGTAAAACTTGCACTTTGACCTCTGTATTAATTTTTTGAGGTGCTGACTCTCCTCATTCTGGTTTAGATTGGATTTGTTTTACAACTCACTTTTAAGGACACTTGCTCTCTCTATGTGTAAGATTACTTTCATTTTCCCACAAATCATTATTAATTTTCTTCTCCTGTGGTTCATCACAGCTTCAATTTCAGTCTCACTTTATTAGAATGGCATTATATTTTTAATCTGCATGTGCATTTCTAAGATCCTTTTGTGTTCTGTCTGCCATACTATGTTGATTGGAGCATCCAAAAAAGGGCAGGACTGATGGATTGGTGCTGAATTTGGTTAAGTGGAAAATTGGAAGATGTTAAAATGGTTGAAAAGGTGCTCCAATTTTTGGCATAGTAATGAGAAAGAAAATGGGATCATATGAAGGGAAGTGCAGAACAAAACAAAAAATGGCGCGTGAATTTGGCAGTCCATGAGCTGTGTGTGGAGGATTGTAAAAGAATGGAGTCATGATATACAATCTGTGTCTTGATGTGCATTGTCAAAATATAGAGCTGAAGACAATCCTGAGAACTGAAAGGATTGTTAGTCTGCAGGGCATTTTCCTCCAGACTTGTTCCTCCACTGATTATTAAAAATCTTTGATGAGATTTTACTCTAGGACCTGTTTTTCAACCTAACTTTTGTGCAAATTGTCTGACCCCTAAGTTAAAAATACTGCAAATATAAAAGACTAATTTTCTTCTCTGCCATTACAGTAAGATCACCAAAGAAAGTACAAATATGTGACTAGAAGTGTCACCACATTTTTTACACCAATGGGATAAGATGCAGGATTTTTTTCCTCAATTTACCTTGCTTCTGGTAGCATCTGCTCTATTTCCCTGTATTAGTCTGTTTCCCCGTGTTACTCATGCTACTTGTCCTTGGTGTTCAAAAATAATCCATACTGATGTTGAGTGCTAAACTAAAAATATTTAACAAGAGTTGGTAATAGTGGTATCTGCATCTGATGCCACCTTTTTTTCTGGCTGCCTATTTTCATCTCTCTGATACTTGCCTCGGTCCATGTCTTTTTATACTGTGTAATACATGTATGTGATTTTTAATGTATGGGTACGAAGTAGGACTGCTTACAGGTCTTGATATTTGATTACTTAAAATCTAACGAGATCTTGTCTAGTAAGAAACGGACAAAAGTCACTGCACATTTATGACTCTGTATGAACACTACCTGCAGCAGAAGTCATGGGGTGTTCAAGCAGCTGGAGAGAGACTACATTCGTATCATGGTGGTCTCAGAGCTATGTCTGGATGCACCTTGTGTACCTTTGTGTAGCCATTACTTCTGCTTAGTTTGGAAATCATACAAATCCGTAGTAGTGCACTAATCTTTTAGATACATATTATGTGTCTATTGATCTTTTTCCTTTTTTCCTGTCCTGTCCCTTTCAATATACATGATTTGATTTTCATGGCCATGTTAATTTCACTGCTCTGCATGTTCTCCTCACTAGACAAAAGCCTCTCTGTGGAAAAGATGAAGATTGAATGGTGAGTACTTCTTTGAAGTGAATCAGCCTGTGTTTATTGGGTAACTTTGCCGAGAAGATTGGTGTACCCTGGGGTTAAATACGGCTATCAGTGAATGGAAATTTTATCAGAGAGTTAGGACTCATCTATCTGAGCATGAACCCGAAAGGTCGAAGAGAGAAGGTTGGTAGAACTCAGGTTCTTAAGAAAGAGACTGGTTAACAGAACCAATTTTCCAAGGAAGAAGCTGTGTTGCAGGCAGAGCCAGTACTTTAGAGTTTAGGTTGGGAAGGCATTTTAACCTGCTAAACAACTTAATATAGATGGTTTCAGTGTATTGAAAGGGGAAGTGCAGTGCCAACTACCATAAAAATAATTGAGAAGAACCCCAGAAAATTACTTAAAACGTTTATTATTCTTTTCATGGCTTATGTCAGCCACACCTTTACTGTATAAATGTCATAGACAAGGAGAAGTGTTCAATATTTGTCAGCAAAATCTGTGAGCAGGTACCAAATAGAGGACAGAAGATAGTGTGCACACCTCCCGAGTCTGTGGAGGTCTGCATCCTCCAGAAAGTATCTCTAAGTCAAATCAAGATAGAATGTATGAATCTAGATAAATCATTTAAATCCTTCCCTGGAGAGCAAACCTCTGTATAGACAAAAAAGAGCTGATCAGACCTGCATAATGCAATGCTGGCTTTGTTCTAGGAAAACACATATTCTTTTTTTACTATGGCAAGTACTCTGTGTTTTGGTGTTTTGTGGTTTGGGTTGTTATTTTTTTAGGTTTTTTTAACCCCGAAAAGACTGTAGTTCATAACTTTCTCACAATGTGTTGCATTCAGCCTGCTGCTTTTCTGAAAGAAAACAGCTTTTGAGGACAGGAACTGCTGTGCAGCCTGAACTTTTCAACAAGGAATGACCTATTTTCTTGCTTCTGTGCCCACTGCTGCTTCCTTTTTACTGCCTACAGCCACAAAAGGAGATTTAAGAAGCAAAGTTTTAGGAAACCTTTCCTGAGGTGGAGTAGCCACCTTGTCATTTTATTTGTTGCTTTTCCTGTTAAAGCACAGGGTGAACACTGTTTGTTGCTTAAGCCTTGCTTTTATACCAAGAGTCCTCTCTCCATTTTGCGCTGCTTACGTTAAACAGATACTGCTTTGTAAGAGGAATGAAGATAAAAATGCAGTGTATTAGCTTCCTTATATGTCAATATTTTGTGGTGGTGGGGACAATCAGATTTATCTTCTAAGCCATGTTATTTGTGGTCTGTTGTTTGGATAAGGTGGGGAAAGGGAAATGAAACTAATGTGTCAGAAATGAGGTTGTGGATTGTGTTCATTAAAACTGTGAACAAGGCAGGATAAAAACTCAAAGGCATAAAAATAAATTAATACATTTTTCGAGATTGAAAGGATAAAGCACATATCAAAAAATGTAACTTGGGGATATGCACGCAGATGCTGTAGAAAAATAAATGTAGGCATTTATGTAGAAAAATATCTAGACCAAAGGAAACGTGTTCTGGATCAGATTCTCACAGCCAGGCTGCATCTTTGCACTGCTCTGGAGATGGAATCTCACACTCACTCAGCTTCCATTTAAATCTGGATTGCAGTAGCTCTGCAGTGCAGAGGAGACAGGATTTGTGCAGACCTGGCTCCTTGGCCCTGGAGAGCTAATAATAAGTAAAATATGGGTACAAGAAAGAAGTATTTTATAATTATTTTGAAGGTTAAAGTACTCACACTTTCAACATTGTTATGCAACCTAAACTAGTTTAGTTGGTCTAAACAGTAGCTTATATTTGCAGAAATAGAGCAGAAATAAAAAGGGAAACATGATAGAACAATCATTTAATAAGAAATAGAAATGTAGGAAACCTTTTTTGTCCTTCTGCTACCATAATTTTATGCCACAGCAGGACATAAAGAAATCAAAATTACCAGTTATGCATGGTAAATACCCACAAAACCAGAACACTTCTTATGCAAAAGAAAATGTTTTTCTGTAGCTGCCTTAAGTTTACCTTTTTTGTGCTTTGGAGTACATGTGGGAAAAGGTTGAGCTCACCCACTCACTCACACCCCAGTAGTTTCCCTTTACCAAAAAATATGCCATATTTTTACACTAAATAAATAATGTAAGCATTTTCAACCAGTATTTTAAAATTTCACATATCTTTTACTTTACAAAATCCTAAGTTAATACGTTTAAAAGAAATGTATGTTTTTGAGTGGGAATGTCCCTACCAGTTGAAGTGATGATCTCTACAGATTTGAATGAAAATGATATATAGAGTTGGAAGTAAACTGAAGCTGATACTAAATTAGCATAAATTGCAATCAATTACACTTAAGTAAATCAAATTAAAACAATTCACTCCAAAGCAAATGAGCAATGACTAATATCTTAGGTTACAGACTGCAAATTTAGAACAAAAGTTAACAGATATAGTCACCATTTTCATTTTGCGTAGGATATATGACTTTCCAGTGAGTCATGCTGCAAACTGTGATTTGAGCCCAGTTGTTAAAGGCAGATATCTAAAGTGACATCACTGTAAGCTGTAAAGGATTTTAAAGCATTTATCATAATTCAGAAAGATGCAGGTGTGTGCTGCCCCAAAGCCTCAGAGTATCTTCATCTGTTCGCATGACTATTGCCACACTTCTTCAGAAATACACAGAAATATAATATTACATTGGTGTTGTTTGCACCAATTTTGGTAGTGGGAGGACTGAAGTTGTGGCCTGTGGGACTGCCCCAAGCTGGACACAAGCTGGCTCCAGAACAGACCCTCTGCAGAACACTGCCGAGTGCGTTGCTGAAGTTGGTAGTGTCTCTGGGAAAATATATTTAAGAAAAAAGAGAAATCATCAGTCAGAGAGAAGTGAGGGGAGATGGTGGCAGAGTGAGCAACAGAAAAGGGTACACTGAATTCAGAGAAGGAAAACTCCAGATAGAACTCCTCAAAGCACAAACATGGTCTGTTCCAACATTCAGGATGTCAAGTCAGTGTGGTGAAAGGCAAGTGTGGATGAACAAGGTACTTCTCACTGAGTCCTTTCCTGTTAAGATCTGCTTACAGGTTACCGTGCCAAGTACCACAGTAGTGCCATCACTTCCTCAGTGGTGCAGCAGATGAGTAAAATCAAGTTATGTAAAATCAGGATACATAAGCAAGCATATGGAAGACTTAAATGCTCTCTTAACTTCCTTTAATGAGTAGTTGTAGAGAAGATGGAGCCACTATTCTCAGAAATGCACAGTGAAAGGACAAGATGCAACAGACAAAAGCTTCAAAAAGAGAAATTCCCACAGAATCCAAGGGAAAAATTATTGCAGTGAGGGTAATGAAGGATCAGAAGAGCTTGCACAGAGAAGCTGTGGAATCTCTGTCTTTGGGGCTGCCTGAATTTCAACTGGATTTGACTCTGAACAATCTCATCTAACTTCAGTCAACCCTTTGTTCAGGACGTTGGATGACATAGCCCCAGAGATCCCTTCTCATCTGAACTGTTCAGTGATACCATGACGTCTGTCAGGTGCTCTGTCTCTGGGTGTCACTGGACAGCCTTCTTTCCTGCAACCCATTAAGAGGAGTGCAGGCAGGAATGAGGCAAAATTTACACCCTGAGAGGCAGGTAGTGCCTGCTTCCCTATCAGCAACACCTGTCAGGAATGGAAGAATGACCAGGAGGAGGAAACCTACGCCCTTCAGAACAAAGAGAAACTTGGCTGAGGTAGAGGAACTAGACACGTACTTTCCCTTGGTTTGTGACTGTGGGAAGTAATATCAAAGTGTTGTCAATCAGTACTTCTCTAAGTAATTAGCTCATTAAAAGTTTATCATTAGTGATTTTTTATTGGATCAAAAAATGGGCTAATATACTATATAAAGTGAACTATTCCTTTTTGTAATATACAATCATTCTTGGTGACAAGGATTTCTTTTTTTAATATTTTACTAAATTATTCCTAAATTATTATGTTAAATGTTTAAAGCATAAACATAAAAAATTAGAAAATTTTATTATCTAAGTCCAATGATATCTTTTTAAAGTATTTTTTGAGGCCAAATGTTTTATTAAGAACACTGTCTCTGTGTTTTAGAGGAAAACCATTACATACTCCTTAAGCATAGCTCTATATAAATATCACTCATTTGAGAATTTGTAAGGCTTTGTTTCAAGAACATTCCCTTTAGATTATTTTAATACCATTTTAATAAAAGAGAATTAAATACTGAAAGAATTAATACTGAAAGTTCATGCACTAGAAAATGTTATTACTTCCAAGGAAATGGCAAGAGCTCACTTCTGAAAATATGAATATTTTCATTCTTCTCTAAGTAAACACCCAGCATTCATTTTCTGATTTAATTTTTTCATGGAAGGATAGGATCTCAAGAACACAGGATCAAAGAGTTCATTACTGAGGCAAGTGTCTAGAAAGGATAATGTAAATAGTACTACACTGACTTCTTCAAAGTATGCCCACAGTCACAAATGTAGAGTTATGCTTTAATTTTGTATCACCTGTTCCCAAATACTCAGCTAAAAAACCCCCAAAACTCATGTCAAATGGCACTGTATCAAAACTCAACAATCTAAATGTATCTTTAGAATTGAGAGTATAAATTTAACTAACCTAAACAGCAGTATGAATACATCTTGCTTATTTTTTCATGAAGTGATGCCCTTTCAGTAAGATATACAAAAGAGAATATAAAAGAGCTTTTCTACTGGCTTAGCTTAGGAATTCACAGTTTCACTTATGAACAACTTTTTTACATTTTATTTGAAATTATGGATCAAAAGACCATTACGGAAAAAGAGTCACAGTGTGCTCAGGTATCTTTGCTGAATCTAGTGGCAGTGTTATTTCCTTTTCACTTCTTAGAAAATTGAGGAGGGAATTCTGTGGAGAAATTATAAGAAATCCCCTCCTTCCTGTATATATGAAGTTTCTGAATTTTGTGCAGTTAATTTTAGCAGAAGCTTTAAGTTCTGACCAAGAGAATAAATGGAAGAGAAGAAAGGTAAACAAGGCAGAAAGAGAATAAATATTTACATTCTATTCTATGTTAACAATGCTTCAAACACTGTATCATTCAAAAATGGAGGAAAATAATGTAAACCTCCCGCAGTGCTAATATATATAGGTCTGAATTTAAATATGTGTAGTTTATTTTTTCAAGACCATCAAAATTTTCAACTTCCATAACAATTTGTATTTCTCCTGTGTAAAGATTTGTTTATACTCTACAAACAAAACTCAAAACATAGTTTTTGGTTCACAAGTAACTAGACTGATGTTAAAATATAATTGTGTTGCTTACATAATGACTGTTCTCTGAAGTGTATTCCCTGTAGCTTTGAGTATTTCTTATTCTCGCAGGTGTTTTGAGATTCTTCCATCTCTCAGTATAGAAAGCATAAAGCATGTTATGAGTGCATTAAAAAAGCCCCAAACAAACAACATAGCAGTTTGGCATATGCTGCTTTTACCTATGACTAACATTTTTACACCAGTATGTGGTGTCAAAGTGTCTATCACAGAAAGCTTAAGAAAAAAAGTCTAGTTTCTTAATTTTTCACTTTTAAAGGATCCACTTCAAGCCCTGTTGAAATCAAAGGATTTTTGGACAGCCTTTAATGTGAAGGGGAAATGGATTCACGTTTTCAGTAGGATTCTGGCAGGTTTTGTTGCAAGTCAGAACTCTCCCACAGTGAAAGTCCATGGCTCAGACCCTGAATAGGACAGAAGAGTGTGTGAGAGGAGTGGGGGTTTGTTGTTTTCAATTCTGCCACAATCACATGAAGTTTAAAAAGGTAAGTGCCATATTCTGCACCTGAGATGGGGCAACCCTGGATGTATGGACAGACTGGGGAATTAGATACTGGAGAGCAGTGTTGTGGAAAAGGGCCTGGGGGTTCTGGTCGATGGCAAGTTGAACATGAGTCAGCAGTGCCCTGGCAGCCAGGAGGGCCAACCCTGTCCTGAGGGGTATCAGGCACGGCATTNGATCTCATCACTCTCATGATCAGTGACAGGACTTGAGGAAATGGTCTGAAGCTGAGTCAGGGGAGGTTTAGGTTGGATATCAGGAAAAGATTTTTCACCCAGAGGGTGGTTGGGAACTGGAACAGGCTTCCTGGGGAGGTGGTCACAGCACCAAGCCCGTCTGAGTTCCAGAAGCATTTGGACACTGCTCTCAGGCACACGGTGTGATTTTTGTGGTGTCCTGTGCAGGGCCAGGAGTTGGACTCAATGATCCTGATGAGTCCCTTCCAACTCAGCATGTTCTATAATGCTGTGATTCTGTGCTATCTGGCCTTGGACACATCAGCTAGTTTCACTGTCTCATTGAACATATTTGTAAGTTGTAATAGATTCCATCCCATTTAATGTGTAGTAACTAATCCACCAGGTACCAAACTTGAATTTGTTTGTGTTGTTGTATCCTGTGCCAACTCTCACTGTTTATCATCAGCCATCTTTTACTGTAAAAGATATCCTAAACCAGTGCTCCTAATGTCTTCTGTTTCTTGTAGCTCATCTTTGTTAGATATAGTCCTTTCTATTGAGCCACCTCCTGTTTCTCCCTAGAACTGAACTCTGATCCTCAGCCCTGGAAATATAAGTACAAAAATAAACTAGGAGGATAAGTATTAAGTAGATCAACAGCCTTGGCTTTTTCCATCTTTTCTACTCCCTCTTTAGACTTCTAGGATATATATATACATATATATACACATATATATATATGTATTTTGAGTGCCAGCGGGATATCACTCATAGAAAGGTCTGGACAACCTTCAAGAGGTTATAAACCTTTCGGTGCTGCTGAAGGTGTTCTGCATTCTTGAAGATGCCTTTAGCCACTCAAATCAGGAGAGTGTGCACAAAGACCTGTGCTAAGCTGGCTTGTTCATACTGAAGAGGAATAGTCACTGCAACCAAGACACATGAAGGTATAGTTGTATTACTTGTATTAAAAGAGGAAAAAGGAGTGAAGGCCTGTGACTGATTGGGTCCTGTGAAGCTCAGTGCAGAGAGGATAATTTCTCCTTCTCAACATTTTGTACAACCCTACACAGGAAAACCACAACCTGCTAAATTCCTTGAGGCATGGGTCTGTCATTTCCATTGTTTCAGATATAGTAAGTGTTTCTCTGTCAAAATTTGATTGTCTTTCACTGCAGTAATAAATCATATTACTCCATGTATGCTTTTCAAAGCAGTTTTTTAAAATTCAAATTTGCTATCAGTTTTCTTGGAAAATGATAGGAGTAGTTATTAGTCTGTGAGCATCTGTTAATGCTGCAACAGATAAATATAAAATCCACATTAGCAACTTCCATTTTTTATTTTTCTAACATTTTTAACTTCTGAAACATCTGCCTGAGCTATTTTTCTCCTTGCATCTCAACTGATCTGTTGAAGTAGAGAGGAGTGAGCAGGCAGCTTGAGACTTCAGTTTGAAATATATTAAATAGGAAAAGCTCAAAGGGGAAACATCTGCTGAAGTGAAAAATGTCTGTGCAGGATTGGGAAGCAAGATTTAAATACGAAGAAAGAGGAGAAAGAATCTTTCAGAGTATTTAAAATAGGATCTAGCTGATTTTTATAGTTCCCTTAGGTTGTTCAAGGTCAGTTCCTGGGTCAGACAGGTACACAATGTTGTGCAGATTCCTTTACCTCTATTTGTGTCTGTGCTAATTCTGACTTGAAAGCAAGCATGACCTAAGTAGCATAGCATCCAGTTAGCTTCAGACCTGTCATTTATTCATTGCTGTTGCACATGATGGAGAAACCATGAGATAATCTTGTACAAAAAAATCATGCTGCCTACTGTTCTAGTCAAATCTATTACACTTCAGAGCATCTGTACATCAAGCAGTCCCACAGCACCTTGCCAAGTCACCCACCTGAATCTAAAGAGGTGCCAGACAAAAGATGGGCATGCTAGTCTGTGTGAATTCCCACAGTTGGTCCGCAGGAGCAAATGTTCCCTGAATATACACAGAGTAAAAAACCACCACTTTTTATTCAGTCCGTGGCATATGCAACAAGAGGTGACTGTCCTTTATTCAATGCATGATTACAAAATTATGCATCCTTGTTATTTGTGTCTGGAGGAAATTACATACCAGCTTCCCAGGCAAGGTGTTTTATTTTTACAGAAAGGAAAGAAGAAAAAAAAAGAAAAAAAAGAAAAAAAAGAAAGATGAAAAACACCTAACCCTAAAGCCCCTGAGGCTGGCCTTAGCCAGATGTTTTAATTTTAGAGGATTGATCTGTGAAGGATGCAAATTTCTTTGGCATTGCCTGTAGGGTGACAGCACAGTGACAGCTTTCATGGTCAGAGGACAAAGATTGTCACAGAATTTGCTGAGGAACATGACAAAAGAAAATTATGCCTGGAGAACTAATTCCCTTCACCTATCACAGAAGGAAAGCAGGAATATTTACATCCAGATGAATGCATGCGTAGTGTCATAAATAAGAAAATGAAATACATTGACTGTCTTCAAGACAATAAAATCATCTGCCATGCATCTTAGTCAGAGAGTCACCCAAGTATCTTTAAGCCTAGTTCCCTGAATGTATGAAAAATCAACCATCTTTAGCAAAAGAGAGGTGAAAAATATTTGGGCTCATCCTAGATTGCCTTTAAATTGTTTTATCTACCTTTCCTTGGAGAGTTTAAAAACTCCAGTGATTCTATCTGGCTTTTTTAGAGATAAGATGAGCCAGTAGGGGACAACCACAACTAACACATGTAATGTCAAACTCCATAAGCTGCAGTACCTGCAGGCTGTGGGCTGTGGGGCCTTTGCTAGATATTATCAGAAGCCATTAGATTAGCTGAGACTCACAAGAAGAGGACACATGTGGCCCACCTGCATTTCTTTTGAAGTGTTGTCTATGGAGGATTGCAGATCATTACATTTTAGAAATTCATGCTCTTTGCAAAAAAAAAAAAAAAAAAATTAAGAAAACTGAATGTCCTTCTTCTAAAAAAGCAAAATAAATATTCAGGCTATTGTGACACAATACCCATACGTGTGGGAAAAAAAAAAAAAAGGTTGATTTGCTGAGCATCTGAGAAGAGAATGACTTTCAGAATTCAAAATTAGTAGAATTTCCAGTGATTTATAATACTTAAAATACTATCAGCTTAGAAAATACCATAATACTTAAAAATACTAGTTACTCAGGCAAGGAGTAGAGACTCTACAGACAAGGGGTGCAGAAATCACGTGAGGAGGTAGGGTTTGGGAGCACACTGAAGAAGAATTTTTGGGACCAGAGCAAAAAACTCAAGGAGGACATTGTGAAAGTGCAGGAGGGGTCGAAAAGTCCAGGTAAAGCCTTCCTTAGGAGTATTGGCTCAGAAAAGCCTGCAGGAAGAGTCTGAGGCAGGGCTGGAAATGATGGGCTGATGGACTTCAGGACTGCAATACTCACAGTCTTCCCAGGCCTCACAGTCTCACCTCACTGTCTCAGCTTGAGATGTTCCCCAGTCCTGAGTGTCAGAAACTCTCAGACTCCAGGGCAATGTAGAAGGTGACAAGATCCTGAAATGCAGCCTAGAGAGAAAGTAGGGCATCGCTGTGGAGAACTGCAGGTGAACACTGCAGTTGGTTATAGATTCCTTGCAGAACAGCAGCCAGGCGAAGGTACTGATTTTGACCCTGCTTTTGATGTAGGTTCAGAGGTGTTATGTTAGGAGGGGAAGTATTTAGGAGAGGTATTGCCACCTAGGCAGGGCCAGTGCTGAAAGGCAACCCACCTTGGAAACTCATTTTTATGGCAGCAATTACTTGTGTTTGACAGTGGCCAGAGGAAGTGAGTCTGGTACAAGTGTTCACGTGCCTTTGTAGCATGGGAGGAGGGTGATATCATGGCTCTGCCCTTTATTAATCAGCATCCTTCCTGCTTTAATCCTTTCCCAGGGATACAGTGGGGGCAGTTCTAGGGATCCTATGTGAAGGAAACTTTATTCTTGTGTGTGGCTTTATGAGAAAAGCTATAAAACTAGCTAGAAACATGCTCAGAGACTATGGCAAGCACGTTGTTTAAAGGTATTGGAAATGGTCTCTTTGCTGAGATCAATTCAATAATGACTAAATCAGAACATTTATAGCAAAGCACCAGACCCCACAACCCCTTCTTTTAAGGAATATTAAGCCATTATTATTTTTGTACGTACCCCCTGAAAATAAGCAGTCTTTCTTCCTGGGTTTGTGCGTATGCCTTTGCTATCACCAAAGAATGGGCAAATTTTGAGAACTTGTTGTTTTGATGCTTTAAATTCCATAATATTTTCATTTCTTGTACAAGTGTTTAGAGTTTCTAGCTCTTGTTTCAGTTGGATAATGCTACAGTGCCAGCAGCCATCTGCTAATTTTACAAAATGTTTGGATTAAAATTTAAACCAAGCTTTTTAATCTCTTCACAGAAATGCAGTTTATGAGAAAGCAGCCTCCACTTATCCCAATCTCCTAAACATATCTTATGTTAAAAATAGCTATACAGAAAGAAAAATTGAGTCACTACACAAAGATGGGATAGTTAAAAACCACATTATGCTAAAGGATGATTAGCCATAGGAATAACAAAATTAAACTGGTTTTAAAAATTAAGTAATTTCTCTGGGTTAGTACAAGAAGTTTGGTTTTGATTTCAAGAACAGTTGGTGTTATTTCTTCTAGAAAAATGGTGACACAATTTCTCTACATGGCAATGCTTACTTTGCCTTACCTTCTGAGCCCGTGTAAGGCTCAAGGGATTTGTTAGAGAAAAAGATTCGGATTCCCCTCCCTTGCTTCCAGTTGAGATAATTTTGAACTCTATTCAGGCATGAAAGAAATACTAATCAGTCTTTTAGACTGGAGAGAAACTCCCGGGAGTATAGAATACATGTAAACTCTCCTGTAAATATGAATATCGTAACATCTGAGAAAAAAGCTACATGAGGTAGGGAAGTTTTTTTATTTTTTCTTCAAATAGGAAAATGAACAAAAGATTTTGCTGGAAACATGGAGGTTTCATAAACCTTCTAAAAGTGTTTTTTAAATCTAATCTTGAGTTGCTGTTTGCAGGTTACATCTATCTATTGTTTGTGGCTGAAAGATAATTGTCCCAAAACTTCCCTGTCCCCAGAGAAGGGCTTTTCTTTTCAAGGTGATGGAAGTTGTTTTTCTCTTCTCTCACACGAAAGCTCTCCATATGGACCAGAAAGGGGAAAGCAATCAGAAACAAAGCAGACTGCTCCCCAGAATATTTTAATGTGGCATGTGGATAACTTTACTCTTTCCTCCAGATAAGCAGGATTGTTTATTTTTCTAAAATCAAAGACAGTCATATTAAGCATAATAACAGCAT
Organism: Oreocharis arfaki; assembly: GCA_013398015.1. Taxonomy (NCBI): domain Eukaryota; kingdom Metazoa; phylum Chordata; class Aves; order Passeriformes; family Paramythiidae; genus Oreocharis; species Oreocharis arfaki. Next base: position 732,358 of record VZRR01014210.1, on the reverse strand, counting down.
ATCTTGTGGCAGCCTTCTGTTCATTGTAACCAGTAACTGTTTAATCCAAGCTCCATGTAAGAACAGTAGCTGTGCAGAGGCAGGGAAGACAGGTCTTCACAGTGAGCTGCAGCACCCTGCTCTGCTCACCACCCTTGTGTGTCTTTGGTGAGGGTTGGTGTAGCTTCAGAGAAGGACAAATGCTCTACTCAGATAAGCATATTTGCTTGTTGTTAGGGCAATCTCCCAGGAGGCAAAAAATACAATTTTAAACATCTGAATCTGAAAAAAGAGTTTAAACTCTGTCTTTTCATGTTCTAGATAAGAACTGTCTGCCATGCTGCTTAACTGGGCAGCACTACAACTGTCTCCAGCCAGGCTCCAGAGGTGAGCTTGGCTCGTGTCTCTGAAAGAAAAGAATTAAGTGGAAAAATGGATGGGAGGGTTTTAGTTTATGCATCAATCTATGAACAGAGACAGTCCCCGAATCTGTGTTCTCAAAAGGGATGATTTTGGTTACACTCCTGTCTAGGAATCTTCATGGGCTAACAACTGGTTTGTCTACATTCTGTGTGCTAGCTCTTTTGGATCCCATTCTGGGATACCCAGTTCCATGCCTTTGGAAATTCTGTTCCTTTTTCATGAATGTAACTTTGCTGCTGCTGGTTTTAAACATATAAATCCTTTATTGTGTTCAGACCTAAGCGTCTGGTGATCAAAATGGAAGTACTGAGACAAAGAGAATATTAAATATGTATTATGAAATTTTTTTATATGTGAGGAGAGAAACTGTCTTGGATTCCAAGTAAAATTAAATTTTTTTCTCATTTGCATCAAGAAAACAGAAGCACTAATAATATATGTGTCAAATCAGTGATGGAAATAGCTATGCAATCAAATGATACAATGATGGTATATTAGTGAAGGTGACCTACTAGTGAATAATGTGGGAAGGAAAGACTGACAAAGTGTTAATTGATATGTCAAGCCAGTAATTTCAGTCAGTTGCATGGAAGAAGAGAAATTAGTCAGTGTAAATTGCATAGTGACCATCAAAACACGCCAAAAGCAATTTCACTTTCCGCAAAGAACTTGACAGATAAGACATAAGAACAAACTGAAAGGAAGAAAGTAAATATACCATATCTGATTTACTGCTCCAGGTAGCCAGTAATGGTTCACCCAGCAATGCCTTTTAATGTCTAAGGAAAAGATATTCGCAGCATCTATGTACCACAGTAGCCCTCAATTCAATCCGTGAAGCTTTCACAGCTTCTCCTTAGAGATATCCAATAAAATCTACAATGTCTGATCCGTATCTGCTGACATTGAATGGGTAGTGAGTAGCTGAAGTGGTTTAAAAAATATGTATGTAAAAATCTGAGTTGAGCAGAAGCTGAAAGAAAAAAAAATAGAATTTTAAAATAGAAATCTCAATTGGTACTTCCTTATAAAATATATTACAGAAAGTAAATGGCAGGTTCCTAGGCTGAGAGGTTTTTTTTAAATTATCTTGAATTTTAGAGGGACTTCTGTTCTTTTTCTGATAGAACTCTGAAAACCCACAACCATTACTTTGGGACTAAACAGGCAGATCAATGACATGAAATTGCACTAGGTCATTCCAGACAGTGAAAGAGAAAATAAATCTGTCATGTGGCTTTGTCAGATGATTTAACCTAGAAGAAAAATGAAATATTAAATATACATATATTTGTATTATATATTTGTGGATCGGAGCTGCCTGAGAAAATGTATCTTTTTCTAAACTTGAAGCCATTTTTGGATAAGAAGTTATATATAATTTTGTCCACTAGAGGGTATCAAACATATTTCCAATCTTGCAGTACAAACCCTCAGAAACTCAGAAAATACATAAAATCAGGTGAAATTATCGTTACCATATTTTCAAAAAGTACCAGTGTCTATGTTTAATATGGTACTTTGTGAAAATGAAGAAAGTAACTTCCTCCTGCTATACAAAGTCCTAGATATATTTTTCATGATGGACTATCTCTACACAATTTGGACCCCTCTTAATGTTATCGTGAGAGATAGGCCATGTTACAGTGAATATATTTAATCATGTTTCTTATGATGTGAGATTTTTACTCCTTCTGTATTGCAGCTGAAATTAAGATCTAGTTTTGGACTTAATCTCCAAAAATTTATGGTGTAGGATTAAATATAATTTCAATATCCTGGGTCTGAACTGGCAGAGACTTGTATTTCAATTTATAATTTGTGATGATCCCTAAAGAGAAACAAACAAAAAATAAAGCCTTGAATTATTACCAAAAAACCCCTTGGATTTTATATTAATTCTATATGTTACAGTTTATGTACTCCATAGGTCAGTTTTATGGTCTTTGTCTTTGTTTTCAACAGAGGTAACAGAAAAGGCTTTTTCCCTCTAACTCAAGGAATTTAACACATGTTTTTATGATCCAGTATGATTATCAGTGCTGCTTATCAGCACTGCTAAAGCAAAAGTCTGTCCCTCATATGAGACTTGAAGTGGAAAAATTATGAAACAGAAATGCTTTCAAAATTCATTCTTCTTGTTAGTTTTGTGTTGAAGTAAGACTAAAAAAATTCAAGCACAAAGTACATGTCCTTTAACATTTATATAGTTATTAGTACGATCAGCCATGAAAAGGTGTGAATTTATCAGCACTTGAAAACTTTAACAAAATGGGGTTTAAAGAGGTGGATGTGTTTTCTTGTTCAACAGGAAGGTAGCCAGCATGGTGCAGGAGTTAGTGAATGAGAGTGGAACTCTCCAGTATATGTTACCATGAGGTCCACGGTCAGAGTGGTCTCTTGTGGTTGCAGTATTCACTGTGTGTAATCCTTGCTAATGAGTACATATTTTGCATTGTCCTGGACAAACTAGTTCGTGGGATCCCAGGGAATGTATCACACATTCCACTCATCCTGTTTGGGGAGAAAAAAAAAATAGCTCAACAGAACAAAACCAAATAGACTTCTTTGGAAATAATGAATTCTTCTTTCTTAAATGCAGAAATCCACAGCTGACTCTCCTGTAAAGCTTTGTTCATAATATTTGCAATAATATGATTTTTTTGATGTTTTTTTCTGATTTGTCTATATTAAAAGCAATTGAATTGGAGACCCTTGATCAACTGGCCCTCTAGGTCTTGTCAGTTCTCCAGAAAACAGGTCTTATGAAATCCTCTTTATTTTCATTTGTCTCTGGGTTTTACTATCCCTAAGAGTATCATAGAAAACCTGGGTCTTTGGAGTAAAAGCAGTAATGAATTTATAGAAGGTTTTCTTTTGCATCTGCCTTTATTAGCTGAGTACGGCTGAAAAGACATATAATGAGATGAACTGCCCTATGAAAATTAAGAGGTTAAAAAAAGTCAACAGTTAAACTTCATGTGAAAAAAAACAAGCCCACAGTGAACTGAAAGTTCAGCTCAGATGAGGCTGGCACAAAATTCCTGTTGAGTTTAAGATTCTCAAGTGTTCAAAGTACTTTCTTGCATAGGATGATAATGGAGGAGTCACTACTACTTCTTTCACACTTCAGTGCTATCAAGGAAACAGGAACTAAATGACATCCTGGACATAGCTTCCTTTCTTTTAGTCTTGCAATGTACTGAATAATATACATGCATATGAAAATGTACTCCACTCCATCTTAAAGCAAAATTACTCACCCCTCTTGTTCCTGGCGAATGTCATTATATACTCTCATTTCCAAATAACTTGACTGAATTGACCTTCAGTAATTCAGTCTACATAAATGCAAAACATTAGCACACTGCATGCAGATTATCATCCGAAAAATGCACATTAGAAAATAAGCTTGACATTTACGTGATCATATAAGTGCAATTAATTTTACAATGAGGGTTTATTTTGAATGTATCATTTACATCAAAGAAACAGAGCCTTGTATTCCTTACAAGATGATCAATGACAAAAAACCAGAAGGCAACAAGTAAGTTGTCTATGGCTTCTGTGAAAATTGGATTAAGTTTTAGAGGTTTTATTAAATGAAGGAAGTTGTTAATCCTTTAAATTGACTACCTCCATGGCAAATATTACTGAGCTTTAAATTTCTATCCTATAGTCTTTATTCAGGTTGTATATTTATGAAATCAAAGATGGGGTGAAACCCCAGATCATATGTTTCATCCCACTTGCTGTCATCTCCTTTATCCAGAAGCACTTGTGAGACACTATTTTTAAAAAGTTAAATTAGTTATAATTTTCTAAAATCTTTGTAGTTAAAGATATAAAATGTTACTTTTGTTGCTTTTTAACCCTCTGTTAGGTCTTTAAAATCAGAAAGATATTTCTAGAATTCATAAGAATAAGTTTAAGGTGTTCCTGCAGTGAGAGAAAATTGCACACAGATTTCTTGCATATAGACATTTTATGTCTGTTTATGCCAACATGCTTATGCACACATTTTGACGTTCTACTTTCTGAGCATAATGAAGACATCTGAGACCCAAATTATTCCCTGTAAATACTTTGTGCTCCATCTCTTCTGCCCACTTGTTAGTGCTCATATTCAAAGAGAATCATATTCCACTGCAAAAAAAAATACTGAGAGCTTGGTCCTGAGTAGCACTCATCTAGGCAAATTGTGAGGATTTGAGAAATGTAATCTTCAGATTTTGATATTCATGTAGTTATTTTTCGAAGATGTTAGTCTTACTGCAGTAGATAACAGTATTTGCTCTATGTCAATGTGTATACATATCCTCTCAGCTTGGATCCTAATAAGAAATAATTTCTTGGGGTTGCTGGGTAACATTCTGTTCTCTTGTCCATTTATTGAGTTGTGAGCCAAATCACAGAGCTGCTGATCTGATACTCACTTCCTGGAGGGAGAAAATTTGCTTTTAATCCAAGCACTCTGCCCTTCCACGGATATGCCTGGAATTTCTGCTTTCTGTGTTACCAAACTCCACCCAAACTTACTTTCCTTTCAGGAAGAGTCCTGAAGGGTGCATCCTGTGAGATTTCCTGACACCTGGCATGGAGCCAGCAAAAAAGTGTTTTTTTTTTTTTTTTTTTTTTTTTTTTTGTTGTTGTTGTTTCTTAAGAAATCCATCTAATTTCACCTTCAAAATTTCTTTATTTGCATGTTAACCTCGTACTGTTGATGGAGGCATTACTTATTAAGGAAGTGGGGGATGAGAGCTCATTTGGACAGTTTTTTCTTGAAGGAAATCCACTTCCTGCAGTTTAGCACTTTAATGTGCATATGCTAGAATGGCAAACTTCATTCTACCTTAAATCCTCAATGTCATTTGTGGGTAAAAATCTAAACATGACTGTTCAGCAGTAGTAGATTAGGCTTGGCTGGCTGCCCACCAAACTGGTCTCTCACTCCTCTTACTCAGAAGTACATAAAGATAAAACAAGAAGAAAAAACTCATAGGATGAGATAAGGTTAGGGCAATTACTTACCAGTTACCGTCATGGGTAAAACAGACTTGACTTTGGGAAGATCAATATAATTTATTGACACTTTAAGAGTAGGATAGTGAGAAACAAAAAAACAAAGTTTCTCTCCACCATTTCCCCCCATCCTTCTCAGGCTCCTTTTCTTCACTCTCAAATCCTCTGCATCCCCCTTGCCAAGGGATGGAGGGCATAGGGAGTGGGGGTGCAGCCAGTTCATAACCCCTTTTCTCTGCCACTCCTTCCTTCTCGCACTCTTCCCCTGCTGCAGCCTGCGGTCCCTCCCATGGAATACAGTCCTTCACAGACTGCTCCCACATGGATCCCCTCCGTGGAGGAGTCCAGTCCTTCAGGAACAGACTGTTCCAGGGTGAGGCCCCCATGGATGACAGATCCTGCCAGCAAACCTGCTCATGCAGGGTCTCCTCTCCATGGGCTGAGGCTCCCTTCGTGACACACCCACCCACTGCAGCATAAATTCCCCCATGGTCTGGCTGCCTGCAGATCTCCGCTCCACCTGGACCTGCACAGGCTGCAGAGGCACAGCTGCCTCTCCATGGCGTGCACCAGGGGCTGCAGGGGAACCTCAGCCCCAGCACCTGCAGCACCTCCTCCCCTTCCTTCTGCACTGACCTTGGTGTCTGCAGAGTTTTTTCTCTGAAATTTATTCTTACTCCACGCTCCCACAGCTGCTGCACAGCATTTTTTTTTCTCTTTCTTAGATGTATTGCTGTGTGTGCTCTGCTTTGGTCAGTGGCTCCATTTCAGACCTGGCTGGAGCAGAATCTGTCCAGTATGAGCACGATCCCAAGTCTCTTCTCACCCCTGCAGTGCCTTTCCAACTCCCAACCTTGCCATGTAAGCCATACATCAATTCATACCCTTTTTTACTGTCATACCTTAAAATATGTATATACCACTCACATGTATATGCAACTTGAAAATTATATCTGCTACCGTAATTCTCCAAAATGTTGTGTTTCTTCATTCATTTGTCATGAGGTGGCTTATGACACAGGTGGGGATTTAAGCTTTCTCAATGTTCATAATTTCTATTCTTTGGAACAGAAATAAACTTTTTGGTAATTTTGCTTAAATTATTCTTTTCTGATAATTCTTTCCCATCCTTTCCCATTGCATCCCAACCCACTTCATCCCATCTTGCATCATGCCACGGTTGCCCTGAAGGTTTCTGCTGTGCAGACTTAGTTTTATCTCAGACACTTTCATTTTTCTGGAGCTTTCTGCCTTTAACTTCTAAGCTTTTCTTTCCCTGAGTCTCACAAGATCTTCCCATTACCAACCTCCTGTGTTATAACCCTGACCCTCCAGTATATTTTTATAAATAATACAGTGCTTAGCCAAACAGATATAAAATGACAGTATAAACATGATGATTCCTAGATAACAAACTTTCCCTTTACTGTGTTGGGGTTTTTTCTTCAATCGTAGCTTGTATATATTTCCTCTTCTTTTTCTAATTTGAATTGCTAGACAAAGAACACTTGAAACATTTTTGTCCCGGCTCTTATTATGACTTATGAAATGTAAATGTATTTGATGATATAAAAGAAGTGGGAGAGGTTCCAACCCAGTTGTAATGTTTTTCCTTGATGTGGCTGATGCTGGTCTCTTCTATTCCTTCGTATTGTTGTACTTTCTGTTGGCTTTCTTTTTTAATGCTTTACTATCTGTTCATTAAGAATGTTTGAGCAGAGCAAAACAAATTCAATAATATATGATCTTCCAAATCTTCTATCTTTGTTTTAACAGAACATCCTTTCAAATTAAAAATATCCTGGCTGGTGTAGGTCCATTATCCATGAGATAAGCTTATTTCTTAACTGATCTCATGCACAAAGTATGTGCAAATAATACTTGCATGGCTTAGTATATCGTTATTTAGGGTGGATTTTTTAGATTTAGAGCTTCTCATGATTTCATGGAAAGGAAAAATGAGTTTGTTTATCTTTCTGATCACATGTAAATATATAGGGGGTTATCCTCATCATTTTTTTTTCATTGAAGTTCTCTCAAATGCTGCACATTAAGTCAGAGGCTGCATAGCAGTGCAATGCCAGAGCATGGAGATAATTCAGCAAATTAAATTTTTACCAGTGAAATGGATATTTCTTTTTCAGTCTGCATGCTTATAAGTGCAGGAAAACAACTCATTAGCACTATTTATTAAAAGAAGATGAACAGTCTGAAGGTGGAAACAACCATAGCATAGAAGTAATAGTCAAATACTTTGGAAGAGTTAAAAAAAATAAGCATTCTCTACTTTTCAAAACACTGTGTATGTCTGAAGACATGAATTTCACAAAAGGTGCTAAGTGCTTTAAGTGGTTTAATATATTCTAATGGAGACAGTGAACTAGGAAAGAAAACTTCTCTGAAATGAACGAAAAATGATTGTATTCATTTTCACAGATATTGCTAGAAACATCTGTTACTTAAAGCTGCATCAGCTTTAGTCGTATACTATTCTTAACTCTCTCCCACTTTTAATTTTTCTAATAGTTGGTTTCACTTGGTATTGATTTCTGTGTGTAGAAACTCACTAATATATGACATTGCTATACACTGCTAAGTTTTTAGAAATGTGTGGTTATTTTATCACTTGTAGCTTGCAAAGCAAAATCTATACATGCACAAGAGGGCTCTGGTCAAATGGGTTCGCACAGATGATCTCTCAGAAGTTTGAGTGCTTAACACCTTAGTAGGGGCCATATGAAGGCTGAGTCAGAAGCCTGAGCTCTTTAACAGAATCCCCACCTACTCTGATGGCTAATGGAAATCAGAAATGAATAATTATCTTCTCTTTGTGCTACCTGGTATGGGAAGAAATGCAACAAGTCTCCCCATTTCTTTTACAGTGTTTGGGACAATGTTTTGTTTCCAGGTGACCTGTTCACAGGTCTGATATCAGCAGGTCAGTGAGCTAGGATTCATGAAGAACAGCGTCATCTGTGTCAAGGCAGGAGACCAAAGTAGCCAGCCCCTGAGGAAGACAAAGTAAAATACGATCGTTTATAAAATGAAATGGAGGGAATATCTAACAGGTTTTGTGTATAGTTTCCTACTTTCCCAGAGCAAAAATACTACCTATATTTTTGCTTTTCTAAGGTTGCATTACTAGTAGATCCTTCTCGGAATTTTGATTTCTTTCTTCTTTTTTTCCCTATATTCTAGCTTCAAGAAAATCTACAGTGTTTATAAGTGAATGGATTGTCCAAGTTTTTATGTTCATGATGATCTCTATGCCCAGCAGGTTTCATTCAGTTACATTTTGCAAGGGCTCACTGCTTCTTAATGTTTCACAATGTAAGCTGTAACTCAACAGCTTTATTTTCCTCCTGGCTGCATTTCATCTCCCTTCAGTTCTACATGCCCACTTCTTTTCTTTTGGAAACTCTACTCTCTCATCAGCAGTTCTGCTGCTAGCAAGGTAGCTGAAATGATGGCCTTCGATATTATTTGGATTGTCCTGTTTGCCCCTTTGCAAAAAAAAAAGCTTTTCTGATACAGCACCAAAACTACTTTTGTGTTTCAGGAGGGGGCCAACATCATCTGATGCAGCTGCTGCCTTCAAGTCTCTTCAGATTAAATCACATTAATTTACTGCAGGATCATTATAAAGCCATTCATGGATGCTTGTGTACTCAGAAATCACATTTACCATCTAACTAAATGGATGAATGTAGAGGAAATTACAACTTTCTTCTCTGAAATCATAGGTTTCTTCCACTTAAACAACAAGAGAATTTCTACTAGCTGAGGGCTATTAGAAGGCATACACTAGAGCTCCACATCATGTCTGTAATGCCTCAAATCATGTAAAGTACACTGTTGTAAAATTTTATTAAAAATCTCATTCTTGGTAGAGGTTTCTTTTCAAAATTACTAAACACCATCACATTATCACAAAGAAGATGGAGTACAGTGAAAACCAAAATCAAACAATAGAGGTTACAGAGGAAGGACTGAAGGAAGATTAAAAGAGCCAAATACATGAGATTTCAATAAAATTGGATTGCAGGATCACATGATTGTTCTCTACATTTATCTGAAGGGCTTCAGGAGTAGAAAATTATTTCTATGTAGTACAGGGGGAAGTACATGTGAGAACAGTTAGATGAAATAAAACAAACCCCACAACACCATCAAAATGGAGTTCAAGAGTTGGGATGTTTTTTCAAGCAGCAAACCTTTTAACAGAAAAAGATCCACTAAAATGTCTCTAATGAGTTATATACTCTGCAAAAAATTCAGGAAACATCTGTTTTTCTACTCATAATTATGTTTTATTCAGTAAGTTTGAAGAAACATTGAAATGTTTTCCAAATTGTTATGGAGGGCTTTGAAAACAAACCTGAACAGAGCACTAAGTATAGTAGGGATAGATAGCATGCTGTCAGTATACTAGGTTATACAGTTTTATAAATCTATCCCACTATTGATTTCCATTGAGCTCTGATTTATCACAGAATTTGAGTTATTTTGTAGTTTCGAAGTCTCATATTACTCCAATGGAACCCAGCTGAAACTCGCAATTAAGAGTTTTTCTGAGTTTTTTTTTGGCTGTGTTTGGATTCAAATAACAAACTGTGATGATAACAGCACAAGGATGTTTGGATAAATTCTGTGAAATACACTGTGCATTTTTCATCTTGTTTTTCTTCCTGGTCAGTCAGAAGGACCAGAAGCAATTAAAAGTCCCATTGTTACAGTGTCATAACTGTCCAAGACACGGAGTGCTTAACTCTTGAAGGAACATTTTACAGGAGGTTTGAGCTGTCTGCAGCTCTCCTCAGGAACCAGTTAACTGGTAGAAATCTGTTAAATCATTGATTGAGTGTTAGGAATATATATATAGCATGGTTAGTACAGTATTTTTCAAAAGACTTTCTGTCATTATCTATACAATGCACAAATACGTATTAAGTATCCTCAAGTAGCTTTACTGCCTAATATTATAGAATGGTTTGGATTGGAAAGGATCTCTTAAGGTCATCTAGTTTAACTCCCCTGCAGAGACACCTTCAATGAGATCAGGTTGCTCAGAGCCCCATCCAACCTGGTCTTGAATATCTCCAGGGATGCAGTATCCACCTCATTTCCAGGCACCCTGTTTCAAGTGTTTCACCACCCTCATCATAAAAAAAAATTCCTATATCCAATCTAAATCTCCCTATCCCATTTTAATTTAAAGCCATTAGTCCTTGACCCATTGCAGCAAGCACTACTAAAAAACCTGTTCCCATCTCTTCTATAAGCCTCTCTAAGTACTGAAAGGCCAAAATAAGGTTTCCTTGCGGTCTTGTCTTCTTCAGAATGAGCAGCCCAAACTCTCACAGCCTTTCCTTATAGCGCAGATGCTCCACCCCTCTGATCATCTTCTTGTCCCTGCTCTGGACCTGCTCTAAGAGGTCCATGTGTTTCGTGTGTTGGGACCCCAGAGCTGGATGCTGCACTGCAGGTGGAGTCCTGCCAGAGCAGAGCAGAGCAGAGGGGCAGAATTGCCTCCCTCACCCTGCTGGTCACAGTGCTTTGGATGTGGTCCAGGATGTGTTTGTCTTTCTGAGCTGCAAACACACACTGCCGGCTCATGTCCAGCTTTTCATCCACCAGTACTTCATCCATCAAGTCTTTCTCAGCAGTCTGCTCTCAGTCCCTTCAGCCTCCAGCTTATATTGGTATTCAGGGCTGCCCTGACCCAGGTTCAGGACCTTGAACCTGGCTTTGTTGTCTCTCATGAAGTTCACATGGTCCCACTTCTCAAGCTTGACCAGGTCCCTCTGGATGGCATCCTGTCCCCCATGTGTGTCAACCCCACCACTCAGCTTGGTGTAATCTGCGACTTAGTGAGGGTGCACTCATTGCTACTGTCTATGTCTTTGACCAAGATATTAAACAGTACTGGTCCCAGTGCAGGCTCCTGGGGGCCACCACTTGTTCCTAATCTTCATCTGGGCATTGAGACATTGACCACTAGTCTCTGGATGTGATCATCCAACCAATTTCCTGTACACTGAATGGGCCACCCATCAAATCCATAGTTTTCCAATGTAGAGAGAAGGATGAAGGAAGGTCACTGAGTCCAGATAGATGATCTGTGTAGCTCTTCCCTTGTCCACTGAAGCAGTCACTGCATCATAACTTGTACTGCTGTGGCTGACAGAAGGGGCAACACTCAAAGATTCATTATACAACCATATCAAAAAAAAAAAAAATCTCTTCCCAGGGTATAGAATATAATCAGTTTTCATCATGTAAAAGGTAGAAAAAAATATGAAGCACTCTGGGATGAGGAGATAATTTTAAAAGGTGGATAAGTTGGCAGAAATGCAGAAGACACAGGTCGGCAGTTGTCTAATACAAAACAGGAGTGAACTGTTGACTCGTGACAGTGACAGGGATTGAGAAAGAACTCAGTGGCAGCTTGGGAAGTTGATGCTGGTCTTTTTCCATGCCAAGAAGGTAGAATGGGAAAATTGACTGAATTTGAAGTAGCTGACAGAGCAAAATTGGGAATAAGAAAAATCATAGGCACACACCCCAATCCAGAAGGGAAGAAGAATAATTAGAGTATAGAATTGCAGCACCAGCTGTGGAACAGCAGGGAGATGTCTCTTAGCTTAGTCATAAAGCCACCAGACATAGGTAATTGATTTCATAGAAATATTGTTAGGCAAGCAACTGAAGAAGCATATTTCTTTTTATATGTATGAGTAGCTTTGTTATAAATCCTGTAGGATTCTTGGGATTCATTAAAAGGGAGGATCTGTAGATCTTTTTAAAGACCATCTGTTTTGATTCTGGGATCATCACCTTGTCAGGTTATGAGGAACACTGTGTTCAGTAGAAAATAACAAATACAGTATTAAAATTCCTAGGATGTATTTTTCTGATTAATAATGCAGATGCCTTACTTTCCTCATTTTAAAATCTGTTTCAGGGAACAATTGAAGTCTTTCATTCCATTTTAAAGATTTTTTTTTTTCCTTTGAAGAATGCTGTCTTGAAACCAAGAAAGTTTTTCTGCAGTTCTAAGGTCTGATTAATTTTTTCCCTCCAAATCAGGGATCCTGCCCCCTTCTATTTGATTTATTATTTGTCTGTTTAGGAATCTGACTTGAACACCTTACAATGCAATATTTACAGAACTGTCTTAACTTTGTGATTTATGCAATGAAGGCTATATGATTTGTGCAAAATACATCGACATTATTTTTGAGGTTTCTTTCCAAACTGCAGAAACATAGAAGACTTTGATGTTTTTGCAAAACATTACTGAAGCAATTATATTTTGCTGCTATTAATTTTTATTAAGGCAGAATAAACATTAAAGTTTGAAAGTTTTCAAGTCAAAATATGCTTGAAATGTAACAGTTCAATACTTGAATTATACAAAGGAATCTTAGAGGGGCAGTAGGGAATCTCAGCTCATGGTTTGCGTATGGGCACAACACACTTCTCATTAATGTTAATTGGATTTATAAGTCTGCATCAAAGGAAGAATACAGGCTTAAAAGTAACTTTCGGTCATGCTCAGATCTCACTCCTCTGGCATTTTGCACATTTTTCTAGAGTTTTTCTCAAAACTCTGTTTTGAAGAGAAGTTTACTGTGGATCATAATGACACATTGTTTAATCAATTTATCAAGGTCAGCAGAACTACTCTACTTACATAGAGACCTCTGTTCTTTCCTAACAACGATCTGCATGCTGTTATGATTTACCTGAAGGAGTTTTCTGAATTACATTAAGAAATAAAGATATCTGTGCATTTTCCCTGAAACCACTGCCACTCTAGTTTGACCAGAAGGAAAAGAAAACAGATAGATGGTTACCTCAGGATCTTGTAGCCCACTATCCTATCCCCCACACCTTTCTTCTTTCAATACTGGAGTCTGGGAAAAGGTTTCAGTAATTAGTTCTTCTAACACAATAAGTTAGTTATTTTAATGCATATTTCTTCAAACAAATGATGTAAACCAGCAATGCGGCTCACTGGGACTATAATGAGGGCTCCATTTTATACATCTCTATCTATAATTACATGAATGCATTATGAATCTGCAGTATTCAGGATTGTATCACTATTTATATTGATATCTCTTTATGCACCTTGAGCAAGGAGAAACTGATTGTTCTGATCCCAGGAGGAGAGTGAAACAATGGCACTTGCTGATGCTCCCTTTAGCTGACTGTCAGCAAACAGCTTCCCACTGGCAATTGGTTGTACTATGGCAGGGAGGATGAGAGTTCTTTGCTGGCAACTGCTGACCCACAGCTGCGATTAGGGTTTTGCAAGCATCAGACAATCCTGAAATCAGAGTAGGATAATGAGAAATAAACCCAAATCTTAACCCCCCACCTCTTCCTTCTTCCTGGGCTCATCTCAACTCCTGAATTCTCTGCCTTTTTCCCCCCAGTGGTGCAGGAGGACATCGAATGGGGTCTGTGGTCGCTTCATCACATGTTGTCTCTTCCACTCCTTCCTCCTTAGGGGGAGGACTCACACCCTTCCCCTGCTCCAGTGTGGGGGTCCCTCCCACATGACACAGTCCTCCAGCACTTTCTATAATTAAGTACTTCCCAAGGGCTGCTGTTCTTTATGACCTTCTCCAGCACAGGTCCATTTCCAGAGGGTGTAGTCTTTCAGGAACAAACAGCCAGAATGTGTGTCCCCCCATGGGGTCACAAGTCCATGGAGCCATAGGTTCTGCCAGGAGCCTGTTCTAGCACGGTCTTCTCATAGCATCACAGCCTGCTTTGGGCATGCACCTGCTCTGGCGTGGGGTCCTCCATGGGCTGCAGATGGCTCTCCCTTACACCATGGACCTCCATGGGCTGCAGGGGCACAGCTGCCCCACCATGGTCTTCAACAAAGGCTGCAGGGTAATCTCAGCTTTGGCTCCTGGAACACCTCCTGTCCTTCCTTCTGCCCTGACCTTGGTGTCTGCAGGGGTGCTCCTCTCTCATATCCTCCCTCCTTCTTTCTTTGGCCGCAATTTCTCCGGAATAATAACTTTTTTCCTTTCGATATATGCCTAACCCAGAGGCGCTACCACCATCACTGATGGGTTCAGCCTGGGCCAGTGGCAGGTCCATCTGGGAGCCAACTGCATTGGCTTGATTGGACATAGGGGGAGCTTCTGGTAGCTGTTCCCTGAAGCCACTCCTGTAGCCTCCCCACAGGGAGAAGCATCCCCAGAAAACACTCATCATAGCGGGCTATCCGGGGCTCTAAGTTTTGGTAAGTCTTTTAAATCAGTGTGATTCCTTCGTTATTTATTTTTATGAAACAAAAACTGGTCTTCCAATGTATTTCTTGCAAAATACTCTCCTGAACTACACACATTTGTTCAAAGAGAATAAGAAGAGAGTATATCTAATGCATGATATTTGTTGTAGAATGCAGCACAATTTTGCAAGTAGACATTAAAACAATTACTGCATCAAAAAGTACTCTATTCCTTTGTTAGGGATTAGCAAAAGCATTAGACCTTCTTCCTTTCCATTGTAGATCTAGTTTTGATTAATTTATGCTTTCAGCATATTTGGAATGTGGTCAATCAAGGACTAAATACAAAGCCACTATTTATTAGATTCATCCTGCATTCTTTATGTACCATAATCAAATGAATACACGTCGTTCTTCTTTCCAACAGTCCTCCAAATTGCTAAGCACCTTTTCTTGTTCTGATAACAACTGATCCTTGAGTCTTTGATGGCTTTGGGTCTCAGCCTTCATTATAGCTTGTGCTTTAAAAGCTGAGTTGGTAGGACAACAGACTAAATTCACAGTTAGTGTTTGGACATCGTCTTGGCAAACTTCACTGTCATTGTAATTAATAATTCTCAAGTCTTGCTATATTAAATGCTCAGTTGCCAGAAGGGTTTCTATGGAATTGAATTTTTTTTCTGCATTGGTGAGACTTTCAATTTTTGTTTACTTATCATCCTAGTCACAAGAATTAAAAAAAAAAAAAATTAAAATAAAGATGTTTCATGTTAATCTGGCTGACTGACTCATAGGTATACATTTTTGCTTTGCCCTATCCCCTTAGAATTTCATATAAATTTAATTTTTTTTCACTTACATTTTAAAAAGAAGCACAATTTAGACACTGTGTAAAACAGTTTTCACAGTTAGGACTATAAGGTGGGGATCAGATAGGATAATACCCTTTGTGTAAGGTGAAGTACAGTGTTACAGTAAAGATGGCACAGATGTGCACCTCAAGATCAAAAAGAAAAAAAAAAAAGATGATAAAGGGAGAATTGTTGGTTTAATGTCCATGAAGACTTCTTCCCAACGTGCACCAGTGCATCTATTGTAGATTTGCCTATATTTGTACGGACAACTTTAGAGGTATTTATGCAGGCGAGCATCTGTAGATGAGATGCTAGCAGGCAACTGCAAGGTGAAACAAGGTGGTGAGATGCTGTTATCATAGCTACACATTTAATATAGTAATAAAAAATGTAAAAAATAAAAGTTTCTCAGATATTAGACAACAGGATCTCGTCTCCTTCCCCCAGAACTTTGATAGCATTTAGTTCCCAAAAATTCCAATTTTTGCAGTACTCTAAAAAACAACCATTGGGAAGATTCTGACAATCTGTACATAAAATATCAATGGCAATACTGGCTTTCTTTTTTTTATGTTTATTATCAATGTTATTGGCGAAATACTAAAAAAATTGACGTTATGAAATATCTTCTGAACATTAGATTCAGGCAAAAATTACGTTATTTTTATTTTTAGCTGATGTAAGATAAATAACAATGTATCATTCTCCTGATATGATCTTCCATCTTGTCTTGTGGGAAAGGACAGGGAATCATTTAAACCACAGAACAGAAGTTCATTCAGCTCCTTTTCTCTTTTTTAAGGATGACAGAAACTTATATATAATTTCATCACATACTTCTGCAGTCAACAGCACCTTCACTGCTGAAAACTGACCTTCATTTCTCTCACGGAACACCATCATAAATCCATTTCACTGCTTGACATGGTTGGTTGAATTACAAATCATTACCTTATTGCCTCTGATTTCAGGCAATGCTATGGTCAGCCTAGGTGCCATATCCGGGCATCTCTGTCTCACAGGTGGCTGTCACAATAAATCCAGAATGATTAAATAGGTTATTTAAAGTATATAGACCATTTTATGCATACTGACCTACAATATAGTAATAAGGTAATAAAATGTAGTATAAGTTGAGCTTAAGACCTGTTTCCACATCATGATATTGTTTAATGTGAACACACGTAAACGTTGTAAGAACGTGACCTACAGGTCTGTTTCAACAAAATCTCTCTGAGAGCCAGTGCTGTGCTGCTGTCCTTGCTGTACTTTCTAGAGCCCACCTACTGTTTGGGGTAGTGGTAATAATTTAAAATTTAAGAGCTTTTAATATCTTGAGTAGAATTCTATGTCACATTTTCAATGACATAATTATTGCCTTCCACTAAATTCTGTATATTTTTAGATTAACTTCTGATTAGCATTTTCAACCTATGGGCTTTCTGCTGCTTTTTCTTTATTTGGCGTGTTCTTGTTTCAATGAGAGAAAACTCTGGTAGGAGAATCATAAACCCTGTGACCTTGAAGATCAAAATTCTCTACCCTGCATCACAATTTGCTGTAAGTATGACTTTGGCAAGTTTGTTCTTTGATTTCTTTCCCAGAAAAATTCATTATGTCAGTATTATTCACTTTACATGACTATTACTCATATATACGCATTTTGCACATTCATTTAGACACCTTCATGTAGAAATGGTAGGATTTTTTAAGATAAAAATGCTTTTCTGTGTCAAAATTACAATAACAACTATGTATGTAAAAGCATTTCTTATAGAAGGACTATTTGTACTCACCCAGATGGTGGAGGATGTTTTTGGCGGGCCAAGAAACACCCTTATTCTTGCTCTTTTTCTCATTAATTCCTCTCAGAGGTGTACAAACTGGAAGACCTCTGCCTGCAGTATTTGCATTGCTTTGGCACACAGGAACTGCAGAATCAGACTAAAATCCCACTGAAAAGGGCACTGAACACAGCTACTGGAAAAGAATGTCTTGAGACTGGTTGGTCCTTATCTTGTGATTATCTAGTACATTTCACAGAACCTCTATGAATGTTCAGTTAGAGTCTTTAAAATCCTATGATATGGTTATAAATAAGAGTTGAATGGAGATGTTTTGAACATTTTTAATCAGATTTTTCATCTCAGTGAACCTCGCATTTCAATGACCCTGGATAAAAATCAAGATCTCTTGTGCTGACAGCCTGTCCTTGGGTGAACAATCCTTTCTTTTTAAAGCCCTCTTAATTGTGCTGAAGATAAGATACCTGACAAACTGCTGCCAGGAAATGCAGTAAAACTTTTGCTGGTTATTTGTTGTTGTTGCTTTTTCATTAAATTATTTCTAAATGGGTAATGTACATGAATTTTACAGACTTCTTGCAAGAGATTTTTATTATTCTTAAAAACATAATTGAAATATCACAGTCTTGTTAAAATGCTTGGTAAGCATTTTTAAAGCCAGCTATTATACTTACAATATAATTTGTATTGATCTTGGAGAAAAAAAAAACAGGTTCAAACCCATGAACTAAACTTCTATGCTATTCAACACCTGTTCAACAGTCAAAAAGATTTTTTCCTAACTGCAGAAATTTTTTACCCTTCATCATACATAGCGCCACCCTGGACCTCCATGGACTGCAGGGGCACAGCTGGGGCACAGCTGGGGCACAGCTGGGGAACTGTGACGTTCCCCACAGGCTGCAGGGGAATCTCTGCTCTGGCACCTGGAGCACCTCTTCTTCAACAGTGTCTGCTGAGTTGTTTCTCTCACATATTCTCTCTACTGTCTTCAGCTACAGTTGCATCCAGCCCTCATCCCACAGGTGCCACCACTGTCTCTGAGAGGTTCAGCTTTGGCCATGGCAGGTCTGTCCTGGAGGTGGCTGGCACTGGCTCTCTCAGACATGGGGGAATTTCCTGACAGCTGGTCATAGAATCCTGCCCATGCAAACCCAACACATTCATGTCTGACAAATTTAATGTCAAAGTATTTAGTATCTGATGATTAAACAAAGAAAAAGAATTTGTCACATCTCTACACTTTATAATACATTTATATAGAAGGTATAAAAAACCTCTCCCTTTTCACTTTGCTGTCTCTCTCTAGTAAAAATTCCTCAGTTCCTCAAGATTTATGAAAGTTCTCCCTGTTTGTTTGGGTTTTTAAATTAGTTTTTTAAAAATTTAAATAAACGAGCATATCTCTGATTAAATAAGCAATCATTTAATGAAAGCAGAAAGAATAGGACTGCTTAAAAACAATAAATCACAGCCAACAAAAATACAAGCAAGTTTTATGGATTGATATCTGGGATATGTTAATTGATGTACTCTCTAGTGGATTTTAAGAACACGCAGATAATTCTATCTAAAATGAAAGCATGTGTCATTATCTCCAAGAGTTCCCAGAAGCCCAGTAATGGTGCTAAATGACAGCACAGTGTGAATGTGAAGCAGCTGTGAATAGCTGTTTAATACTATCACTCTAGGCAAACAACATAACAAGAACCAGTTCAGCTCAGAAAATGTCCATTGCATTTTCTTTTTATTTTTCTGTGCCATTAAAAAAAAAAAAGGTAGTAAAAACTCCAATCTCCTCACCTCTCTTCTCGCATCCTGGCATTACAAGGCCTTTGTCATGTGCAGTTTTCATGTTTCAGAAATAATTCATCTTGCTCTTTTACGTCTTGCTGACACAAGCATCAATGTATACTACATTATTAAACCAGTTGTCTCACTTGACTGGACTTTAAGACAGAATTCTCTTGTAGTCAAGTGAAAAATACTTCACCTCAGAGGAGAAGACCTGTCTACTTGACTGTGTGTGAAATATGTGCTGGAATACATGCAGCTGCTGACACTGCCTAGCTGATATTTCTTCGTGCTGCTGTGTTGTGTTCGTGATGTCTACCAAAGTACTGGAAGCCTTCCTAAGGTCAAACAAGTGCCATGGAAAGCAAAAAAAGAGTAAGCTTAGATGCTTGTCTAACAGATGCTTCTCTATGAAGTAATTTTCAAAGACATCGTCTATCTAAAAGCTCTCTTTTGTTGGCTGCTTGATGCCTCTTAAGCACTTTTAGTGGTTGTCCTCAATGAAACACGGTGACAGGAGAAGGATGGAGCTCACCAGGGAACAAAGCAAGGGCCGAGGAGACTGCATAGAGCTAAGAATCATCCCTCAGATGACTAAAACTGTAGGAAGAGTGGGTAGCTGAGAGAGGGTGTGGTGTCTTGTTGCTCAGGGCATAAGGGGTACTTACCTTCCATTTCCAGCAAGTTATATACTGCTTCAAGTATTAGCTGAAGAACACAATGAAAGTTTCAGAGATAGGTAAAGATTTTGGAGACATATAGACTATTTATTTATATTATTCCCTTGACCACCACAAGTTTTAGATCTACTTATTACAGGAGGGTCACCCTTTGCCTAATTACCGAGTTCTTGCTGTTGAGTTTACCCAGAGGTTCGCAAAAATATTTACAGGCTGACTTCTGTGTCCATTTAGTGGAGAATAGAAAAATGAAAGGAAGAATAAAACCTATTTTCCTTCATAATAAATGCACTGAAAGAAAATGAGGAGACACGCTGTGCATATGGAATAGTAAATGTTCCTTCAAGATATCTTATGGCAAGATAACGTGAAGGGATAAATAAAGACTGAAGTATGACTTGTCCCTATTTTGATAGAAAGCTGGAGAATTGTTAATCGATTAGTATTGACAGACAGGTGAGCATTTTCCTGCATGTAAAGACTTGAGTAGTTTCTCCTGGTTTTGGATGGCACTGAAAGGATTGTATGCATTTCCATGCCGTTTTGTTGTTGCTGCTCTACTGCTCCAGATGTGGTATCTAGGAGCTGGTATGGTCCTGCTGTGACCAGAACTGCAGAGAAAAGAAAGCTTAAACCACAAGCGCTGGCTCCCTACTTGGCTGTACTTCATCCTGCAACCCATGTGGAAGATAGATAAGACTCCTGCTTTCTCATTGTTTTAATGATAGGCTAATGTTACACATCTTCTGGTGAAAACCCTGCTAAACAGAAGGCAAATGCTGTGCATGTGTGTGTCAAGATTTATACTGTCTCTGGAACTTAGAATTTTTATAGGGAAGCAGGTCCTTGGGCTTGTGCAGAAGTAGGGAATCTCATCCCTGTCCTTCTTCGAATAAAGCTAGGCTGAAGTTCTGGGTAGCACCAAGGAAGATGCATGTTTGGGTCAATGTGAAACTCAGTGGATTTTGGTTGTGAAGTGTTGATGAAAACATGGAGTTTATATGTCTCTCTTCAGCTTTGTCACTGTCATCCTTGGCCAGTAGACCGATGTGGCGCTGTACCCCTTCTTACTGACCACTTCCTGCCCTCTCCATGGGGTCTCCCTCCTTCCCCCGCCCCTAGTACTGGCCACTCCTCAAGTTCTCCCTATTGGTTCCTGTATCCCAACTCTGCCCATGTACCGCCCCTGTGCCCTGAAACCATTTGCCCATGTGCTCTCCC
>VZRR01014210.1:646974-711291 GCA_013398015.1 Oreocharis arfaki | reverse complement strand
GGTGTCCGAGATGGACTGCAGGAGGGCAGAGAATCCCTGCCTTGTCCCAAGAAGCCCCCGCTGCGCTCCCAGGGAAAGCTGCAGCAGCTAAGCAACGCCATGCACTGCAACAGACCCCTTGCCAATGATTGCAAGCTATGCTTTGAGGACTAAAGTACCAAACACCACTGTACCGCTCAAACAGGCTTGATAACACTGCACTACTGGGACAAGTGAGGACAAGAGTGCACTTGGATGCCCCTCTGAAAACTGTTCTTTTAGGCAGGCACTGCATTCCACACAAGTAGTATGTGCAGTTTCCTAAGTAGTATGTGCAGTTTCTGGTATTTCTCAGATTTGGGATAGGATTTATTTGACTTGCTGATGAGATATTAAAAATAATTTTTTTCTTTCCTTTAGTAGGTTGTTAAACGTGAGATAGAATGTTGCATAGTCTCCAAGAGTGGAGGGATGTTTAGGGCCTTCTATCCCTCACTGTTATCCCTCTTTTTGATTACTTTGCCTGTATTGATGGGAGGTAAAAGCAAATGTTAATTCAATGGATCTGACAGGCATTAAGCATATGAACCTAGATAAAGAAACCAAATAGCTCTGCTAACCTGGGCAGAATAGAATTTCTTTCCACTCTCTTTATTCCATCTCACAACCTATCCTTTAAGTTGCCTTCAGCTAATAGTATTTTTTTGCTTTCCCAAATGTCTCTGTGGATGTTCTGTGTGCTCTGCTCTGGCAGTAGAGAATTTACTCAAATTTTGCTCACTGAGCACCAGCTCCATACAGCTATTAAAATCTGAGTCGGTTTCTACTCTTAACTCTCTCCTGGTCTTATGGAGAGTGGCCATACTGTGTAGACCACCAGAACACACTGGAAAAATATCCTGAAGTAATAAGCTGCTGAAAGATCGAAATTCTTCCTTTTCCTGAACATTTAATTGAATGAATTTGGTTCTTCTTAGGGCCGTTTTCGTACTTATTCAGTCTTCAGGGCATCAGGCAGCAGGCAGCAGTTCAGTCTGCATTGTAAATTGGAACAGTTTCACAGCATATGGTCACTTGGAGGAAATAAACTCTCAATTGATAGCCCTACAGTTCTCTTGAGCTAAATAATGTTAAATTTGACCTTGGTTAGCATTCTGCAAAATGGCTACAAAGAATGAATAAATTTTAAAAAGAGTGGGCTCAAAAGTTAGTAGACAATAGTTTCTACTCTACTTGAAGGCTGGTTACAGGTGAAGTTCCCCAGGGTCTATTCTGGGACCTTGTTTATTTAATATCTTTATAAATTACTTTGAAAAAGAATGGAACCTCATCAAATTTGCAGGTGACACCAAAACAGGCGGTGCAGTTCATATGCTTGAGGGCTCTGTTGCCTTTCAGGACCAGACTAGACAAAGCCCCAAGTATGGTCTGAATTCAATTATCTTGTTTTGAACAGGTGTCCCAAGGTCCCCTGCAACCTGAATGATTCTGGGATTCCAATGGCATTTTCCCCAAAGGATGTTGATTATATCTCTATAAAAGGAGGCCAGCAGTGGTGTGAGCTGTTTATGTCACACAGTTCTTTGCAGTTACTTCTCAGGATGATTCAGAATGAGACCTTCAACCTGAGGAACTGATACTTACTGAGTGTGATTTCCTAACAGATTTCCTGAGGACTGAGGACACAGTCAGCTGTAGTCTCACACTGGACTTACAGCTTTGGTAAGGTGCGTCACTTGATTTTTTTCTTTTTAAAAATAGTGTTAGAGTTGGGATTAATTATGATGAATAGGAATTTAATGTCAAGTTATTTAAAAGTGCTGACAAATATGTGTCTTTAAATTGTTGTTTCTGTTAATAAATGCGGGCAGGTTTTTGGCCTGTGACAAAGACAGAGCATCTCTGAGAACACTGCCAGTTGGCAGGCCTTTCTGAATAGTTTCAGAATGAGCTTAATAATAAAAAACTAAATAATTCACATGAAAATTATGACACTGTACCCTCTTTTGGGTAAACAAATGTTGCTAACAAAAATTGCAGAGCAGTTATGAGTTCCCTGCTGTCTACCTGTGATTAGAATTGAGTGAGTCGCAGAAGTTTCAAAGAATATTGATTTGATAATATTCATTGCTATGTTGTGTTCCCTGGATAAGAAAAGTTAGGAAAGCTCTTTGTGTACTTACTAGCCTGAATAATTTAAAAATAATTTTGCTCTTCTATAATAATGAGCATACATATATGTATCTCAGATCCTGTTAGAGGCTACTTAGCATATAGAAGAATAACTTATAATAATTAAGAGAGACACTGATGTGGATTTAAAAGAAAGATAATAGTGACAAAGTGTTTATTTAATTTAGGCTCTCTACCCTCTTAGGAGAGAATTTGACTGTGATGTATGTGTCTGGGGGGTGAACTTTTGATAGCTATGGTACATAACTAATGGAACAATTTACATGAATGTGAAGAATGATTGTCTGTTACCCCAAGACTTAAAAAATAAAAAGATATTCTGAAATATGTTGTACCATAGAATTTATTTTAAAATAATCCAAGTAGAGAATGGCTGGTATTCTGAGGCATGTCATGCTGTCTGATCAGACAGACAACATATTGCCTTCTGTCCTTTGTACTGTGCATCAAAAGTACTTATGAAAAATAAAGGTACTACTTCAATGTTCATTAGAAGTTAATTGTACAGTGAAGTATTTCCCATGGCTTCCTCTAAAGGGAGAACCAGCACACATTGAGTTAACATGAGTAAGAAAATATTTCTGGAGAATCCTAACTCACTCCAGGTTCTTTCCAGCTAACAGATGCTAGCCGGAGAAATACTATGTGCTTTTTAAAAGGAAGACAGTCTGAACATTAGGAAAACCTTTATAAGCCTAGGCCAAGAATAATTTACAATGTGTTACTTGCTTGACTGATGTATATTATATGAAGTTATGATCTGAGCCTACTCCTGTTGTATCAGCATTCTGACTGCAAAAAAATGCTTGTCTTGCATTCGATGAATATTCCACTTAAATTTACATCAGAGGTCTTTAGCGCTGGGCTTATGTTGTACACAATACTGCTCAAAAGTGTTGGTTCCCATTAGGATGTGTCTTATCCCTGTTTAACGCCGGTTTTTGGTATGACACTGATGGAAATAGTATGCAGGCACCGATGTCAGAAAAATAAAACTGGTTGTGGTGAGCTCTGTGGCACACTGTCCCTAACACAGAGTCGTTCTGAGCCATTACTTTCTTGATAACAAGCTCATCCTGCACCACTATTTTGACAGAGAAAGCATGATGAGGTGTAGGACAAAAGGAGGTCAGGGTGAGTGTGATTATATACACCTTGGAGCTCAGTTTTATTGCATTTGGGAAGACTCCTTGTGTCTGTTGAAATGTTTGTTCTGCCTATGTTGAAGTTATGGAGGATCTCATGGTTAGCTTGGATGCAGCCCAAGCAAGGTCTAGTCTGCTAAATCTGGCTGTTTTCCCAGGTGTTTTTTAGAGGTTTGACCTACAGTTCTGGTTAAAAATTTGATTTCTAATTTTCAGTACCGCAGAGAAAGAGACTTTTGTGAAATAGTGTCTTTTGAGCTGTATGTCTGATTTGGTTGGTTTAGTCGTGGTATTATTTTTGTTTTGTTAATTTGGTTTTCATTTTGTTTCTTCCTCCAGTGGTCTTGGATGACAGATCTTGTGGTTTGGATGGACCTCCAGTACAGTATTTCATATTTGTTTGAAACAACTGAAGAACCATAGATTTAGATCTTTGTAGTACAGAGATACTTAACAGACCTAAGTGGAAAAGGATTTTGAACTTAATTTAAATAAACAAATTTAAGAAGTTATGTGACAGAGATTTTTCTGTTTCCGTATAGCTGCAGTAAAAACATTTATTGAGAGTTACAAAATTGTATATAGGCATATGTCAAGACAGCACTTGACATAATGAAATGGGACCTACAGACGCCATGGATGTTTGTTTTAAGTTTCTTAGTTATGCTCTTTGTTTTGCCTGTGTTGCATGCGTACAGGGTCTGATGATGGTTTCTGATATAAAACTACAGGAATGGTGACATTCCACTACATTTCAGCAGTATTTCAAGTCCAAACAGGACCATTTTTCACCTTCTAAAATTTTCTGCTTGTTTACTACACATTTAAGTGACTTAAGTTGGTAGTATTAGCTCAGTGTGAAACTAGGAAAAGTGACTTTAGCACTTAGATGACTGTACTTTCATGTAGTTGCTGAGACTATAGAAATGATAATATGAGAAAATTTTGAATAAATTATTTTTTTTCAATACATTCTCTATCTTCTTCCTAAGGAGACCAAATATTCAACGAAAAAAATTTTGGATGGTTTTTGCAAATTGAGGCAGTTAATACTGAAGAGGGTACAAATCTCATCACACATTTATGTGAATAATAAATAAAAGGTAATGGTCCATTATCACAAATACGCTTTGAGAACAAAGAATGTTTTATTACGTTTACCTTGTTATGTTATTATAGCTTTCTTTTGTGAAGGCCATTCAAGCATGTAACCACTGGTGGCTTTATAAAAGATAATAAAGTTTATTAGTATAATAACGGGCAATGAATAATACTTTAGAAATAGCAAATAGGCTGTAAAAAATTGGATAAGGTCAACACTGTGTTATCAAAAGCTATTGTGTCTTCTCTAGAAGAAAAGGGGCCTTTGGAGTCCAGTCTTCTTACCTAGCACAGTGTTTAATGGGTGAAAAAAGTAAAAAGCTAGACAAATTACACTCAATAAAAAAATAAAGAAATGACATTTGGGTTATTATTCTGTAGGGGTTTGCTGGTGACTTTGTTTCTGTGTTTGATGACTTTTTCTCATATCCCTGAAGGTAGTCTAGAACTTTTTATGTTTTGTGAGGACCAGACAAACAACATTTTTGACACGTTCAAAATATGTTAGCAGCTTTCCTCTTGATTGTTTCACATTCTTTCACTTGATTCCTTGCTCAATATGAAGCAAGTGCACCACACTCAATGAACAACATTCTGTAAGACTGGATTCTATAATTTAATTTTTTTCTGCGGTGAGGTGACTTTGACGTTAGTATTAACTCCATCCAGGAGAGAATTCCATGATTTTTGAAGAAGTGTCAGGTCTAACAAAGAATGAAATATCTCTCAATTTCTTTTTCTCCCTGCATGTGGAAAAGCTTTTATAGAATATGAATGATACCTACAGTAGCCAGATGTAGCAAATGAGCATGAGGAGGCAGCAGCAGAATGCGTCTTCACTTCTTCACTTCTTTCGAAGCCTCACCGTAGTGACCTGTTTTCAGTAGCTTATCTTGTCCTGTATTATGGTATGCTACAATTTGCCAGATTTCACCTGTAGACTAACTGTACTTAGTACACTTCCCCTTCTTCTGACATGTCATACTGTGGATGCTTTTTGCAAGAGGCTGTTTAATGGATTTCTTGCACCAGTAGGTTTTGCTGTTGTATTGTGGGCTGTCACTTTGCTGGAGCACACATGGTTTTGTTTTAAAGCAGTCAGTTTATAAAAATTCTATCCCTTACATAAATACGAACAGTGGTAATTGAAACGGTAGCAACAGATGAATACCAAAATCATTATTTTGTTAAAACCATAAAATAGATACTATACACTTTGGAAAACAGAGGGAAGAACATGGTAACAGCTCCCAACTTCTATCCAAGCTGCACTGTGAAATCGGAAGATGTTGTAGTGGGGGACCCTTGGTGAGATAGCAATAGCAAGGTCAGCGGTTTCTCTTGGCCCAGTTCTTCTCCCAGTATTTAAGTATCTAACAGTTTATGCCAGATGTGCAAGTGTCCTTAGAGTAAGAGCCTCTTTCACCCTGTCACCATTGTTCCATGCAGCATGTTGACAGTTTGAGACCTGTTGTCTCTTTTATTACGTAAGGTAGAAGAAGCAAAGTAAGAATTATGTGGCAACTAGAATGTGTTGCATCCTTTTAGGATAAAGATATTTGATATTTTCCAGGACATTTCAGCTGTCATAATGGTATTGAGACCTGATGGTTCCTGTTAAATGAAGTACTATATAAAATATCATTAGTGATGTTGACAATTTCAGGGGAATGGTAGAAGAATTCTGTGGTAAAACAACTCTTTTTGATTACTTTTTTTTCTGATAAGTTTCTCAACACCAAAAAATAAGTCTGTACTTCAGCTCCCAGCTTGAATAGCAGTAGCACATCTGCCCCCCTCTACACCTGTTGTATAAATACATTAGATACCATGAGGCACTCGAACAGCGCTGCTTGAAAAATAGGTGGCTGACCAGTTTGGTTTTTTTTTTCTTTGACAAAATGAGAGGCTGAGATCATTTTGGTTTCCTGGAGTACAGTTCTGCAATGCCTTGAGATGGAATAGCCAGGAGTAGAAGAAGCTAGCAAGTAAGACAGATGGACATTTGTCTCTGAAGCACCTGAAAGTTGTGGTGGAACAGAGAGCTGACCTCAATAAAGATGCAACAGAAATAATGCAATATGTTCTCATGCTGTAAGCTTTATTTAAATAGGAGGAAAAAATCAACAAAACCAAAAAGTTCATTGATACAGTAAAGCAAAATTTAATCCTATATTTTAATCTCATTTTGATGAACACTTCTATTAAAAAGACTGTAGTGGGTTTTCTACTGGTCATGTACCAGCTTTCATAAAAAATGTATGGAAATTATAATGAAAATACAACTAGATTTCAACCTGTTTCATTAGCAGCCCAGCTCCTGGGAACATTTGACCTAGATCTGCCTACTAATACACAAACTTCATAATGATTCAAGACAAATTTTCATAATGGATGATGTTCACTTTTGCACTGAGGCCTGAACACCACCTGTATCCATCTCAAATTCTGTCTTTCCAGGCTTAAACAGTGTTTGATTCAACTGCTGGTGCCTGAAGTTGATTCTTTTACATGGAGCTGGATTTTTTTGATGTGAAGAAGGCTGGTGGGATTTTATTTTAGTTGTGGGATTCCCTTTGTTGTTTTTTGGTTGTGTTTTTTTTCTTTCCTATTTGATAAAGATGCAGTAAATTTTCCATAGTGTGTACCTAGAATTTCTAACAAATGGGGGTTGGGAATGAAAAAAACTTGAACAGATGTTTAGAGATTTGTGTGAACTAAGCTTTTTCAGCCAAACCATATTCACAACTGGAGTAGAAAAATCTGTTGTGTGGACCTGAATTAATAAACACATATGAATGAATAAACATGGATGGAAACACATGGCAAGGCTGTTTATCACCTATGGAGAGACACTTGTCCTGATGGAAATTCCCTCCCGGGTACAAAACTGGGTAGGTGGATGCACTCTAGCTATCCACAGTAGCACTTTGGGAATTAGATTTAGATGGTAAACACTTTAGAAAGAGCTGATTAAAAATTCTTCTGACTTTCTCGTCTGTGGGAGTAGCACACTGTCTACATGCAGGCTGACTGACTGGCAGTCAGGGATAGGCTTGGTAATAAAAATAAATGATAATGAAAAATGCACGGGTAACTGGCACAAAACACAGACCTGGGAGAGGGCCTCTGTTGTGTGTTCTGGCACCAGAGTGCTGCTTCATTACTGCAGTATCTGCAAGTGGAGAACAATTTCAGTACTGGCTTCTTAAAAATGTTTTTAATGAATGCCCATGAAAAAAGTGAGTCCAGAGTTAGTGTTCATCTGTCTTCCTGTCTCGAAGACAGTTCAGATTTCAAATGTCAGTTTCATGGCAGTGGAACTGAGGAATTTCCTAAAATTAATGAGTTCCAAAGCAGGAATTTCTGAGGGAGATCTGGAGGAAGGTTGTGTATTGGGTTGTGTACAGTGGGGTTCATTCTGCAGGTTTTTCGTTTGGGGATAAAGGGCCCTACTGGACTATTATTGTGGCAGTCTCATGAAGCACAGGATCCATGATTTATGTCGAAAGCTATCGTGGGGAGCAAATAAGCAAACAAAAACCTGTATCCCAAATATATGTACATGTCATGAGGGAGAAGAATGAAGATTTAAAGAAGGGAATGTGGTGGGTTCTAAATAAATTTAGAAATAGCTGGAGAGTTGGTGAGATGGAAAGATATGAAGGCTGTCTTAGAAATGTGATATATGCAATTGAGCTCTAATGCCAAAAGAGATATCAGAGAGTTCCAAGTCCGAACAGTGGAGTAGGGTCAGCTTGTGTACACATAAGTGAAATCTTATGGAAGACAAGAGCTGGAGATGAGTAATTTTTTTCGTGCATAGGCTGTATCACAGCTAGTGAGTAGTTTTGCAGTTTAATTTACTGTTGTCTTCTTTGTGTTTTCATGTCTTCATGTGTTTTTCTTAGAATTGTAGAATAATTGGACAACTCAGGCTGACAATGATCCCTAAAAGTAACCTAGATTTGTTGGAAGGAGGTTAGTCTGACCTCTCTAGGCTTGTCTGTCCATTTTCTGAGCAGTATCTCCAAGGATGGAGATTATGAATCCTTTGTGGACAACCTGGTCAAGTATTTGACCACACTTCTGCTGGAAGAGTTCTTCCTTACATGTAAATAGAATTTCCTGTTTTCCAGCCTGTTTCCTTTGCTTCTTTTCCTATCACTGGATACTTCAAAAAGAATTTGCCTCTGTCCTTTCTGTATCCTTGTATTAAATATTTATTGGTCGGTAAGAGCTCCTTTTATCCTTCTCAAGGCTGAACAAACCAAGTTCTCTTGGCCTCTCCTCATAATTGTTGCACGTCTTTGTCCAAGTTGGTGAAGTTTGGACAGATAAGGTGTGACAAAGATTGAGTGCACTACAGCCCAAGCTACCAGGTTTGTCCTGAGTTCAACCTTTCTTAAGTGTAGCAGAGTTAATTTCCAGCCAAAGCTCAAAAGATGTAAACAGGAACACAAACAGTAATCTATTTCTCCACCCTTTTCCTTGCTGTTATGACATTTCTTTGGCACTGTTTAATTTAACAATATAGATATGCCCAAGGTCTGTCCCTAGGAACACAACTTAAACGTATGTTCTGTTGTACAGCCAGAACAGTCCCTAGAAAGCTTTGGGCCTTTATGCTCTCAAATATTTGCCGTGAAACAACTGTTCAGAAATTAGCCTGTGTGAGGAACCATTATCAATAGCTAGTCAAGACACCATTACACATCTTGGCGTAGTGTTTAACAGGAACATGGGCTGTTCTATGCCACTTGGCCACAGGGCTAGTGAACGGTCCCGCATATACATAATTTGTTGATGGAGATGTGACTCTAGACTTGACACTGCTGTAGCAATTGAAGGTAGATTCAGTCCAGTGTCTGAAATCTCTGCTGAAAAGGCATTGAAAGAGGGTAGTGAACTGGAGGATGTGGGAGTTGAGTGAAATTGAATGGGTGATACCAGGAAGGTATGCTTTGGAGAAGTATGTAAATCTTTCTTTAGGCTTCTTTTAATGTCTGTTTTCTTCCACCAGAAAATTTCTTTAAGCTCAGCAAGAGGCAAGTAAATGAAAGACAGGAACAGCTGAGCATTTAAGAGATTTCATGTTTTAGGGGATTTGTAGCTTTCAACTACAACTTTTTTTCCTTGCAGTTGCCTAGTTGTCCACTAGGTTACATTCTTTTTGTATTTCAGCACAATTTCGTGAAAAATCATTCACGTCAGGCAGAATAATCTTGATTCTCAAAATGCACAAGAGAAAAAATATCTATGTCTGATTTGCTTGATTTTTTTTCCCTCTACATTCAGATAATACTTAAATATTGAGAGTATATGTAACAGACCGTTCTAAAACCCAGGCACTGGTTATGGAACCACCTTACATTCTATTTGTAAAGAAAGAATTCTGGAAATACTATAAGAAACAAGAAAATATCAACCACATATCAGAGTGATTTGGTATCCATCAGATCTGATACCAAGCAGGCTTACCCTGCTTGGAGCAAGAGGTTAGAGTGGAGATCTTCTGAGGTCCCTTACGCCTGAATGATTCTGTGATTATCATAACTATTAGCTGCAGCACACTTCACACAAAGAGTGTAACGAAGGGAAATGACATATCACTTGGGAGCTGATTTTATGAGCTGACTTCAAGTGCTAAGTGCTTCTAACTCTTATTGATTTGACAGGTGGTGAAATAACTCTGCAAGTTCATAGATTCACAGAATCATAGAATGGGATGGAAAGGACTTTTAAAGGTTGTCTAGTCTGACCCCCTGCAATGAGTAGAGACATCTTCAACTAGATCAAGTTGCTCAGTGCCCTGGCCAGCTTGACCTTGAATGTTTCCAGGGATGGGGCATCCACCACCTCGCTGGGCAACCTGCTCCAGTGTTTCACCACCCTCAGCATAAAAAAATTCTTTCTTGTATCTAGTTGAAATCTACATAATTTTAGTTTATTACCTCTTTTCCTATCACAAGAGGCCCTGCTAAAATGTTTGTCCCCATCTTTCTATAAAGCCCCTGCTAAGTACTAGAAAGTTGCTAAAATGTTACCCTGAGCCTTCTCTTCTCCAGGTTGAAAAACCCCAACTTTCTCAGTCTTTCTTCGCAGAAGTGTTCCAGTTCTCTGATAATTTTTGTGGCCTTTCTCTGGACATCCTCAATTCAGTAGACATTTAATTCATGAAGTACTCTTCCTCTAATTTCAGTATGTGTCTAAAATTGCACTAAGTGTAATGAAGAAGTATCAAACTCTCCAACTAAGGATTTTCCTAAAAGCAGTTCCAGCTGTGGTAAATGGAGAGTGTTCAGACTGATTATGGGAAAAAGTTACTGATGGGCATTTAATTCTCCGTGAATCACCAAGCTGGGAAGGCAGTGGGTTAGCAGAGATGATATAGTTACATAAAAGATATATATCATGGGTAGGTACCACCTGATTATCATGGACAAATCTAGCTTTTCTGTACTTGCTAGGTTTTTAGATAGAGATTGAGGCATCTGAGAACCAGAAGTTTTTGTTACTTACAGCCTTGTTGACAGAACAGATAACATAACTTACCTAGAGGGAATTTTTCCTCAAATATCCAGTGACATTTTGACTCAGAGCCATTTACGAGCTTGTTGTGGTGTAACTGCAGCCAGCAGCCAAGCCCCACACAGCCACTTGCTCCCTCCCCCGCTAGCAGGATCGGGGAGAAAATTGAAAGGGTGAAAGCTGGAAAAGTCATGAGTTGAGAGAAAGACAGTTTGATAGGGAAAGCAAAAGCCACGCACATAAGCAAAGCAAAACAAGGAATTAAGTCCCTGCTTCCCACAGGCATGCAGGTGTTCGGCCATCCCTAGGAGAGCAGGGCCGCATCACATGTAACAGTGACTTGAGAAGACAGATGCCACCACTTCAAATGTCCCCCCTCTTCCTTTTTCTTCTTCCCAGTTTATACACTGAGCATGATGTCCCTTTGGTCAGTTTGGGTCTCCTGCCCTGGCTGCTTCTCCTACACCCTCCCATGCACCCCCAACTTCCTATACCAGTGTGGCAGTACCAAAAGCAGAGAAGGCCTTGGCTCTGTATAAGCCCTGCTCAGCAATAACAAAGACATGTCTATGTTATCAGCTCTGTGTTCAGCACAAATCCAAAACATAGCCCTGTAGTAGTCACTGTGAAGACAATTAATTCTACCACAGCTGAAACCAGCACAAAGCTGAACCACAGAAAGCCTGTGCAAAATATCCTGGTTAGCATACATGTCAAAAATAGTAATTTTAATGAGTAAGGAATTAAATAAAACACGGAGTTCAGTGGCTGGAGGAGTGTCACACGAAGTTGTTCTCACAGAGGCTGTAGATTGACAGCGTTTCATTCAGTGGCGTTACGGTCCAATTTCCTTCTTCAGGTTAATTATTCCTGACACTCTTCCTTCTTTTCCCTCTTTTGCACCTACCACAATTTGTGCAGCTGGAGTGAGCTGTATCAGATGATGATCAGTTACACCCTTTTTCCTGAGTTATTTTTAACCTTGCCAGTTCTTTGATTCACTGCTCAGCTGCACAATACAGGTACAACTGCGTGGGCAGTGCTGAGGTAAGGTATGAGCATGTCATTAGAGGGGGAAAAGGTGAAGCTGTTAAAGCAGAGATACTTTACAGCAAAAAAAATGTGGTTGAATGACAGCCTGAAAATGTGGTTCAATGGTGGTTTAAAGCAAACTGAAGCAGAGTTTGGATGGTTCTAATGTTTTTTTGACAGCAAAGAAGTGTAACTCAGCTTGTGGCATGAGTTTATTCTGATGGCTCATGGTGCAGTCATGCAAGGGAGGAGGAGGAATGCTCTGCTTTGGAACAGATGTTATCAGGATAAACTCTTATGGAACCAAGCCTTTTGTCATCATAGTCATCAGGAGGATTTACCAGCTGGTGAAGTACAGGATATATCACTTTTCTCATCCGGAGGGTTGACGCAGTCCTTACTTAAGAGGGGGAAATTAAAAATTATCTCATGTTTAAGACAGAGGTAAGTGTAACCTTTGACTAGATAGATTCAGATCAGTAAGAAGGATTTCAACTACTGAACAAACTGTCCATCTCCTCAGCACATTGGTCCAGTTTGTCCTCTGGAAAAATGAGGATGCATAAAAACTTGTATGTGCAGTTTTAGAAGCTGGTATCGCAGTAATCACCCATAACCAGGGCAGGAGAGATAGAAAATCTGATTATGCAAGTCAATAAACCAAGGTACACATCCCAAAAAACTTCTGGCACTTAGTTAAGTCCAGCTGGAGACTTATAGCTTGAAAAAATGAAAAGCCTCATTTCCTTCCAGGAAATAAGACTGAGCTGTCTCATTTGTTATCACTGAGCAGGAAGTTTTGACTGAATTTGAGGCTACAATTCATTTTGCCACTAAAAAATTACGAATGTTTGGGGTGGTGGTATCAGAAGCCCCTAGGTTCTGATTCTACAGCAGCCAGCAAACAGCCTCTCAGGGAAAATCCAATTT
Organism: Oreocharis arfaki; assembly: GCA_013398015.1. Taxonomy (NCBI): domain Eukaryota; kingdom Metazoa; phylum Chordata; class Aves; order Passeriformes; family Paramythiidae; genus Oreocharis; species Oreocharis arfaki. The sequence goes on along the minus strand of VZRR01014210.1, from coordinate 698,380 downwards.
TTGAAAGATTTGATACACCAGATGCATTACTACAGTTGTTTGGTTTCGGGAAATTAGCATTCTCCAAAGTAAAACCATTGATTCAGAACCTTTCCAGCTACCACTAATTAAAGAAACACTGTCTTCAGAGCTAATATTTGCACCTTTAAAGGGAGGTTATGGTACCCGAAAGGGTTCAGGAAAGAGCTATAAAAATTAGTCAAGGTCTGAAGTATTCTGTTTATCACAGGAGATTTAAACTTGCTCTGACTTGGGAACAAGGGGTTCGAGAGATGTTTTGCTGTGAAAGTATGTACATAAGGAAGAAGTCTGAAGCTGATGCTTTTTTTAATTTAGCAGACAAAGCAAGTTATTTGGACACCAAAGTGAGATAAATTCAAACTATGATCAAGATGTGACTTTTTTTAACAGGCTGAGTAATAAATCACTGAGCAGCTTAATTTTCTCCATCATTTATGTCCTATTAAGACTGGATCTGTTCTTGATTGATGTTTCTGCACATCCACTAATACATTAGAAATACCTCAAAATGAAGGAAGATGTCCCCCTTACCCCACTCCCTGTCCCCAAATCCAGCACTGTTTCTAGAATGGGCTGTTTGCTGTGACAGGACTTTTTTTGTTGGGCCTGCTCATATCAGAGCTGACAGCTCTGGGTTGGGAAGTGAACTGAACTGCTGCTGGTTTGCTGGCACAAGAGACTGGGCTTGCACCTCTGCAGCGCTGGGCTGGCTGTGGTAACATGCTGTGTAACATATGCTGAGTACCAAACTGGAACTCTTTGCATGTTTATTCACTTTCTAGGATAAAAGTCAAAGGAAGAGCGTGGCTTTGGGTGACTTCTTATTCCAAATGGCACCATTGTATGCCACACCTTAGACTTAAAAGCTGGTAGGGAGGGACAGTATTAAGACAGAGGTGAAACAGACAGTAGAGCCAGTCTTGCCTTCTTGCATCACAAATGATATTTTGGTGTATACAAAATTACTAGATGTTGGAAATGTGTTCCCTTCTCTAAGTTTTGCTGACTTACCATAAATGAGGAACTGTCCCTTTTGTTTGTGTGTGTTTGTTTCTGTGATGTGCAATCTCACTAAAAAAAAAAATTGGAAATGCAACATGCTTGAAAAGTGCATTTACAGCTGTGTATCAAGTTAGGTGAAAAGATTGAATGGCTGAGACATGAGAGACCAATGGAAGGAAACTAGTCTTATTTAAACCTCTATTAATATTTTCACAACTTGTGGCCTCTTAATGAAACATCCGGGGAATAAATTAAAAGAAATAAGAGAAAGACAGCAAGGTAGCAGTAGTCTTTCTAGAATAACATTCATCCAGGACACTGCTAGCTGAAACTTGCAGGGACACATGGGAATATATTTAGTCAGTGAAAGAATATTGAAAAACAATAAAGGTCCTCAACTGACTTGAAAAGGCAATGGGTTAAAAATTATATTTGACTTTTCAAACAGCTTGTAGAATCATAGTATCATTTAGGATGAAAGAGACCTTTAAGACCATCAAGTCTAACCATTAACCCAGCCCTGCCAAGCCCACCACTGAACCATATCCCAAAGCATAGCATCTACACACTTTTTGGACACTTACAGGGATGGTGATTCCATGACTTCTCTGTGCAGCATATTCCAATGCTTGACAACCCTTTCTGCGAAGAAATTTTTCCTAATATCCAATCTAAACTTCCTCTGCTATTTCTCATCCACTTACTTGCTACCTGGGAGAAGACACCCACCCTCACCTCAGAATAACTTCCATGTACTTTAAGAAAGGGACAAAGTCTCCCCTGAGCCTCCTTTTTCCCAGGCTGAACACCCCCAGCTGTCTTAGCTGCTCCTTGCAGGACTTGTGCTCCAGAGCCTTCACCAGCTCTGTTGTCCTTCTCTGGACATGCCCCAGTACCTCAATGTCCTTCCTGAATTGAGTGGCCTAGAACTAGACACAGGATTTGAGGTGTGGCCTCACCAGTGCCCAGTGCAGGGAGACAATCACTGCCCTAGTCCTGCTGGACACACTATTCCTGATATAAACCATGTTGCCACTGGCCTTCTTGGCCACCTGGGCACACACTGGCTCATGTTCAGTCACTGTCAACCAGCATTCCCAAGTCTTTTTCCAGAGGGCAGCTTTCCACTCTGCCCCAGCCTGTAGCACTGCCTGGGGTTGTTGTGACCCAAGTGCAGGATCCAGCATTTGGACTTGTTGAACCTCACACAGTTGACCTTGGCCCATCAATCCAGCCTGTCCAGATCCCTTTGCTGAGTCTTTCCACTCTTCAGCAGATCAACACTTCTTTCCAGCTTGGTGTCATCTGCAAATTGACAGAGGGTGCACTCGATCCCCTTGTCCGGATTGTCCATATCAAACAGGCTTGGCCTCAACACTGAGCCCTGGGGAACACCACTGATGACCAGCCACCAGCTGGATGTAGCTCCATCCACCGCTCTCTGAGCTTGGCCACCCAGCCAATTTACTACTTAGTAAATAACGTCCCTGCCCAAGCCATAAGTAACCTGTTTCTCCAGGAGAATGTTGTGGAAAACTGTGTCAAAGACTTTACTAAAGTCCAGGTAGACACAGAGCCTTTCCCTCATCCACTAAGTGGGTCACCTGGTCATAGAAGGAGATCAAGTTGGTCAAGCAGGACATACCTTTCATAAACCCATGATGGCTGGGCCTGATCCCCTCATTGTCCAGTATGTGCCCTGTCATGGCACTCAAGCTGATCTCTTCCCTGCCCTTCCCTGGCACTGAGGTCAGGATGACAGAGCTGTAATTCCTTGGATCCTCCGTATGCTCCTGCCACTTTTACTGACCTCCAGTCATCTTGGACCCTCACAGTTAACCAGGACTGCTGGTAAATGATGGAAAGTGTCTTGGTGAGCACTTCTGCCGCTGCATGCAGTACACATGGGTGTGTGCCATCCAGCCCCTTGAACTCCTGCAGGTCTAAGTGGCAAAGCAGGTAATTTCTGCTTGGTTTGTGGGGGATTCATTCTGCTCCTTGTCCCTGTCTTCCATCTCAGAGGGCTGGATACTGGAGAACAGCTGGACTTATTATTAAGGACTGAGGCAAAGAAAGCATTAGGTACCTCAGCGTTTTCTTCATTCTTTGTTATTATATTTCCCCTTGCATCCAGTAAAGCATGGAGATTGTCCTTAGCCCTCCTTTTGTTGCCAGTCTATTTATAGAAGCATTTGTATTATCTTTTACCGCAGCTGCCAGCTTTAGTTCTACTTGGGCTTCAGTCCTTATAATTTTCTCCCTGCACAACCTCCCGACATCCTTGTAGTCCTCCTGAGTTGTCTGTCCCTTCTTCAGAAGGTCATACCTTCTTTTTTTTCCCCCAGAGTTCCAGCCAAAGCTCTGTTCAACCAGGCCAATCTTCTTCCCCAAAGCTCATCTTTTGGCACAAGAGGATGCACTGACACTGCACCTTTCAGATTTCCTTCTTGAAGACTCTCCAGACTTCCTGGACCCCTTCACCCCACAGGACTCCCTCATGATGGAGCCTCTCGACCAGTCTCCTTAACAGGCCAAAATCTGCCCTCTGGAAGTCCAAGGTGGCAGTTCAGCTGACCCCCTCTTTACTTCTCTGAGGATCAAAAACTATAATTTCATGATTGCTATATGGTTTTTTGCTTTCAGATTGTCAGATTGAGTTATTTTATGTATAATTCTAATAATGATTTTTTTTTTTTTTCCCCTCAACTCTCCATTCTTCTTTTGATAAGACAGTTCTCAGAGCCTTGAATTTCAGGCAGATTTTTCACTGGCCATTATGTCTTTCATTTAATTCTTTCTATATTTTCAGGAAGGTATATCTAAATTTGTAGTGTCGCATGTGGTTTTGTTTGCTGAGGGCAATCATTCTCATGATGAATTTGTATGTGTGGGATGAAAATATGCACATCAGCTTCATCAAGTATTCCATTAAAATTGGACTACAGAGCTCAGTGACACACAGCAAGATGCAGTGGTGAATTTATGTTGAATTGCACAAATATTTGGATTTAGAAGCATGTTGGCAAGCAATCAATTAATTTTATAACTGAAAGCCTCTCTGTGCTAAAGAAATAGGAAAGGGTCTCTCTTCTCAATATACTGGGGGAAAAATTATGCAGTCAACCTGCTAAAGTGAAAGTGGTTTTTCAACTAGTCCAAAGAATGTGAGAAATGGCTAGGGAATAGCAGAGCTGTTTTATAGAAGCTGATTGGATTTCAAAATTTGTTTTTATTCCATATTAGAATTAAAAACCTTTCAAATTTTTGGGGAAGGAAATGGCACTTGGAATGACATTTAAAACCTTTTTTTTTTTTAGAATAAGACAGGTCAGGTTTTGTCTTGTTTCCTCAGAACTTGAATCAGAGAAACTTACAGCTCACAACTTTTTGAAACAGATTTGTCAGCTTTCCGTATTTCTAAAATGTTCTAGCAGCTCTGCTTTGTAGTTAAATGTACCTTTTCTACATGGATGTTCCAAGGAGACTTCAAGAATTCACTTAAAAGGAGGGCCCTCTCTTCTGCCATGTGTTTTTCAGAGATTGTCAGCTTGAGAAAAAGCAACAACTAGATTTACAAATAGAAACAGAATGGAAATAAGATGCAGTGATGACCTAAGACATCAAATTGAAAATTGATTCTTCACTTATAAAAATAATTATCCTTTCCATTTTGTATTTGGGAGTTGTTTGTTCATCTAGAGTTGATAGAAAGGTAACTGGACTCTAATATACAGACTTGTCCTTATTTACAGTGGCTGAAGTTCACTACACTTCTATGTCCTGGCTGTTTTTGCCTCTTCTTTCTTTCTCTGGGCTCCAATTTTCTTCTTGCTTCTTCCCGCTTCATTTCTTCCTCTGCATAACCCAGCTTTTAAGTTGCCTTTGGCCATCTGTATTTTATTGCATTCCCAAACGTGGCATTCTCCCTGGAAATCCTGTATGTTCTGCTTTGACTGCTGGCAGCAAAGAAGACTTTACTCAAATTCTGCTCACTGAAGCACCAGCTCCACACGACCATCAGGATGTGAGTAAATTTCACTTTGCTTCCAGCACTCACAGCAAAAAACTGCATCAAGAGAAAACAACAAAAGCTGTAGGTTCTAAAAGAATTTTCTGAAAAGAATTAGTTCATCTATGTGATGTACCTTACATAATATCATAAGAAACAGCATAGCTGCTGGGCTATTTGATTCTTCTTATTCTTCATCAGCATTGTAGAAGTTACTGCCCTTACTAACTCATGCCATTTTAGTAGTATGAAAGAATTCAATTTATAAGACTAGAGCTTTAAAACCTTTTTCTGCTATAGTCTGTCTGTGACACTACATAGGTTAATTAGTGATTTTGCTTCATTTTTCCTCATTTAAATGAACATACATAATTTTAAACACTGATAATATTAAAAATACGTTTAAAGGTTTTTCTGTACTGGGGAACATGACAGCAGCTTGTATGGATGTGTCAAAAGTGGAATAACCAGCTCTATTGGCAGCAAAAATCTGTGGTGGCAGCATAGGTGGCAGTATTACGATCCTCTTTGTAGCCCTGTGATATGTTTGGTGGTGGAACTCAGGTATACCTAACACAGCTACAGGGCTGTCAGTATGAGACTGAATTACGAAGCTGACCTATCTGAGTTCCAGACAAAAAGTGGAGCTTGCACACCCCTTGGACTCCAATGATGAGTGTAACCTCCAATTCTGCCTTATAAATCAGGGATCTTTATTTGGTTTAGTCATGTAATGCAGATGATATTTTTTTGTCCTGTAACTGAATAGTTGCAGTTATTTCTGGCAAAAAATGGAACCTTTTTGGCTTAACAGGAAATTTGCTGCCCTCGCGCCCCTAAGAGCCTTCTTCAACCCAGTCTCCACACAGAATTTGCATGAATTGAAACTGAAAATTATACCACAGCCAAAGCAAATTCTTTTCCCAAACCAGATGAAAATTCACATAAATATTTTTGTGATGTTTGCTAGTCCCTGTCATGATAGTGACACCCTGATGGATGATACAGTCTGCAACAGGACACTTTGGGAACTTAGGTCATATAGACAGGATAAAAAAGTAATTGGCAGAAAGATTCTCTGCAGACTTATGCACAACTTTGGCAGCAGCTGCTTCAATTTTCAGCTTCCTTTCCCATTCATTGCTTCAAAGCAGCAGAAGAAATAACCTCTTCTCTTGTGTACTTTCAGTCATATAATTCTGCCATGGTGATGGAAGAGAATAAAAATCAGAGTAGTGTAACCTAGGAAATGCAATTCCTGAATTACTTAATAACTGAATGTGTGGTATTTACAGTGTATGTGAATGTAATTTTCCTTTTAACAATGCAATCCCCAAAACCAAATTTCTAGAGCTTTCAAACTGAGTGTTTTCAGAATCAGTAGGACACAAATGCATTCCTATATGTGAAGATTATGAGTCTTAAGAACTAGTTGGTGGTGTAAATTACTGTTACTATTCCTAGTACAATAGCTTTTAGAAGACCCTTGCTCTGTCCTCCAGTAGGATACCACTCAGTAAGTCACTGCAGTGAAGGAAAAAGCCTTATAGGAAAATCTAAAATGCCAAGATAAATAAGTTTTGAATGAAAAGGAAAAGGACTATCCCTATCTATTTGCAGGGATAAGAGGCACAAGTTCTGTTAAACAGCTTGACAAAAATTGTCCAAAACCTCTCCCTCCCTCCATTCCTTCCTTCCTTCCTTCCCTCCTTCCTTCCCTTCTTCCCTCCTTCCTTCCTTGTACTTAACTCACTGCAGGCATTTAAGCATTTGATGTTTTCCACAGTTTCACAGTGTCTTGGCCGAGCAAAGTATCAGAGTGCCTATGCAACACCCAGAAAGGTTTGGATCTACAAGGAGGCTGGATCCTAACCTATGGTCATCAGTTACTAAGAACATTAGGAGTTCAAAAGGAATAAAGTGAGTTTTGAATAATAGTGTTTTGTGAGTCAATTTGTGAGTCAAGGACTCTCTAAGCAATCCTCCAAGCAGCAAGCTTCATTGAGGTTAGAGTAGGTCAGGAGAAGCTCAGCTCTTAAGGTGCTGAGGAAGTGGAGTATACTGAAGAAAGGTACACTTAACAATACCATACTGTGTGACTGACGTATCGTATTGCTCTTGGCATATTTTGACTCAAAAATCAGTGCTTGGCCCTGGCCAAGAAAAGAATCTGTTGCGCAAAGGATGTTGAAATAGATTCACTTACACATGCATTTGTTAGTGTAATACATAGCATCAACTGAGATGGTGAAAGAATAAAAAACCCAAAACAAACAAAAGAGGACTAAGAGGTAATAAAGTTTCCCATTCATTCCTAGGCCATCTAGCATGAGACAAAGAAGGAAAGGGAGCTGTTCCCAAAAAAGCACCCTCTCCTGGGTCTTTTTACAGTGCAGCAGGGGCCCTTCACAGTACTTTCTCCACACTGACTATGTAGCTGTCATTAAGCACATGGTCTCCCTTTCAGCAGTTCTGACAAAGGCACCTGCTGCACCCTGCTTAATAGCTTAGGATTGGGCAGGCAATGTAATGTGAACCGAAAGCTATAATAAAATGGTGGGAAAAGAGGGAGGAAGAAGAGGTGAATCCCAGCCACTGCCAGTTCCCGGCCCAGGGAGTCTAAACACCAGGCTTCAGAGTTAGACTCCAGCTTGCTGGCTGCACTGACTCCTAGACACCTACTTAGACACCTGCTAAGTTCTGTAATAGAAAAATTTGTCTCAAAGAGTCACTGGAACGTAGACAAAGCTGCCATTTAGGAGTCTCTAAAGGAATCATGGTCTTTTGGCCTTGTTAAATTAGCTTATTCCTTGTGTGCCATACAAGGTTTCTTTTGCAGAAAGAGTACTGAAACCTTTCCATGAGTCCAAATAAGCAGTGGGTGGACAAGGTACATGCAGGCATTAAGCCACATGAATTAAAGAAAGGCACCCATAAATGTACCCAAAATAGTGACAAATTATGCACGAACTATTTATTTTCTTTAAAAAGTAATTGTGAAAATAATGTTTTCAGTAATCCTGATTACATTATCTTTCTACTTAAATTTCCCTGGAGACTGATTCCTTCTCTTCTCAGAACCAAATTTGTTTAGAACTTCCAGCCCCTGATGTTTTAAACTTTTCAATCTTTAAATTTGTTAAACTAGTGAGAAATAAGTTCCTTGCTGCCATAAAAGCCTCAAAAAATGTAGATAGAGAGTCAGAGAAAAATAAAATATTGACTTATTAAACAGGGAAAGTAGTCTATCTGTTAGAGGCAGTGGAAAACACTGAAAAACAAAGAAAGAATTTTATTCCATATAAAGTGGTATCAGTGTTTTTAGTTTAAGCCTTCAAAGATACTGTTTTGTTAAATGGAGTGTGGAAACTGCGTTTTTTAAAGGGATATAACTTTTGGAAAGACTTATTAAGCCATGTCAAATAAACCCTGTCAAATGCCCAATCTTTAGCATGCCATCCTTTACTCAGTATCATAAGTAGGAACATTTTCACCTATGTAGTTGATTAATGAATCTTAATGGGAGAGAGTTTTCCTTGAGACTCAAGCTAAACTTTCTTTTTACTGTTTCCTCTCTCTTTTCATGTCCCCAAGCCCATCACTTTACATATTTCCTGTGTTATTATGCTAAGTAATTCCTGTTCATCCTCATTACATACTTTTCATATTGAAATGCTTTCCTAAACTACATTGGAAATTGTGATTGTGTCATTAAAAATTATAATAGTGCTCTTCTGCTTCCCCCAAAGTCTACTTAACACCAGGAGGGATCAAAAGCGCTCAACCAATGGGTAAAAGAGCAGAGCCTTTCCAAAAGGCCAGCCCCAAGATCTGATACGAACAATTGTTGGGAAAGAGGTGTTTTGGAGCCTGCCCTTTCCTCTCAGAGACTTTCCAGCCCCATGCCAGCTGCTGCTTTATGCTGTGAGTTTCTCACAACCTTAACCTTGACCCTAATCCTTACCTCAGTGCCACATGGAGCCTGAGACCAAGGTTTTCTGCCACACACAGGAAGAAATTCTCAGTTAAGGATTGCTTTTGTAGTCCAGTGCTTCTTCCAGTTTTTCCTTGCTCCAGCTGCAGTTTTGCTCCTTTTCTCTTTCCCAGCCGTAGCACTACACATTAACACTATACCTAGGACACTGTTTGAGCCCATGTCACAAATCCCTGTCTCATTCCAGCTGAAGCTCTAGGTTCTGTCTCTATCACACCTCCTGAGATCAAGTTAAGGTCACTTGTGTATTTATTGCTGGCTGAAGGAAAAAGCCTAGAGCTGTAACTTGAATGAGCCTGGGGAGTGGCTGCTAAATCAAGTACTGGATTTCAGGGTTCTCCTGAGAACCTTTTCTTCTTGCCATGGATTGTGTGTTGGGCTAAGGCCAAGCCTCAGCCCCTGCAGTAGGTTTAGGTTTAGGATTCCTGCTGAAGTTAGGGTTTCGATTAGGGTTGGCATTTGGAGAGAAGGAAAGCACAGAGCAACACCAAGTGACAGTATGAAGGAGCTTTCAGAGGATAGGCACATGGATGGAGTCAGGAGCTGTAAAAAAACCATGGAGATGGAAGTTTTATTAAAGTCTTTATAGGTATTTGTACCCCAAACATTTGGGCTTGCTTTTGGGTTTAGCAAGACCTTTTGTGTAACTGAACATGCACAATGTTTTGACTGAAAGATGAATCTTGAGCTAAGAGGCATCCCTGCTTATGTTGTTTTTGACTGGCAGATATTCCTGTCTCACTAGGAGTCTCATTACACAACAAACAGGGTGTATATCAACACATATGCTCCTGACAGAAAAATAGTCAATGTAATGGAAGTAGTTTATATCCCAGAAGAGGTCTTTCTGTCTGAGAGATTCTAGAACATGGCAATGGACATTTTTCATCTTTGCAGAAGCTTTGAAATATTTCTTGTTGCAGTTGTCTTTTTTTTTTCCTGCATTTTTTCCTTTATAATCATCTCTCCTATTGAGTGTGCGTCTAACCAGGAAGAGGTTTTGCAACATAACAAGCTGCAGCGCCACCAATAATTAATGCCATTCAACATTACAGCCATGATTTTCTATTTTCTTTCATCTTTGGTAGCTATTTACCCCTGTGCATAGTGAGTACAACACTAACAAATCAGATTGCTTCTCAATTTACATGTATACAATGTCATTGCTCAGGAAAACAGTACTTATATAAGTAAATGAACAGTTAAACAGCTGACTTACCATTTGCATCTGCAATCATAATAATGGCTTGCATAAACTAACTGTGCAATTGTGCATCTCTTTTTGTGTATGCACCTGCCTTACAGTTCTCTTTACCTCTGTTGCACATACATTTATGAAAATTTAGCAACTAATGTGTTTTGGTCCCCATTTCTGTGTTTTATTTAAAAGATGGCACCTCTATCAACACCAAGTTTGCAATTATCTTAGGTCATTTATTCCATCAGTGTATAGCCTGAAATAAAGATACCAGCTAATGGTTCGTTACATCTTTTATCACCATATTTAAAAAATAATAAAAGCAAAAAAGAAAATGAAGGAATTTGTTTGGATTTCTCTCAGCCACTTACTGAAAAAGATTAATGTATGACTACAGAGTAAAGCATAACTGGCAAAATTATACAGTATTGATGGCAAAAGCTTACTCATGAGTGGTTTTAAATAGTCAAGATCTTAAACATGCACATTGTTTACTGTGCAAAGCACTTCCATAGCTGGCTAAATACTGTTTCTTTACTTGGACTTAAGAAACTGTCAGGGCAAGAAGTTGACCTTTTAAGGGGTCTTCAGTGTCTCATCTGGGTCTGTTATGCATTGCAAAGCAATTCTCAGGGTGATGCTGTGTGCTTACCCTGACTCTAAGCATGCATTCTAAATCAATTCAAAGAGATAAATTATTTGTTCCAAAAGCAGTATCCTTCCTTTTGCCTTCCTGTCTGAAAAGCAACTGAAATAACACAGCTTTCTAGACTTATGTGGGGATTATACAGTACATTAACTTTGTTCTTATCCTCTGCAGCAAGGTGAATTTAATCCTTTTAGGGTACATAGAGGAGATGCTTTTTGATCTGCTGTATGTTGCTTCGTTATTGTTGCTAATAATAATGCTATCTATAGTAGGTAGATACTAGTTGTATGTCTTCTTCATCTTGTGTGTCTTTCCCTGTCGAAAAGAAATTTGAAGATCTGTCTCAGATATTTTAATTCCCACAAAAATCCATCAAATTCAGCATATTCTGATAATACTATGATTCCAGCCATGCAAGACACTTTAATAATTAAGTCTGCTTTTGGATAGATCTGGAATTGAAGCACAATTCTTCAAACAGAAGTCAAATGTAACACCTGTCAGTCTCCTGTTTTGCATATTACTGCTTAGGTAACTTCAGTCAGTGCTGATGTCATCAGTCAATGGCAAAACATAAAACACTGGTGAGCTGAATCACAAAATTTCTTTCGCATGATAGTGTCCCTTTAAACTACACCTAATTATCTTAACTGTGGTGACAAGATATTATATTTTTCATAAAAAGATTAGCATAAAAATGCTAATACAATAAATTTTCTTTTTGCAGATGATATTGAGTCTGAATCCTACTTGAATGACATCATGTACTGCATTCACGTTCTGAATAGAGAAACTAATTCCATATGGAGTACACTTACTGCAGATGCCTTCCCATTGAAAATGAGATACTCTGCATTTACAGTTTTGTGAAATGTTCGAGTTTCAAATTAATTATAAAGGGGAACAAAGAAGTCCATCTACAGGAAAAGTAGCCCATTTTTCTGAAGACTCTCTCCAATGTAGCAGCAGCTCCATCTGAACGAGTAAGCATTGATTCCTTTAGGGATGCAGCAACTCTTCCCAAGATATGTAGCGGGCCTCAAGGAAGCTGACGGGACAAACTGAAATGCAGTGACTGCTTATATAAATAACAAAGAATTACATAAATGTTAGTGGACATTAGATAGAGTCATGATCAGCCAATTTGCCTATACCTTAGAACACAAACTGACCACAGCTGTTGGGGTTTTTTGCCCCAAGGAAAAACAACCCATAAGGCTCATTACTTTATGTACAAAATCTATGCAGTTATACTGGCATACTTGGAACATACTGCCAGGAAATAGTGTTGATTAGAGGCTTGGTCAGTGGACTGATATTCAGAGAATCCAGATCTAAGTCAAAGATAAATCGGTGTCTTGTCCGGTTATTTAGCATCATTGCCTCAGTTTCTTGTGTTTCAAAGAGGGAAATAATACCATTTATCTTGTACAGTACTTAAAGTACTCTGGATCCTTGTGAGAAAGAAAGCTATCCATGAGGCTTAGTATTTTTATTGAATCTTTTCATGCATTTTTAAGTCTTTTATTTATTTTTTCTTTTTTATTATCAAGCACAACATGACAAAATGCTCACTCAGTAAGAAAGTTCTTTTAAAGCAAAGGAATTTCATCCTCCCCAGAATCCCAGCAATACAAATTGGTTATTAATATTAGACTGAAGACTGTTCTTGGCATCCGATTTTCCAGATCTCAATTTGTGTAGCTTTCAGCAGGGAAATTCTTCCCTCCTAGAAGACGCTTATTGCTTCAAAGTGAGGCTTCTGCAACTTTTTCACTTTTGGATTTTATGTCTTTGTTTGTCTTATTGATGTTTGAAATTTGATGCTTTTCAACAATCATTAATCACTTGTAACTTATTAAAATCTCTCATCTCCACATAAGTATTTTTTCATTATAAAGAGTGGTATGCATCTCTCAGCATGAAAATGAGAAGTCTAGAAGAGTGTAAAATAGTAGCAATCCTAGTAAAAATAAGCTAGTTCATTTTTTTTTTTTAAATTTAAAAACATTTCAGAATTTTAGAGATCTTCTTTTTTGGCCCTTCTGTGACAGTCTGAGAATGCAGGATTCTCACTGAGGTAAGAAAGTGTTTCTTGACTCTTTGCCTACCTTTGCAAAGGGATTGTGTCTCCATCTTCTCTAAATCCTTGCATCAGGCTGTAGTTGTGCATAGCTAAAGGAGACAAAGGAGATGTCCCCTAAGCTTTCTCTTTCTAATGCTGAACAAACACAGCTCTTTCAGCTTCTCATAAATCACGTGTTCCAGATCCCTGTCTATTTTAGTGTCTTATCTCCTGCACTAGTTGCAGCATGTCAACATCTTTCTTATCTCAAGTAACCCAAAACTCGATTGCAGTACTACAGATGCAGCCTCACAAGTGTCAGCTAAATGAGAATCGTCAGTTCCCGGGACCTGTTGTCCACAGTCTTGATAACACAATCAGGTATGCAATTGGGCATCTTCTCTGCAAGGGCAAATTTTTGTTCCATTTTCATGTTCATGTTTCTTGTTACAGAATGTTGTTTATTATAGAACCGAAGTTTAATGAGCCAAACTCACAGGAATTGCAGATTTATTTCAGCATTAAAGAAACCCAACAAAACCAACCCCACGACAAAAAACCTCCACGCAATAATCTTTGATAAGCCCCAGACTGCAGGGTGGCTACTGTATAGGGATTACATGTTATCTTGCTATTTGCAGACCATTTAAGATGAATGGGAAGTAGATGGTGTATTTTAAAAACAACAGATGAAATTTGAAGCAACTGAGAGGTTGTGTTTCACGATTCATGTATCGTAATCTCAAGATAAAATGTCATCTGTTTGTTCATGTCAGCTACTCAAGAATAACTGAATCAGAATCTCTGAGTTAGTCAGTCCAACATGTTATTCTATTCCTGACCACAGCACTAACAAGTTCAATCTTGAGATGCAAACTGAAACAGAAAACCTGAGATGCTACAACACCACAAAAATATTTTTAGCCCTGTATTTTACAGAACTGCTCAAGCACTTACAACATGAAAATGTCAATTTTTAAGTCAAGCCCGAAGTTGAGAGTTGGTCTTGACATAACTCAAGGAATTTGGCAACCAGCAATAAATTCAGTTTATAGAATGTCGAACTATACTTAATATATTTAAATTCAGTATTTTAATGATTTTAGAATTTATTGGTCAACTTCCAGGACAAGTAACATTTAGCATAACTCGCCAGATTTTTTATCACAGAGGCCTGATTCACATCAATTCTAGTCTACTCTTTAATATCTCTCTGACTATATTCTTGCCCTCGTTTTGCTTACTATTTATGATTTGTTCAAGAGAGACTGAAACCCTATAATTTCCCCTGTTCTTGTTTGGCAGCTTCCCATTCATTTTCCCAATGACAATGTGTTAGGTTGTTCTCAGCTGGGCTCTATGTGCTCACCAAAGCCCCTCTATCACTGCCTTCATCATCTGGACCAAGGAGAGAAAATGCAACAAAAGACCTCATGGGTCAAGATAGGGAGATTTCGCTCACCAGCTACTGCCACAGGCAGAACAGGCCTGACTTGGGGAAAAAATTGATTTAATTTTTTGTTAATCAAATCAGAATGGAATAATGAGAAATAAAACCTAATCTTAAAACACCTTCCCACCACTCATCCCTGCTTCCTGGGCTCAGCTTCGCTCCTGAATTCTCTACCTCCTTCCCTCAGTGGTACAGGTGGATGGGGAATAGGGGTGTGGTTACCTTGTCACATGTTGTCTCTGCTGCTTCTTCCTCCACAGGGACAGGATTTCTTATACTCTTCCCGTGCTCCACTGTGAGGTCCTTTCTGTAGGAGACAGTCCTTCATGGACTTATCCAACATGAGTCCTTTCCATGGGCTGCAGTTCTTGCAGAACTGCTCCAGTGTGGGTCTCTCACATGGGACGCAGTCCTTCAGGAACACGCTGCTCCAGGGGGATCCTCCACAGGGACACAAGTCCAGACAAAAAACCTCCTCCAGCTCCTCTTTCCCTGGGGCCATAGGTCCTGTCAGGAGCTTGCTTCAGCATTGGCTTCCCATGGGGTCACAACCTCCCTTGAGCACATCCACCTGCTCCAGCGGGGGCTCCATGGGCTGCAGGAGCACGGCTGCCTCACCATGGTCTTCATCATGGGCTGCAGGAACATCTCTGCTCCAGTGTTCAGAGCACCTCTTATCCCTTCTTCTTCACTGACCAGGATGTCTGTAGAGCTACTTCTCTCACGTATTTTCACTTCTCTACAGTTTCAGTTGTGCAGCTTTTCTCCCTTCTTAACTGTGCTGTCCCTGGGGAGCTACCAACATCTGCGATGGGCTCAGCCTTGGCCACTGGGGGGTCCATCCTGGAGCCAGCTGGCATTGGCTCTGTCAGACATAGGGGAAACTTCTTTCAGCTCCTCACAGAAGTTGCTTCTGTAGCCCCCCTGCTTCCAAAACATGGCCATACGAACACAATAAACCCCAAAATATTACTAAATTTATTAGAGTGAGAAACTGCATATTTCCCCTAAATATTTCTTTACTTCTTATAAAAGCAGTGCTTACACTGGAATGTATTCATAAAATCAAACCAGAAGTCCATTTCATCAAGTGTTTTTCCTCTACTTGACTACAAATTGCACTGAGAGGTGTAAAAATAAATTGTATAGGATATTGTTCTGGTCAAATTTTAATCCTAAATCTAGGAAGGTAACTAAAAGAAAGTTTTTATAGTATCAAGGATTATATAAATGCCATGGGATTTTGAGGTAATTTGGCTCTGAATCTCTGTTGTGTTTTTGTGCATCTAAATTTTCTTCAGCTCTAACCTAAATTCAATTAATGTAAATTTTTGTCTTCTGCAAGCTTTGTTATTTATTCCTTTTTTACACTATTTTGAAATAAACTGCATCATTGAATCTATCCCAAACTGTTAACACCTACTGTGCTATCAACTAACCCTTTCTGCACATAATTTGTCATTAAAGTCCCATGGGAAAAATGATTCCTTGACATAAGGCAGTTTAATTTCCTGAGTATCTTCTCCTAGACTTTTGAAATATTCAAGTAGATTTTTTTCCATTCCTTTTTGTACTTTCAGCTGATAATTCTTCAGAAGTTCTAAATAATTAAGAGGGACATGAGTTTCCACTGGCAAAGCCATCTGACTTCTGGAGAAGTTATCTTATTCTACATATTTAACACTTAGAAACTCTATTTAAAAAATTTATCAAACACTGAAGTAACAGACACCATTCTGTAATTCTAGACATCAGCCATGTGTCAGAAGTAAGAGAAGTGTGACTACAGTTATGCTTTGGCATCCAGCTGATGTGGTTACAGATGTTCAAAACAGCTCTGATAGCAGGTTTGTGTCTATCAGTTAATTCCATTACATTTAGGGTTCATATTCCCAGTGAGACTAAATCGGTTTTCCTCTGTAGCAAGGCAGTCTCTGTGTACCTACCATTCTCTTGTGCTGTATACAAGCATCTACATGTCTTAATCATATAGGTAGCCCAGTAAAAGTGATTTTTTTCATTACTGGTAAAAAGTCTAGGAATGTAGGATCTTAGAACTTGGGGCTTTTCTTAGCCTGAGCTGATTGTAGCTTGTTTTAGAAGCATGTAGATGTATTTGGTAACAAACATCACCCTTTTCTATTAAGTGGCACAAAGAAACAAAATCTCTTTCAAGCTCCCTAGAGTAAGGCTCCCATATGCCCCCTACTTCTTCCAGAAGCCTGGAACTGTTGACTTTAGGACCTAGAGGAGCATTATCAAAGTGCAAGTAACATTAGAGAAAAAAGGTAGGAACTAGGAAGACAGTATCTAATTTCCAGTAGTATTGCCCTGTAATACTTATAAGTGGGTGTAGCATTTTGATTACACACTAAAATATAATTGGATGAACAATAAATTCATAACTATTTGTATAAAGCATGATCTCTTTTTTTTCTGGTATCAATGTTTTAGCATAAAACTTGAACAAGCTTGTCAAAAGCTCACTATGTATATGCTAAGCTTTGAAATCATAAACAGTTTTATTGACACTGAAAGAGACAGTACATGTTGAGCCACACAGGTGCTCAAGTTTGGGTTTTATTTACTGAACCTTAAAGGATATATATTCATTCTTGTTTCTAACTCTTCGAGGAAAATACAACTTTACTTGTTGCCAGTGTCGAATGTTATTGTTCAGAATGCCGGAGTCATGCTAATGAATACTATCTGAGCTTAATCACTTGACAAAATTCGAGTGCTGTTTTTCTTCTAATGTCCTAACAACTCTATCAGTGTTGTTGCCTCTTTTTATCTTTATATCTTTATTCCACGGTCTTTGTTTCAGTTGTAAAGAGACTCATTTGCACTCTCTACCCTGATATCCTTTGATATACAATCATTATAAATCATGGGCAGTTTTGTAAAGTTCTGAAGTATTTTTTCGATTATACTACAGTTAATATCTCATTACAAATGGTATGTCATTTGTACCCCTTGTGTTTGTAAAGGATATTTTCATTCAATGCTGTGAAAACGGTAGGAACAGAAGTGACTTTTCGTCATCAGTCAGGAGTGAGCCCAGACTGCATCATGCTATTGAATCAGTAAGCAAAACCTTGCTGTTGTTATTACTGTGATATTTATTTTGATGTGGTTACTGAACCCTAGTTGACGATCAACTAGGATCAACAAATTCCTCTGAAATTGTGGGGAAGGAGAAATTGCAAACACCACTTCTCCATTTTTTCTTTGTTAAAGGGACACCTTTTGCTATGGAGAGGAATTCTATTGGTTTAACATCTAAGGATGTTAAATGTTTTATGTATGCCCAGTTTCTTCCTTGCTTGTGGATTCTTTCCCAGTGAGACTATTTGCCAGGCAGATGTAAATACTCAAAAGAGACAAGCAGGAAATGTAGTGATAAAATTGAGGGTAAGTTATAAAGGCACTGAGTATCTGCACATTGGATTTAGAATCATTGCACAGTGAACATGTTGTGGTTGTTGTGGAGGCTTTCTTCTAAGTCAAATGCTGCTGTTGTAAGGGAATCCAGTGATGCTGCTGAATACAATGCCTCCTTTTATCAGCACTATGTGCATGTTGTGTTTACACCATGCACAGAGATCATATTGAATTTAAATACAGGAAACATGGCAGCATACAGTGTTGGATCTCAAAGACTTCTGAATGCTGTTACCTAATTAACCAGGAACAGCTGCTTGTTTTACTGAATTTTTTTTCTTCATCTGTTTTAGAAAATTCCTAGCAGTACTGAAGACTGAGTTCCTTTCATGCCCAAGGACATCTCATGACTTCATTATTTCTGAGCAATTATTTATAAATTTTTCATAATTTGAATGAAACTGTAATTCTTTTAGTACTTGGAATTGTCAAAATATGGAGAAAAATGGGTGTATGCCTTCAAACTTCTGACCAAATCCAAAACCTCCATGGAACATCATCAGCAGAAGCAATCGATGCTCTTCCACATCTCTTGTTTCTTGTTAAATCTTTTGTTTCATTTTCATACTGCGGTGCAGATTTCTCCTTTTGTTCAGTGGTTTTAGGTTCTCTCAGCTTGCCTAGTTGTTGGTACTCTTGCTGTGCTCAGTGTCTGTTATTGTCATGTAGTTTATTTGTTAATTTCTCCTTAGATGGAGTTTCTGGATTCTAAAAGTCTATGCTCTTCGGCATGCCTTTTTTCCTTTTTTCTTTTTTAAAAATTGTGGATAGAAGACAACAAATGAGGTAAAATGTCTTTTAAAATGTCACTGATGCATTTGCCATACAAACTCTTGGAACTGTCGTTTTAGATTTGCACACACTAGGCCCCCAGAGGAATTCTGTGACAGAAAGTAAGCTGTGAGAGGTAAGCACCTTCTAACTACCTATTTTTTTCTATGTCATTGAAAACATTAGTGGATCAATTTTTTGACAAGTTTAGGTAATGGCAGAGCTTGAGTATGTGTTTTTAGGCCTGACTAGTTGTATCTGTTTCAGAGTTGAAAACAAAGTTTAAAAGGAAATCAGTGAAGGAGATTGTATGTCTATTCCCCAGGACCTTGCTAGTTTTTAATGTTTTTCCTAACTTGAGCAGAAAATAAGAAATATGAGATTTCCTGTACAGTGGAAGTATTTGAAATGTTGCACCTTAGGAAACTCCAACATGGAGCTCTTAAAACATTTGCGACCACCCTCTGTCAGCCTTATTGTGGGTTTCTCTCTAGCACAGCTGGCGTGTGCAGACAGCTCCCACTGGAACCATGGGAAGCATATCAGGGAAGCCTGGCAGCACAGTGAAGTGTACAGGTAGAACAATAGTTAAAGAGAGCACCGTTTTTTTGGTGGGTTGACAAAGGAATAGAGAAGTGACATCGAGATAGTGGAAAATTCCTGAGCTGTCTGCTGGCTGGAATGATGTGAGATGGAGTTCTTAGTAGTGGAAGGACTTGAACATCTGCAACAAGTTTTTTTTTCTAGGAGAATGACAATTTACTTCAAAGAACTCCAGTTCTTGAATGAAGTGTACAGTCTTCAGCAGCTTCCTTCCTTTCCCCTCTTCCACTCCCCAGAAATACTATTTTTCTCCAAGATAAAATTATGTATAAAAGTCATATAAGTTCTCTTCTATACTTTCAGGTGTGTGACCTACATGCTGATTTATTTAGTCCAATGTACAATAAATATTTAATTGTTTATATAAAGTGGAAGATCTTCACATGGAGGTGAAAAGAAATAGCACCTCTTGAAATTCCAGTTCCCAGAGAGCTGGAAGGAGACAGAAGTTCCTGCATGACAGGAAGAATAAGCAGATCATATGTTTGGAACGAAATATTTTCTATTCTGTGTAGGCCTGTAGCTTTAAGGGTCTAAGCAGTTCTGGAAAACTCTTGTTCAGTTTCATAAGTTTATTATATTCAGAGGTTTGGGTTTTTTTCTTCTTTTCTAGATTTTTTTTCCAGGGCTGGCTGTTTCTAGCCATCTGTAGACTGCAGGGCAACAGATATTAATGAGACGGGTTGATGTTCTGCCTCATGTGCAGTCCCAACACCTTAACCCAGTCCTAGAAATTTGTTGTACAAAAGTTGCTGTTGAAACAGCGAAGTTGAATATGCGTATTAAATTCTGCAGGTTAATAATTTGACTGCTTGCACTTTCCGTGTATTCTACAGACCTTTCTCCAATAAAAGGTTAATTTTTGAAGTAATTTTAGGACCCAAGCTAGCAATGATACTGAAGCTTCACAGATTCTCAGGATATCTAATGTTATGGTTGGGTGCCCATGTACTGAGGCTCATTGCATTCATAATTACATTCAGTAGGAGACTCTGAAGATTTTTAAAATCTTTCTGCATTTGAATGAATGAAACTCATTTGTCTTAGAAAGGAATGTATTGAGCTCTTGTCTTTCTGACAAAATAAAATCACAAAGAATCGTATACAGATTTCTCCAAAGCAAGATACTGATGAACCTCCTTAGGCTCTCTGGACACCACAATAGTGGTAGTTTACAAATCCCTGGGCACATC
Organism: Oreocharis arfaki; assembly: GCA_013398015.1. Taxonomy (NCBI): domain Eukaryota; kingdom Metazoa; phylum Chordata; class Aves; order Passeriformes; family Paramythiidae; genus Oreocharis; species Oreocharis arfaki. The sequence goes on along the minus strand of VZRR01014210.1, from coordinate 677,978 downwards.
CAGCCAGCACAGCCATCTTGGCTTCACTCAATCTGCATGACCAAAACATTTCCAACTCCCTTGGAGGGAGCTGTAAAGAGTTGCTACTTGTGGCTTTAGCTGTTATTCTGCAGTTGCCAGAATTGTGGCTATGTTTAGCTTTGCTGACACACTGCTGAGAAACTGGGTGACCTGCCAGTAAATGTGCTCTCTTCCGTAGGAAACCTACCTGCTTCTGTCCACACCCTGTTCTTCTGGAACACTTCTACACTGATGTAACAGTCCAGCAACCAACTTCCTAACTCTAGCAGGAATGAGGAGATCACTAAAAGCTGTTTTGTCAGTGGGGTGGGCAGAGCTTCAGCTCAGCTCAGTCTTCCAGTAGTTTGCAGGGGTAGACGCTAAGTCAGGGTTCCTCTCTTTTGGCCAAATTAGAAGCAAAGAAGTCTGGACAGAAGGGCCATTGCCTTTCAGATTTAAACAGAGTTTAAATCTCTCACACCTGGAGTTTCAAGGTACCAGGACACACGGCTTCAGTTACCATGAGCGTTCAGCCAGTAGGGTTTAGATGAGACTGGAGAAATATATTTAATTGTTGTGTTAAGATCTTAAAGAAAATTTTGCCCTTCCTGAATATGTTTGTGTTCCTCATGGTCCTTTCTCAGTGTGTTTGTACTCATTGTATGCATATGAAAACTCCAGTGACATTACTAGAACTAGTATTGCTTTTGGAAGGAGAATGAAGAGCTGTTTTTCATGGAAATGAGCTTCCTCCAACTTGTTTCATCTTACACTTTCTGAGCTGCAACAGAGTTGTTTTAAGCTTGTCACAAATTAGCAGAGAATTGTGTAACCCCTTGTTAGTATGGGAACTAATGGGTCAGGCCACATTCGGCACTGATGTTAATTGCTCTGTCTCTATTAGAAGTCAATGGCACTGAATTATTTCCTAATAACAGAGGACTCAACCTTTCATTTTTCTTTTAACTCACAAGCGTTGGTTACGCTGAGTGGAAATCTCATTTGTGAAGTTTTATAGACCTGGGTTGAGACGCTTTGTGTGCGAACACCAGAGATCTAATCTTGTATCCTTTTCTGTGGCTTTCAATGCAAAGTATAACCTCCTACTTCTATTATAGCCTCACACAGTTTTTTGAAAAAAATAGGCAAGTCTTTTAGAAAGGAGGGGGTGTCTCTTTCCCTCATCTTTTGTCTCCATCCTTTACATGTAGTTTTTCTCATCACACCTCTATTTCTAGTGTGCAATCTTTTGTACTCCTATTTGAATTTTCCATCTTTATTTTCCTCTTTGATTCTGTTTCTGGACTCTTACCAACAACCACATTCTCTGCTTTGCTGCTCTATGATTAGAGTTTTATTTCTGGTTATTATCTTGCTATGTGAATTTTCTGAAAATATCTATTATCTGGAATTGCATCTAGTAATTTAAAATATTTCCATTTATGTGCCTTCCCTTCTACCCTCTCTCTGTCCATCTTTGCCATAAAGATTCAGAAATATTTTTTGACAAGAATTGAATCTTTCTTGTACTTTTACATACACAGTTATTTGCTTTATTTAGGTCAAGAATCTCACAGATAACTGATTATTGAAGTTATACATTTTACTTATTATATGGCAATAAATTAATGAAGAATGTATTATTCTGTTTGCCACTTACATGTAGATTTTTTCTGCCTTTAAAACTGAGGTTTAATTATGAAATTCCATTTTGTCTGTCAAATTCCTGTAAGTTCATTGAGCCTTCTTTGAAGATTAATAGTTGTCTAATTATAATAATGGTGTTAATTTAAGCAGTTTTCTGAAAGAATTAAAGAGCAGGATCTCTGTCAGAGTTTGGTTAGGACAGTCTTATCTAGGGCACTTAATTGTCACCTGCTTCATGAAAACATTCTGGGTTTAAAAAATATGATATAAAACATATTTTCAAGGGGAGATAAAAAAATTAAATCATTTTAGTGATCTAATTCATAGAAATGATCTGTAATCAATTTTATTGGCACATAGTATGTAGGGATAAAGAAGGTCCCTGAAGGGGCAGTAACCTTCAGTGCAGAGGTAAGGACAAGAGGCTTAAGTGGCACAGGGCGGCATAGGCATGGACATTTCTTAAGTTCACATTGTTTTCAACACAAAAAATAAACATAGCTTGAACCTGTAAATCTACTCCTAGCATGTCTGTACCCTCTAGAGCATGGGGTGCTTGGTATGCTTAAGCATCCCGGGTAGCTTGGGACGCCATCCTGCATATCCAGGCTGCAAAAGGCAGCAGTGAGGTCCGACACTCACACACAGCTTTTCAATTCTGTTTGGTGCTGAAGCCTCAGCTTTTGTGTAATATCCACCTTTGATGGTGTGTTCACTACTAAATGAGGATAAGGACAAAGACAACCAAGTGCTTATGGTCTTCCAATACCATAAGGGAGATTCAGAGAGTCAGTTTGCTGCAAGGGTTATGGAGGAGTTCAGACTATAGAACAGCGAGAAACTTTAAATTATGGACTTTTATACATTGATACTCACACGATTATGCCCACATAAACTTGAGCAAATTCAGTGAAATAAATTTTGTTTATTGTAGCTTCTTGCATTTTAACAATGTTTAAATAATAGCTGACCCGGATGAAGTAAACATCAAAAATTACCACTGCCTTGAAATCAAACCATAAAAATGATCTGTTCGTAATAACTAGGTTTTCTTCAAAGAAAATACTAGTCCATAATCTTTTTATTTGCATGTCTCTTCCTAATTTGTACGAAGAATCTTAGAACTTGGCCTTTTTATGCAAACATACATTTGGAAGCAAATGAGAGGGAATTGTCTTTGGTGCTTGACAGCCGTGGTTACTTGAAGAGGTTAAAATGTGGCAGATCACAGTGAAGAAATAGCACAGTGCATAAAAGAGAGGTAACCCAGTCCCAGTAATGACAGCCTCATCCTCAGATAAGCATATCTTACTGAAGGAAAACATGCTCATTTTCCCCTCATATTTTCAAATTTATGGACGTATGACCTGCTTGTTTATTTCCAAGTAATTGTCAATCAGATTCCTGCTTCAAGCCTCACCTTGTCACTTATGTTCTAATTTTAGAGGGAAACCAATTTTTTTAACAGTGAATGAAGATTACTTATTTTTCCAGTTTTTTTTTTTTTCAATAGGTTTTGATCCAGGAAAGCTGCCCATCAATAGAATTGGTCCGGGATCCCCATTAGGAGGAGAGATGAATACCTCCTATTTTTTAATCCTAGAAAGGAAATGGACTTGCAAGAAGAGCAGTAAGTTTCTAGAAAGTGAGTTCTATCTGCTGCACAATGTTGAGAACAGGACAGTCTTCAATAGTAGAAAAAATAAGTTTATTTTTGCAAATTTTACTTTTGCTCCATTTAAATATATATATATATATTTTTTTTTTTAGATTTCATGTGTCTTTTTGTGTCTGCATGGTGGCTAGACTTCTTCTCTCCTTTCTTTATTATTTTTTATTGTTCCCTCCTTGGTTTTGCTGTTCTTTCCCTCTCTGAAATTCAGTAAATTTAGAGTAGTAGGGAGGGAAATGGGACCTAATGAAGTGAATTTGTTCAATGACTGTGGTATGCCATTTAGTCTAATGTACTTTGTTTAACATAGAAGTAATAGAAGGTGGCCAATGTGATACCAAACTTTCTGAAGAACCAAAAAGGATCTGAAGAAATCAAGGATCAGTGAACCTGGCTTTTTTACTGGACAGATGTGTAGATTCATGCAGCCTTTTGGTCTACTTAGCTGACTATCTAAATGCCAATATCCTTTTGCATATGAAATAAATGTTAAATAAATTTTCTCTCGGAGAAAATGTAGTTATATTAAATAATTTCTTAACCAAGTGAACACACTTTATAGTGAATGATGGGTATCCTGTGTACCAGAGCTTGTAGAGAAATGGTGAGAGGTTATCTGAGGGAAGAGCTGCTCTATAGGGGGGACTCCTAATTCACACATCTGCTAGGAGTCTTCTGCAGTTAACAGCATATCAGTAGGGATGATCAAACTAATATTGCTGGAGAAATGAAGCTGTCACAGGAAATAAAGAAAAGTCCCCTCTTAGGTCAGCAACAGTTTAAAAGATATGAAACAGAAGGTAGAGTATATACTTGGTTGTGGCAATAGAAGACAGTTAGAAGTGAGATCCAAGTGCTATGTAGTATAATTTTAAAAATCTGGAAAAGGTATTAATAGGGAAATAAGGGAATTTTTGTATGATTTTCATGATATCATATTTAAACCAGAAATATTTAAAGGTGTCTGTCAAAAATTTCAGAAAATTTTTGTGCTGACTAAATGGTACAGTGACAAAAATGCGATGACGTTAACTGTCATAGATGCAAAGCGATGTAAATGAATGATAACAGTCTCTGATAGTATCCAAGTAACTAGGGCTGAAGCTATTATGAATAATAAGGAAGAGAAAGGTTCTTCATATTTTTTTTAAAACCTAGAAGAGGGATGAAGTGAAGCAGAGATGTCTCATTAAAACTTTCAGTGCTTAAGAGACTCTGAAGTGAAACTCAAGTTTTGACTGCATTTTTTTGGCTAATCCAGTTACTCTTCACTTGTATGGTCATAAAGATGTAGAAAAGTTTTGTCTTTAATAAGAGTTCAACTCCAAGGACAGAGAAGAAGCTTTTCAAAGCAAGAGGTGGGCTCCAAATTCACTGACTTCCAGTAGACATGAAGTGCTATATAAACATATGTGTCTTTATTTATCTCCTCCCTGTAACCACCTACACACAAACTAGCCTAGTTTCTTATCCACACAGTGTGGGTAGAGAATGGGAAAATAGCTCCTGGGAGATGCTCCTGCTCTCTCCTTGCAAGAAAGGGAGAAGTCTTGGTTGTTCCTAAGGTGCTCTGACTGCAACTGCTCAGTAACGAACCAAAATTCTGCCCTGGCAAGAGAATTACACATCCCACTCCTGTCACAAGTGAAAACCTGGGTCAAATGTCTGGGTGCCAGCACAGCCGCAAATATCAGCTTCTCCTGACAAGACCTGTTATCTTCACTTACCTGATGGATACAGCCGAGGTTTAGCACTTTCCCTCTTCCCTCCTTACCCCACACTAAGACCGTCAGACTTCAGATGGCTGAATTAGCTTCCCCAAGTTAAAAACTCACGATTTTGAATTAAGCATTATCAAAACCTTCTTCAAAGATATTCCCCAGCTTTCCATAACATGAAAATATGGTTTTATGCATCAAAATGTATTTATACATATCTAAAGCTGAATAATAGGTTTTTTGGTTATTCAGAGTCCATGGAAAAGAAACATTTCATTTGATGTAAAACAATTGATTGAACACCAAATAATTAATCTTTATTTCAAATATTTTTTAAATGACGAAATCATATCAGTAGGATCAGAGGATGTTACAATACAAAAACATGAAAATCAGTGATTTCATTTTGAAATTATTTTGCAAGTTTTTTCCAGATATTTTTAGAATGTGAAAATTGAATGACTACCCAATGTTATCAAACATTTTGCTCAGGAAAAGAAAGCAGTGGTTGTAAAATCTCACTATATTTCAAACAGTCTCTCATCCTTAGAATCTACCATTAATAATAATTTTTAGAAGATGAGATTTTATTCCAAGTTTCCACCTTGGGGGAGTTTTCTTTTTATCTTGGCATTGCAAACCTTTGAAAAGAAGCATTTCGAATGGAAGGCATGACAGATCTTTTAAATGGAATATGCAGCTATTGAGCTCCACACTATAATTACTGTCATACTGAAGAAGGTTAAATATTTATGAAGAATGTGCTTTTTATCAGTCAGTCTAATTTTTAAACCTGAATTCTGTAATTGCATTGAAATGCCAAGACTCAAAGGGGGGGTTCTTTCTTGGCAGGCATAAGATTTCCACCAATCTCATTTATTTGTGAAGCATGGCCAATATAAACAAATTCTGTGTAGTTTTTCATTTTGGATCAAAATTAAATTAAAACTAGTTATGCCAAATAACTTTTTAGGCAATGCCTGACTCTTTTTTTGTTTGTTTGTTTGTTTTTTTCCCCAGAGATTAGAAACTGGGCTTCCCTCCTTAATGTATATTGAGTTTTATACTCAGTCACTTTGTGAATTTCTTTCTCCCCAGATTTGGTTAGGTTAAATAGCAAATTAATCTTACAGTCTTAGTAGCGTATTTTGCTATATTGAAGTCATGCAGTAAACTTCTGAATAGTTTCCTGACAAAATTTACTTAATGACCCAAATTTCCCTGACGCTTGCACTATAATAAGCTTGTTGAAAGTATGCTCCAAATTCTGGTCTTACCAAGGTTGTTACAGGTGCCTTTTACCTCCTATTGCAACCCTATAATCAAAATACTAATAAAGAGGTGAAAATATTTCTGTTTAATAATTTTATTGATTCACATCAAGTCCCACTATTTTTACATAATTGTTTTCTGTGAATTAATCTAGAGTAGTGGTCTGAAGAGATATACTAGAAAACTTTCCCTGAAGGATGTACAGACTGTGATTTTATAGTTAATCAGGCTTTTAAAACTTCCGATGAGGGTTCTCTGTCTGGAGAAGTAATGCATGGTGCTGAACCCACTCAGCTAGAGAGGGTCCTCACACAGTATTCTAGTCGCTGGGAGGAGGTGAGGGGTGCCTGCTTTTGAGGTGGAAACTACCTCAACTACCTACACAGCACATCCAGGATGTGATTAATAGAATAAGAATAAATGTCTAAAGAATGCCAGGGCAGCCAACCCTCTGAATATTTCCTTCTTTCTGTGAACTGGAAAGGAACAGACCCAGCCATTTGAAGCCGTGTGAAAAGAATGCTGCCCACTCCTATTCATAGGAACCCTGCCATGACACAGCTTTGTTCTAAAAGAAAACAAGTTCTCCTGAGTTGTGTGAAAGGTGTGTCCTTGTCCTTGGGAGGAGGTGCTGGACCCTGCTTCCAGGAGAGCTGCAAGGACCATCCCCAGAGTAGTAGAAGTGGGCACTGCCTAGTACAGTGTTTTCTGATGGGTACTCAGAACAACTTTCTATTAGCAGTGCAGGCCAGCTCTTCTGTGAGATCTAAGTCTCGTTGTGCACTCGATAGAGAAGGTAAGGGACAAAATTCTGGTGTGGGTTCCATTCAGTGAAGGATTTTTCATTCTAAGTATGCCTGGCTTTTCACAGTTTCCAGAAAGCATTGCATGGGCTAAAGGTGTCAGTAAAGCTGAGTCATGAAGCATCTAGTACTTAAAATTAATTTTCTCTTTTCCATTTCATTAAAATCTAAGTAACTAGTTAGAATTTAAAAAACCCCAAAAAAACAAAAAAAAACCCCAAGGGCTTTTACAGAATTAATTTCCTTCTATTCAAGCTATAAAGCTTGGAATATATACTTTCAGAATTTGTTATGAATTTAGTATTGACTATTTATGACTTTTTCAGAGTTCAGTTTTGTTCAGTTGCCAATCTGAATGCAAAGAGTTAAATCCTGGGAAATGGCAACAAAGTTGTTATAGGAGTGCCTTAGAAGGAAGAACAATGACACAGATAAAGCCTAAGGTATATAACGTCAAAGAATTTTAGATATGAGTGGCTGCTGGGCTATTGGGAGACAAACTGGCTCCACGTAGGCTGGAATGGGGTACTCTTCCTAGGGCTATGCCTGGGTTCAGCAGAGATCTGAAAGTTCAAAGACAATAGAAAAGGGGAGGGGGCATTGATAGATTAGGAAAGGCTGTGAGGAGGAATGAATCAATGGAAAGCTGACAGTCAGATTGCAAAAGACATGGGAAAATATCAAGTGTGGTGAGCTGAGTAGGGTGTTGGGTTTTTTTGCTTTGTTTTGTTTTGCTTTACTTCCGGAAATGAGGTTAGTTCAGGACATGGGAAAATAAAAGTTTCACACAGTTCTGTGTATGTTCCTCCTTTTCCAGAATTCGTGTTTCACTTATTGTTTCCCAGGTGCAATCATATAGCTGTGAATCTGTACATATGTTTAAGAAACAATTATGACTAATGCTTTATATTGACTCAGATAAATCCCTGGAGAGGTTAAGCCATGAATCCCACTAAAGAGAGATGTAATAAAGGTCTAGCATCTTTGATGTACATTCTTGAAGATCCAAAAGAAAGAGAGCTTCATGTATCTATTAGCTGTGGCAGTGATGTTCATAATTATTTCTCCAATATTACGTTAAAAGAATTGTATAAATCTGATTCTTCTCCTCAATGCTATCAAGGTCATCACAGACCATTTAGATTGTCTGTTTTGTCCAGAGTGACCTTGTACAGAAGTTACCTGTGTTAGTAATGTAGAAAATGAAAGCATTACATGATTTAACCTTTGTTATCTACTCTCTGTTAATTTATTTTTTTTTCTATTCTCTCTTAAGTAAAGGCATTTCTTGCAAAGCTATTCTTCTGCATCCTTTGCTGCTTCATATTCGCAGATGCATAAAGGATTAACTTTGAACTCCTTTTATATTGTGTTAATAGAATTGTATTATATTGCTGATCAGCTTCTAGCAGGTAAAAATGCCTTTAGGTGGTGTCTTGTGGATTTTTTTTTATTCCCTTAGTTTTGAGTTGAACATGATTTGAAGGGGCTATAAATGTTGAACCAGGTTGCCACATTGAGAAAAGTATATTCAGAGCAGAAGGTCCTTGAGGGGAAGCTGTATGAGGAGTGGCTGAGGTCACTTGGTCAGTTCTGCCTGGAGAAGAGGAGGCTGAGGACAGACTGCATTTCAGTTACAACTTCCTCTGCAGGGAAGCAGAGGCGCAGGTGCAGGTCTCTTCTCTCTGGTGCCCAGTTACAGGACTCAAGGAAATGGCATGAAGCTGAGGCAGGGGAGCTTTAGGGATGGATATCAGGAAAAGGTTTTTCACCCAGAGGGTGGTTGGGCACTAGAACAGGCTCCCCAGGGCAGTGGTCAAAGCACAAAGCCTGACAGAGTTCCAGTAGCATTTGGACAATGCTCTTGGGCACACAGTGTGACTCTTGGGGGTCCTGTGCAGGTCCAGGAGTTGGACTCAATGATCCTGATGGATCCCTTCCAACTCAGTATGTTCTGTGATTCTAGGATTCCATTATATTAATTCCACTAAGGCAATATTGTTTTTGCTTAAAATGTGCTTTGTTCTTCAAAACAGTTTCAGTGTCCTTGAAAACATAGGCATTATAGGAAAACTATATAATATTTGAGGAATTCAGAATAGATAAATCATTAAATACAAGTTTTAGCACCTGAGTGGACTCCCTTACATCTCTAGCAAGTAGCTCATCTGAGGTCTTTAACTTCAGTTACATTCTTTCAAGTATCACTGATTTGGAGGGCATTGGGAGTTGGGGGCAAATTGTGGTAATCATAAGGGCTAGAATCATGGTATTTAAGTGGTATGATTTACATGATCTGAAGAAAAGCTGTTTCTTTCCAAAAATATCTTTGTAGGGATCCCTAGAGGAAATTCTATTGTTCCCGTTCCAGAATCCCAACCTAATTTCATGTTTAAGTACTCACACGATTTTAAAGAAAGATGGTGATGTACTTGTAGGCTTTTTAAATTCTGTTTTGGAATCTTGCCTGACAAAATTCATGCAAGGATGTTCTAAATTACACTTAGCAGAAAACATAGCACAGAAAAACCCCAGCATTATGTGACTGATTTTGCAAGTAACGCTGTAAAGGTTTTTGTTGTACATCATCTGGATATCTGAGGTAATGTTGTCACAGACATTCAGGTGTTGTTTAAATCCTGTTCATGTTTTTTACAGCCAATCGGGCAGAACAGCAATAGCACATAATTTTTGCAAACAGTACTGTAAATGGTGTAACACATTACATTGCATACTTTTTGAAAGAAAATATGAGGTACATCTCACTAGCAGGTGTATAAATTCTTAAATAATTTGCTTCCAGTTTATTTAGGTGAGAAATTAACTTCCATTCTGATATTCACCTACAAAAGTCAATTAGAAAAAGGCTTTGTTAATTTTATTGGGCTACTAACTATTGAATGGCAATTTACATTTCCTATACTTAATCTGCAGAACAGCAAACAGTCTACAGCCAGATATATTCAATTACTCTCAATGATTTAAGGCAGCACTGTTACCTCTTGCAAATGAAATATCTATTTGGGCATTTCAAAAATATTGAAAAGCCTGATTCTTTTGGCAGTTTATTATTTTATTAACAAACATTTTAAATTTGTTATGTTTTATGTATTTTTTTGCTTCCTTTGTTGTCTTTATTAGAAAAGAATGTAGTCCTAAATTTAGCTTAACTTATCTAAGTCTATAAATCTAATAGTCATTGACCTCATTGCTGCAGCACCTTTTTCTTCCTGCCTGCTGTTTTCTTTTCCTTTTCATAATTTCTACAGAAGTAGGGCAATATAGCCCTTTTCCAGTGACACCAAAGTTCAACTAAACCTACATTTTCTTTCATGAATCTTTTTCTTTCATGAATCTTTTTTTTCCCAGATGACAATCAAGACAAGTGACTTTAGCATACACTCAATACAAACAGCACCACCATGTCTCAATAAGACTATACTGTAATGATTTTGAGGCAAATCATCTATTGAGGTATGTGGTCAATAAAGTCTTCTCAAGAAAGGAATGAATTAAAATGTCAGTTTGTTGTGGGAGAGCTACCAATGACCAATTCTGAAGCTCGTGCTTTCTACTTTTCCCCCTGAGCTAACATCCATTTGATGTGCTCTTTTGAGGCCACCACTTGATCTAGACCAAATTGAGGGAATATAATTAGAGATTCCACAGTATTCATCTGGGTGTGTTATAGGCAGAGCTGGTTGTCTTTCTTCTGTGAACATGTATATGAATTATATAATAAACAAAATTTAAAAAGAAGAAGAAAAATGCTTAGAAACTTCACATTTCTCTGACCTCTTATCTAAATTACAGCTGACATCTGAGCATAGTCATGGCCTTACTTTGCAGTTTGTGAAAGTCTTTGTTCACCATGTGCGTTGTGTGAGAGACCTCTCTTACCAGATCAGCGCGATCCTGCAGGTGTTCCATTCAATAAAGGGCACTGGGTGTGGCTTCTTCTATTTTTCAAACGAGCATTTTAGCCTGCACACTCATATTGCAAGGCGTAGCATTTTCTTGATTGTCTGTGTAGGCTAATAAATTGTTAGGAGATGATTAATGATTAACAATTTCAAGGGAATGATGACTGTCCTTATGGTCCACCACTCATAAACCAGTCTGTGCTTGCCTGCTTTATCTTGTCTGCTTATCTTGCCTGCATGAGCAAGTTGGCATCTGCCTTGGTTACCACTTCTGCATATTCTTTTTGTTTTCTTTTGAAGTATGAAATGGAGAGAAGGTAACCGGCATTTCTTTTTTCTGAGGCATTCACTAAACATACTAGAAAAGGCAAAGAAGCCTGGTAACTTCTTTGCTGCTAGACAAGCTCCAAGAAAGCCAGAAGAAAAATCTGTTTTTGTTCTCTCCCTTGTACTTGAATTACAGGTGTCAAAATATGGGTAATTTAGAAGAATTTTCTAGGGATATAGAAGAAAAATAGCTTGATCCATCATAAATCTTTAGTTTGAGCTGTAGAATATGCTATCAATGAACCGTAACCGCTGGGACTCTCTGCATCCTTCTGCTGCATTTAGCTTCGTTGTCTGTTTTGAGATAAATTGTAAAGCAACATATCAAGTTAACAGCTTATTGACTGTCCTGCTGGAAAATATGAAGAGCAGACATGGTTTTAAATTAACTCTGTAAAAGAATGAACAAGTCAAGCCTGTGCAAGACAAGTTTACATGGCAAGCATTGGACTGATAGGCAGTAACTCAAACATGAATTGTGCTTATTTGGTGGGAGGGGATTTTATGAGACATGGGTTGCTTTAATGAACTCTTTGATTGTAGTTAATTTCTACATGATTTCTTGTTCTTTAAAAGGTATCTGGCTCTATACAACTCTGCTTGGAATTTTAAAGATACCTTTTTTCTCTCATGCTGTTTGGCTAGTTTAAGAAGGATAGCTAAATAACCTTGGTATTCTTTTCTGGGACCAGAGAGGGAAGAATTTAGTTTCATTTTAATGAAGTATTTTACACCATTTCAGAAATGAAGAGGGACTATGGAACAATTACAGATAATTTTTGTTTTCTTCATCTCTTTTCAAGTGTTAAGAAATTATTATATCAAAGTGTGTAGGGTTTAATGAACCTGAGTTAATTTAAACAATATGAGAGTTTGGCTTACCATCTGGGAAAGTCTAGTGCATGTCTAATATCTGTGTATTTTATTTGATTATTTGGGTTTCTTCCATTATTTGACTTGCTATAATGCTAAATTCCTGTGATGTTCGCAACTATTCCACAGAAAGGAGAGCTGGCATAGGTCTCCCTTGCCTTCTGGTTTGCTCATTTTAACTTTTGCCTGTGGAGAAAGCAAGACTTCAGAAAGGGTTAGTTGAGCTAACATCAGCAGAGATGGCATAAACGGAAAAATTGTATTACCTAACTGAGATGGTCTTTGGTGTCTTTAAAGATGAGAAGATTTTATTTTCATCATTTCAGTTTGTAGATATTCAAAATGTAGTGTTTTTTCTTCAGTTGTGGTCTCCTTGTGTTGGGTTTTGGTTTTTTGTATGTGTGCGTCGTTTTGGGTTGTTGGATTTTTTTAGAAGGTAGAGGGTATTTCCCTGGGACAATATTCACAAAGCCTTCAGGAGGGTATCAGAACTGCAGCTCATAAAAAGAATCCAGTACTTCTTGCAGTTCCTTTTGAAAATGCCAAAGGTTACCTTTCTGCATTTTCTGCATAAACTATAGTTTATGTCTATGGACGTATAGAATTGTCTCCCTTTCCTCAGATGATTGTATGGAGGACAGGAGGTTTAATCAGTGCATCTGAGGGCAGAACAAGATAACAATCCTTCTGATTAGAATAAAGGGTTTTCCAATTATTGGTATTTTGTTTAAAAGTGATCAATAATTGTATATTCTTTTAGAAAAGGAATAAAAATTCTTGTCAATCTTTTTCTGGTTGGTTGCACCCATCAAATATTCAGTTATAAATATACAAAGTTGTAGCACAAATCCCTTGTGGAATGGGCTAAGGGTGGTACTAAAGGTGTCTCTTTCAAAAGCAGGAATTATCTTAGACCCTTTACCCTTTGTTGGCAGATACACAAAACGTTAAGGATTGAGTGGAAAGGCAAAAATTGAATGGAAAACATAACCCATTGAAATATGAACATTTTGAGAGGTGTGGGGAATTGTGCACTTCCACTGTTGCAGTGTCCTCACAGACAGATTTGGGGGTCATTTACAACTGTCTCCTCTTCACCCAGAGTGTTTGAACACTATTATGTGTAACATCAGTCAAGAGGAGAAAATGAGCCCTGGGCATTCATTCAATTTAAATGTTCTTATCAGAGGCATTTGTCAGTTCATGGATTGGTTTGAACTAGAAGAGTCAGTGGGTGAAGGTAGGTCATGCTGAAATGTACATCCAAGGGCTGTGGTGTCACACCACAAAGTGTTCCATGGAAAAATTCTTATCAACCTCCACAACGGCCACAGCATGCCACTTCTCAAGCACCTCTTTGCATGACCAGTGCTTTAAAGCAAATGTATAAAAAGATACATCAGTTCTCTGATCCAGTTCAAAGGATAACTGCCCACAAAGTTGTACCAGTCCTAAGACAGTAAAAATAGAGGGCAGGAATATCTCAAGGAAGTGTAATACCTGAAGATTTCTGTAGTTTTATTAGTTTCTGGGCTAATTTTTGGTGGCAGTGTTGGAATGAAAGGCTGTCTCACATTCAGGTCTGCTCAGAGATGCTTCTGTTTGCAGAAATGTGATGACCTGAACCAGGGATCTGATGCAGCTGAAAAAACAGGTTTTGTTTGGGTTCCTTTTCAGCTGAATTCACTCCTGTTCTGGCGATGCTCTGACCAGCTTTGGCCAGAAAATGCAGTATCTCTCAGTGTTCAACCGTGGCTTGTATCTGCTGAAATCACATTCTGAATTACTGGTTTGGGGAATAGGAAATTCAGGAGCATCATTCCCAGCAAGTATTTATTACTAGACAATCAAACGGAAGACATAATGGCCTGTGTGCCAAAGAAATGGATGCAATTTTTAAGGCTGAGGTCATTCACTTAGTAGGAAAACCAGCAAAGCTGTCTCCTGAATAAGGCAATGAAGAGTTTAGCAGCAATACCAATGTAATGTATTCTTGCTGTCTGCACTGGGCACGGTGTCCTCCCAGCTGGTTCAGCATAACTGTTTATAAGGCAAGCAGTTAGGTAGGTGGAGTAGAGGGCTGATTCTACTAAGCCACTTTCTCCTTTATGTTTACATTTTTATTTCCAGTATACTCACAGCTAAAACCCAATCCAGGGCTGGTAATCTGGACCATGGGAAAAGAAAAAGCATCTTTTTGAGGTGACAGATGAGAGGCAGTTAAACTCTCATGCTAGTGCTAAGGTGGAGGGAACATACCAGAACTCTGCAAGTCCCCACAGAGCCTCTGACACCCATTTTACCCACCCTCTGTGAACAAGAAAAGATTTCCTTTTCAATGTCATGAGCTGTCAATCCCTGTTCAATGACATGAAGAGTTACTTCACTTCCTAAAATCCATTTTTCGTGCATTGCCATCTTTGTAAGGGAGACTAAATCCTTTCCTTTACTTACCATGCTTGAAATTTAACTTTCTTGCATAAAGCTGCAGAAAAAGTTTTTCCGTGAGTCCCAAAAGGGAACATTAGAGGCAGTTCAACTTTTACTTTTTTTTCCCAGTTTATGAATGTCTGAGCACTAAACGACTCACGTTTATTAAGTATGAAAAAATGGCACTAGGATTTTAACGTCATTTGATGTTAAATAACTTAGAAAACTAAGGCTGACATCACAAACCATCATATGCATGATATTCAGTATATAGCTACATCCAATAATAAATATCTTATGGAATTCATATAACTGAAGCCCACACAAGAATAAGGAAGCTGCCAAAATAAAATCATATCCAGTTGGCTTAGTCAGCAAGAAACCAACTGGTCCACAGATGCTCTTTTTTCTATGAGAAAATATCCTCTTTTGCAAGTCTCCTGTCTGTAAAATGTTTCATACGAACTCTTCTTCTTCTGCAGGCTGTAAATAATTTATTCATCAAACTCTTTTATTTGTAGCAGATGGAAAACTTAGTACAAATTTTAAAACAAAAAAGAAGAAGATTAGACACTTAGGTGAATAACTCTAATTGCATTATACTGCACTAACTTGTAAAAAAGGCCTTAAGGCATGGGGATCAACAGACACCCAGATGGATTTCGATGCCTTTTCTCTGGCACAGGCAAGAAGTTGTTTTGAGAATTGAGAGTTGAGAGTGCTTGTTCAACATATGTAAGGACATGAACACAGGTAATGAGGTTATGACAAGATGTTCACCTATATTCAGTGTTTCCTTACTATCCACTTCCAGTGTCCTTGTCTATTCACGCAGCTGCCCAGCTGAGGTCACAGTACAGTAGAGTAGGTGCTCTGTTCCTTAGAGTAGGTCCAGCGTGTGTCCTTTTTTCTCCCTCTGTTATTCCCTTTGCACAGGAACACAAATATTTTGGCAAGCAAATGATAAGACATTAAAACAAAAAAACAGCTGGCATGGTTCCAATTCCTTTTCTTTCATAACATGCACACTTCTGACACCTTTGGTTTAGCAAAACTTCACCAACTTGTTAATTGACTATAGAACATAACTTGCATTCCTGCACTTTGCATTTTACACAAGGTCACAAAGGGAACAAAGACCCTATTCCTACATATATTGAGAGAATGGTTCTCAAAATGCTTCTGTCACTTCCAAAGAAACACTGATACCATTTGCTTTACGGGTAAAAGTCTCATAATATTTCCAATAACATAGTTGCTACTCTAGCAACAAGAAAACTTTGTTACTTTGATTATACATTTCTATTTATAAGATATCATTTACCATTAGAGAACTACTTACATGTGATGATGGTGTGACTATTGCTCCTCCTGTAATGCAATGACACAGACCAAATAAGCTGAATTTTATTCAATTAAAGTTTAAAATATATCAGAGCAAACATATATAAAGTATGTTTTCTACTGCATAATTCTGTGATTTCACATTCATTTGAATAGTATTCTGTAAAAAAACCATCAGATAATGGATCTATTTCTTATAGAGTGGTAATATAATAATTAATAGGACAGATGTGATATAGTAGCATACAGGGAAGGAAAGAAGAATTACACAAATTCCAGTAACAGGAAATACTCTGAAAAGTCTGTTTGATTAAGAATTACTGCAAGAACTATTCCTTTTGAGTGTTATCTGGACTGAACCGTGTTGGATCCTGGTAGCTGGCCTGATCTTTATTGATGAAATACTGCTGACTGATTGATTGCAAACCAAGGCAGGGAGGGCATGTTAGTTGTTCTGCTTTCTGTGAATGTATTAATGTTCCTGTTTCTGTAATCTTGATCCAAATTAAGCAAACAAGAATTTTGCCATCAATTTCAGAATACTCCTTTGTGCAAGGCAATGTGCCTTTGTAATTGAAGCTATGTGTCAGGGTTGTAGTACAATTTTTTTTTTTTATGCTAGGGGATGCACCTGCTATCTGGGGTTTGGCTCTCAAAATGTGTTTTGGCAGAGAATAATGACAATATTAAGTATAAAGACGATGTCATTATGATAGGATTATTGACTTGGAAGTTAATTGAAGACACTGATTTCATAGACAACACAAAGCGATCTCCAAGCCAAAAATTTCAAGTTCCTTACCATTTAACAAAAAAGTGTTCTCAGACCAATGAGACCAGATGCTCCTATGCATCCAGCTGCTCCTCACACTGACTTGCATATTTTATATTTCCCAGAAGGCATTTAAAATCTGCAGCATCACTGTTGAGTTTATTGCACTATTAACTTAGAAACTGCATCAACTGCAGTGTGCTATTTAAATAGAAAATTTACTGTGGATAGGTTATTGTTGAAAGAAAAGGGTACTGTTGTCTGCTAAAATTCTAGGAGACATAAATGCAATTTCATTTATTTTTTGTAAACAAATTATAAGTAAAACTTTTTTTCCATTCACAAGACATTTGCATGGCTTCCACCTGTAACTGGCCTTTCTAATCAATTAAAAAATGAAGGAATTAACATTGAACATACAATCTTTTGAGCATAACTGGGCATTTAGACAGTCATAAAAATAAAAGCCACTGGGTCAAGAATGAGAAAATAGTGTTACACTTGTAGAGGCACATACTTGCAACTATTTCAGCAGGTATATACCTAGTACCAAGTTCAACACATTTTGTTGACTTAATTTAGTTTAATTTAATGCTTTTGTCTTGGTTTAATTTTATTACTTTGTTACTGTATTAGAGAACATATACTAATGTTCTCTAATACAGTAACAAATATATTTGTTAAATATAAAATAATATACTAATCTCTATACTCCTGCAAAATTTCATTCATAATGCTGGCTAAATTAGGACTTTCAAGTCACAGACTTCAGAAAAAAGAAAGGAGAAGGAATATTCCCATGAGAAATAGTTTTGATGTACAGTCTTTTACTTATGGAGTACATGTGTGATATTTCTTAAATATCTGGCCAGCCATGCTAGATAAAGCAGAAGAAAGATACATGGAAATATGCCATATGCCATATTCCATATTTCTCTTTGGCATTTGAAATCTGTTTGAATGAACAACAGGGAATGAAATCCTGGCTTTCTGCAGAAGCTGACTCTGAAAATGGCACTAGACAAGGAAACATAAAATTATCAGCTTTGAGAACGAAACTAAAAAAGTTTTCATCTAAAATATTCTGCAGTGTTAAGTTTCACACACTCATCAATGAATGTAGCAATATTTAAAAATGGATAGATTTTTTTCCTGTGTCCCAAAGAAATGTTAATTTATTCAAGCACAGTAGATGTTTTTTCACCTGTAACAGCAGGAAAATATACAAGGAATAGCAAAGCACATGTAACAAGATCACACAGCATCAGCAGTACATGTAGCAATACTCTTGACGAAGTAATAGCTTTGGTGTTTTTTTCCCTTTCCGTAATCTTCCAACAGTGTTCCTAGGATAATCATTATAGTTTAATCTTTGTCCTCTGCAGGTAACAATATCTGTCTTTCAAAGTCTCACACTGATATGTGTTGTGACGCAAAGGGCAAGACTTAGTTGTGCAGTATGACCCTAATAATTATTTGGTTGGCATTTCCTCTTGTACTCAAGGGGAGTGCCAGGCTTTGAGTTGGACATTGAATTCTCATAAAGTTTTGTATTTATTTTATGTTTGCAAGAGTGATCACAGACTTGGCTAGCTGCCCAGAGGAAACCGGTCCCTGGAGCAACACCCGAATGGTTGTACTTTAAACCTGAGCTAGTAGAGCTTTACAGAAATAAATGCCTGTATTGCATAACACTGGAAAGGTATTTCAGGGATTTTTTTCTTTTATGAACAGATACGACATGCCTTCAAAGGTCATTAATAATTTTTCTAGAGTCCCAAATGGAATGCGCTTCAGCCTTCTTTTTCATTCTCCCTTCACTTTCTTCTGATGGCCTTTTTTTTTCTGTCTAGCACTTCTTTAGAAACAGCCTAGCAAGTATATTTAAGTACAGTAACTCATGAGTGGAAAATGAATGTTGCTCCTGTTAAACTGAACATTTACACTCGGAACAGTTTTGAGAATTGTAACTCTTGAACTTATGGCATCTACGGCAGGTAAACATTACTGTTATTATTATTACTGTGGGTGTGATTTATTGTTCATCACTATCACAGCTAACAGAGAGCTAGCCATGCAACCTCCAGGATAAGGTACTGTACAATCATGCCATCCCTGCACAAGTTGTAAGCATCAGGTATGATATACTTTCTGTGGGACCCTTTGAACTTGGTGTCTGAGACCTGAGTCATGTCAAATTCTGCTTCAGAATGTCCTCTGAAGTGGTTGCTTCACCTCTGAATCCTGCAGATAACATTCTATGAGGTCCTAGAACTATAACAGTGAAAGTGACCTAATGGTTCATGCTCCACTTCTCTTTCTATAGAGACAAGCCATATTGTTTGTGGGGAAATGTGTGCCTGTGTCCTGCTTAGTGACAGGCAGAATACTGGTATCAAGTAGCACTCAACACTAAAATTATGCTCAGTACCAACATCAGCTGTCAATATCATAAGATACTCCCAATTCAACACTGATGCCCAATGCTGCCCCATTTGACCTGCTGCAGGTGGACTTGTTGCAACCCTGCCTTCATGTATTCCTCCAATTCCTGGTCACAAGCCTGATAGTAGTTCTGCTTTCTCAGCAAAACATTGGTGAATCTGGTGAGCTTAATCTGAGACTGCAGGGAGACACTAATGGAAGCCTTTTGTCTGGGCCAAAATCACCTTGGTCCAGCTGGCTCCAATGCAGAGATAACATTACAAAAGAAGTGGGGTAAGTGTAGGAAAAAATACTGCCCCACCTTACACAAAATACCCTGAATTTCTCTTTTCTAAAACTTTAATACATGGAACATGATGGTACTATAATTCTGTTATTTTTGGCATCTGCCTCATGTAAGATTAGACATTATTGCCACCAGAAACCTGCCCTCCTTGTTGTATACTCTGGGTTAGCAGTGGACCATTTAGGCACAAACCAGAAGCAAACAACTGCTTTCAAACCAATAGCAACAGGCTACAGCTAAGTTCTTAAGTAACATTTAACTTAAATCTAAACTGGAGTTGAATCCTAAATTCTGGTCTTCCAAAACAGAAAATGAAGAAAAAAAGAAAAGGAAAAATGCAATTCAGAAAATATTTTATTGAGTACAATACCATTTCATTGTAGACTTTATAAAACACCACCAACCTCTCTGAGGTTGAATACAGCTTGGGCAAGTGCACAAGGAGTGGGAGAGAGAGGGACAGCATCTGTAAATTTTCATGCAAGAGGCATAATATGGGATATTTGCATCCAGATAATACCTTGTCATAGTGCCCAAGTTTGCACTAGCTCACCAGAAAAAAATTAATGAATCTACATTTAAATTTTATAAAGGATTGTAACAATCAGCTACAAATTCAAATTTACCGGATGTTGCCGTTGCACATTCAACATCTAAACGCAAGATCATGAGATAAAAACCAGTAACTTGGATTGAAAGTACTGTAAGAAGCCTTGTTTGGAGACTGGATTAACTCTAACTCCAGAAACTGATGGTCAACAAGACATCATAACCACCGTAGATAAGGACAACTGCAGTTTTTACCAATATTCTAACATCTAACTTCCATTTTTAGCAGATGGAAAACAAGGAAAGTTCCCGGAATTTGGGTTAACCCCACAACACTCATCTAAGCAAGACCTGGCACCATGGTTTTGGGAAGGAGATTAAACAAACAGCAGTCCATAGGCAATCTTCAGTTGCATGAAGCAACTGAAAACTCATAGAAAACAGCCTTAATTAGGGGACAAATGTGGTAATATTTACATGAATGGAGTTGCTGCTTACTGGAATGTAGACCAAATAATTTTTCTGGTGTGTTTATTTTCAGTGATGGTAAAGCATAAATGTGCTATGAAAAGTAGGAACAGTCAAAAGCAGCCTTGAAAAAATCTCTATATTGCTTAAATTCTCTCAACCTTACTGCTTTATGAAGTATGCATATATTCAGGGACTGTAAGAAGTTTTCAGGTTGACCATATTTCTACAGCTAACTCTGTATTTTATGAGCTGGTCCCCACAGAATCTTAAAAAATCTGCCATGAAACCTGCACTGTACTGCCAAAGAATTGAGGAGCACTTGTTATAACAGTGAATATTAAGGTAAGTACAGCAGTTAATATATCAAATTACACAGAGACTTCCACTGTCCTTTGGGGGTGCATTCCCCAACATGTGTGACTACCACCACTTTGACAGGAAATAATTTCGTAAAGCAGGATGGAACAATTTGTTAACTACAACAATATTTTCAAATGGAAAAGAAATTATTAATCCACACTTTAAACCAAGAAAAATGGAAAGGTAATGTTTAGCATATTCATTAGCAAATAGAGAAAATAATCCAGGAAGGCCAAAGTATTCAAATAATTCAGAAAGGTTCTGTTGAAATGAATTTCTTATTTATTAAAAAGACAACACATTCTCAAGAGAGCACCTTCTGCAATGAAATAATTTAGTTTCTTCATATAGACACATCATACACAATGTTAACAACCATGAAAAACAATACAAAATGCTTTCAAATTTAACAAGTAGAAAAATATAACTAGTATATATGGTAATTGTGAATCTAATACTGTACAGAAGTATTTATGGATTTTACAAATAAATAATAGCTTAAATGCCCTTTTAAAATCTTCTAACTGTACATTGGAACATAGGTTCTGAAGCTTGCCACTAACTTGCCACAAATGTGTGCCAGTCAAATGTTCTGCCCACAAGCTCAAAAAATTTCTTGTTGGGTTCATGGAAATATTCCTGCAGTTTCTCAAGTAACTGGGTATCTACTTGAGGATGCGCTCGTCCTTTGGACTCATGTAAACAGCGCTCTCTACCACTGTCCCTCAGGCAGTAGAATCCCTTAGTTTTATTGAAATAAAAGTTAGAAGCATTTATCTGTGGTGATAACTTCAGAAATCTCTCTACCTTTTCTATTTCTGGAAAGGGATCTTTGATTAGTTTATCCCCATCTACAATGTGGATATGATCAAGAGGAAAATACTTCAGCCAGTTCTGCATGTGAATGTAGTATAAGCTTCTGTTTATTGCCTTGTAGTCCACATTGAGTTCACCATTTTTAATCAGGAATTGTTCAATGGATGGGTACGGCTTGTGCTTCTGCATGTGGTTGTAGAACACTTGGGTGTAATCTGATAGTACTCTCTCACTTGGGTCTCTTAAAATAAGGAGCAGTTTCATTGATTGGTTCATGTTATAAACTCTTTCAGGCACTTTAGGTGACGTGAAATACGCTGGAGTTTTTTCCACGGTGATCTGATGGGGATACGAGAATGGCATTTGATTAATATACCACTGCAATCCATTCCTGTAATGATCTTCCCAGTCAAAAAAATGAACTTCACTTTCTGCTGCTGCAATATCTGGATGGAGACTCAACATCTCTAACAAAGCTCTTGTTCCACCTTTTCTCACTCCGATAATAATAGTCTGTGGCAGCTGCTGACATGATCCATTAGAATGAATGTTTTCCTTGAAGTCATTTTTCTGAGATGTTTTCTTTAAAAGCTCTCTTTGAACAGACTGAGAAGAAGTCTCAGCATTTGAATTTATAGCGGGTCTGGAAGGCACTATCTGAGGTTGAACAATAAGCAGCACAGCTCCCAGCAGAAAAGCTGCCATGACAGAAGTTCTTAGTCTGGTTTCACTCAAGCGGGTAATAGGGCATAGAGAGATTTCCACCAAGAACAACCCTTAAAAGTTGATTTTGTTTTGCTGAGCGAATGTGTATTTCTCAAGCAGAAACTTCGCTGAAAGAGGGAAAAGAAAAAGAAAAAGCACATTATCTTGTATTCAGACATATCACTACTAAGGCCACACTGCAAATATCTTTTCTTTTCAAAACTGAACAAACTTTAGCTTTCCCAACTCCAGGCTCATAGATAATTTAGTGTAATTAAATGTTTTAAAAGGCAAGCATGTGAAACAGTGCCATGAGAAAATTATTTCCAGTCATCAGGAGACACGAACATTATGAATCTTTCATTTGCACCCAGAGTATTATTAGTAATTATTTTTTTAAAATCTGATTTCCTTGGAGTTGAACTACAACCATAAGAGAATTACGTGCATTTTTAATCTACAAGAAAAGTTTTGTCTTAGAAACAAAACATAAAGAGGAAAAGGTGGGGAATGGACCAGAAGAGCATTCCAAAAACTGAGGGTCTTATAGGATGTCTGGGAACTATAGCCTCCCGAAGAACCTTGTAACAGCAACATTAGAAGTCAAGCCTCCTGGGAAAAAGGCTTATGCAGCAATAGATAGAGCTGTCCAACACGAGAAGGCAACATTCTTCTAGGAAGGAGTTAGGAAGAGCTCTGGGTAAACAGGACACCAGAGAAAAGTTGAATTTTTGTGTCATTTTTAAGTGAACTTTTGCTTTGAGCTTACTGTTTCTAAGGATAAAACAGGTGGCTTGCACACTGCCCCTGCAAAAAGGTAAGATAATGAAACCATAGACTATAGTATGACTGAATCAACAAAACACTAACAGACCTGTGGTTCCAGACTCCATCCTCAGGAAAGAAAATACACAATGGATACTTCTGAAGGTCATTTCAAGAGTTAGCCAGCAAGCTGCTGTGATGTAAAGAACTAACTTTAGGCTTTATGAAAAGACTACTAAGTACCACCACTGAACACCCTTTAAAGGTCAGGGTATTTTTAACGCAATGTTTGAAGTGAGATTGTAAGAGTTTCACACATAGTAGAGCTGTTAGATTGTTGCAGTATGAACAGGCTGTGTACACAAGATCCCTGAATTACAATGTCTTCCAAAGACTTTATAGCCTCAGTGAAGGGTTGGTGTGGATTTTGGTATTGTCTAGCTGCACTTAGAAGTAGAAGCCATGACGGCTGACTGCTTTGCCTTAGTAGGCTACTGGAATCATGAATTTAAGCCTGGAACAGCACATACTGTGCCAGCTAACAAGGGCTGAAATATGAAATTACATATGAACAAACCAAGGAAATGCAAGGGCTAGGTTTTGGAAATTCTACAGAGAATCTGAAAAGAAACTAATGACTTTTCCACAATAACCTAAGTCCCAGTGCAGCAAGGACTAATGATGTGTTTCTAAGTGATCTAAAGTTCTGTTTGATAGCTTTGCATTTACAGAGGTCATGACTCCATCCTGAATGGAACAGGTCTGCTTCCTGATGTTTTCTACTGATTATCACTTCATTGCTTTCCCTTTTTCCATTTTTAAAGAGCTACAAGGCAGTGATATTGTTAGGAAGCAGAAATCGAGGCTGGGAAGGAAGAGAAGCAAAGTGTCATGATAGATGTCAAATTAAGAGTCCCTCCTTGTATGCCTACAGGCTTTGAGCTTGTGGGTATACCTTGTGTCAGTTCTGTGACGTCTGATGTGAGGGAGCTTTGCAGAGGAATTTGGTTTTTCCCCATTTTTGGCCACTGTTAAGTTTTCTCTGGTTGAAAAAGTTCCATTTCATCTGTCGTCATTAGCCTTCTGCTCCCTTTCCCTGTCCTCACCATTCCTGCTAATCATTCTCAGCCTAATCTATATCAGTTTTAACAAGAAATAGTCTTAATAGCCCCCACTGTGGATGTTGATGGGAGGAGCCACTGGGTGACAGAAAATTTGATATAGGTAAATTCACTGAGCTATGCTGCCATCATATTCAGCAGCAATGGGAGCACCAGCCAGATTGGATCAGTGACTGATGGCCAGCTCAGTACATAACAACAAAATATCAACTCTGTTGAATTTTAAGGTCACAGATTAAAGGAATAGCCGCTTACTTCAGAGTATATTTTAAGTCACTGGATCCATAAATAGTAAGCCTGAGTTGTTGTCTTAACACCTTATTGGAAAACATAATAGGATTCCAGTGAGGAACAGGTTGAACTGTGTTGAAAAGAGTGAATTTAAAGCCTGGTGGTAGGAACTCTTATTTCCTAATAGTCAGATTGAAATATGCCACACTAACAGCCAAGTTCTATAACAGACTGTCTTTGGTAAGATTAAATTTTAGCTGCTGGTCTCGTAATCACAACACACTGCTGGATTGGAGGGGGGAGGGGGGTGTTGATTTTTTTTTTTTTTTTGCTGTTGTTGTTAGGTTTTTTGGTATTTTTTTTTTTCTTTGGGAAAGAAAATTAACACTATTTATTATTTCATTGGGATTCTTAATCTGTAACTCATAGTTTGCATACTACTCAGTTGCCAACACAGCTTCCTGTGGCTGAATATAACATAAGAACTTTTGAGAAAAAGAAATAGCAAGGTGTCTCTTCACTCTAGCTCTACTCTTGTTTTGGCCGTCATCTTTGAAATCCGACTTGTGGAATATTACAGGTGCAGTACCAGGGGCCTCACCTCAGGCAGGTTTTTGAGCCTCAGTAGAGATCTGTCTCAACGTCTTCCCATTCTTAAAGATTTTTGTGAGGCATAGCTTTTTCTAAATACACAAAAGCAACTGTTTTCTGTTTCCACAAGAAATCTCATAATAACATAGGAGTATCTTCTGTTTCAGACACACAGAATTTGTTTCTCCCCAGCTATTTGTTCAGGTGCACATCTTCCACTGCAAAACACCGCTACTGTGTCTGTAGCATTTATTTTATGCACTCCCAAAGAACCATATCAGTAATTATGCCATTCAGAGTACCTATATGCTATTGCTATTGTGTCTGCAAGCAGTAAAACTTTGTCTGCCTTTTCTTTCCATTCTACATTCCAAACTGTATAGGCCTGATATCGGGATCAATTATTTTTTTGTGTTAGTCTAATGCAACACAACAGACATGACTGTGCCTCTAAATTCAGCACAAAATACATGATGTGTGAGAAGAGTGGTCTTCAGGAATAAAGCAGCATATAAATTGGTTGTCATTCAGTTCTCATCTTTTACATCCTCTTTAATGTTTTAGGTCCATCTGTAGTTTGGTGTCTAGAATTACAGTGGTTTATATAAAATGATGCAAACATGTTTTCCATAGCTTTATAATTTGTGGGTCTGAAAAACTCTTTCAACAATAACAAGCATGCACTGAGGAGCTTAAAGCAGTCACTTTGCCAAGTTACTTTTCTGCTTTAAGAATTTTCTTCACTGCATCCACAAGTCATGCAGAGCATACATGACTTCACTTGATGGCTTTGTATTCCAGATTAGTTAAAAAAATTTAACTGACAGCCATTACTATTGTATTTGCTACAAGTAAATGAGCAAGTTGTAAAAGAAACACAATTTATGTTAAATAGTGCTTTGAAGATTATACCAAGACTTTTCAAAAAGTCTGATTGCTTTTGCTTAATCTTTTCTTCAGCTTTCTCCAATTAATTAGCGAAATGTGCCATCCTGTTTATTTAACATGATTCAATGTGGACTTCACGATTAAAACCTCTTCAATAGTAATAGTAACTTGGAAATAAATAGAAAATTTAATCAGTAAGTGCAGAATGAGGGCCAGAGGCTGTCATGTATAATCGACTTTTTAGCATGTTTTAGTACTTTGAAACATGTGTCACTATTTTATGATTTCTTACCATTTTACAAAGGTATTTCAATGCCTCCGTACGTGTGTCATCAATGACATTGCCTAAACTACCTAGATTATATACAAATCTTAGTTTAATATGCATTAACAAAATAAGATAGTTTCTTCCTGGACTGATAACTTCATTTTTGCTGGGAAATGGATGGGGTTAGATTTAGCTCTGAACTTTCATAAGACCCTCTGAGTTAGCTGCCAAGGTGGGTAGGAAGAAACATAAAGAGTGTCTGTAGGGCAGTCAGAAGGCATCGGGCAGAGGCTGCTGGCAGATTTGACGGGGACATACTTCACAAAAAAAGCCCCCAGCAACACACTTAGAGGTTTAGCAGAGCTAGTGGGACCCAGTTACTACCAGGACAGTAACTAGGAGACGTAAGACTACATCCTTTCCACAAGCACGCGAGTGACTTCACCTTCATTAAAGAGAAGATGTGTGTTTTCCTGGTTCTTTGGGGACAAACAGGTTACGTTTCAGATGTCCTCACTTTCCTAGCAGAACTGAATCACTTCACTGGAGCGATCTCTGCCCAGGCATTTAAAGAAAACAGTGTCTGGACTGAATGAGAACCATAGTTCAGTTGCTGAAGTTTGTCTGTAGAGGGAGGTTAGAGCTGAAAATCTGAGTGAGACATTCTGTTCTTATAAAGAATACTTAGTTTTGCTGATGTGATAGAACCTCAGGACAGTTGGTGGGACTGTACTTTCCCTTGCACATATTTGGGCACATAGTACTGCAAAAAATAAGACTAACATTGCTGGTTAAAACTAGCTGTGCAGTACAACCCATACATCTGCTATGCTGGCATCTTCTATTGGGAAAAAAAAATTCCCTTAACTGAGATAACCAACTTTCTAAACTGATAAAGACTCAGTGTTCTAAACATTTGTATTCAGTGATGTGCTTAAAAAAACTGAACTAGAGCAATTGCAGTGTACTTGAAATCCTCCAAGAACTCATTGATATGAACAGTATATTCCTATCCTCTAAGGGTAGACTCTTTCCACCATAAGATATATTCCTTAGTTGTTTATATTAGGTCAAGTGCCACCTTGTATCCTGATAACATAAAACTTCCCAGTACAGCTATCACTTAAAGCTCAGCCAAGAGCAGGAAAGGAAAGAGAGCTTTTTTTTCCTTTTTTTTTCAATTTAATTCAATTTCTGAAACACGTTTTTTTCTTGAAAATATATTCTGCATTTTGTTATTTTTATCTATTAAACTGTCTCACAATGCCCTCTCCATGAACAAATTCTTCCCATACTTCCCACTGCATACACTTCTGTTTTTTAATCCCATTTTAACAAGTTTTAAACATGTGCCAATGAAATGCTTGAATTCTAGTTTCCAGTAATTAACTACAAATACATTCCTACATTAGTGAATGCTACAGAGACAAGTGTAACAAGTGAAATAGAACTACATACTACTGAAGCCATAGACCTCTAGAACCAGAAACTATTGATCATGTCATGATATATTAAAAAAGTCATTTGCACATTAAGAAACGATATGAAACTATAGGTAACTGTATGAACCTGTCTTACAGTGGCTAGATGATATGGCCTATGTACATTTCTCAAATTATATTAAAACTGCTGCACAACCAGCAGAGATTAAACCATGGCTGTAACTTTTATAGTCAGATGTTAAGAAATCTAATCATTATTTCAATGCTGTTAAGATGAGATACTGCCTATCAGCCCCAAGACTTCAGAAATACACTTTTAAGAATCTTTAAATTTTGGGAAGAGGAACTTTACAAGCTGAGAAATGTTGACTTGGTAGGAATTATTTTTGGCTGAAACCTGCTGTATTTCTGCACCTGCTGTGATAAATACAGTTTATGCAAATTAGGTAGGCCACCAGTTCATGACTTCTAAAAGAGTTCAGCTCCAGTGTGAGCAGTAAGGTAGCAAATTTATAATAGACTGTGATTATATATAACATGCACTCTTTCTTAAGGTCAGAAGGGACCATTCCAGTCTTTCACGCCAAGAGATCATAAAAAATTTTTAGAAGAGAAAATACCCTAAATTTCAGAGAACCTCACGCAGGTTCTCTGCATAAAAATAAAATGGGACACTACATCAGAATAAAAATAAACTTGAAAAGCTCAGGATGCACAAAATTTTTTGTACTGGATAGTAATATGGAATCCCCTTAACACCTTCTAGCAATTTTTTAATACCTGTCAGGATTTTTTTTCAAAAAGAGGGTACAGTGTACCACTGTCTTCTCTATCCCCCTATAAGCCCAAATGCTCAATTCAAAATCCAGAAATTACTCCCCACCCCATTTTCCAAGCAAAATGGGTCACATTCTAATTAGGAAGAAGAAATCTATTGCACAGTTAATAGAGTTGCTTCCTCATTCGTCAAAGCTGTCCCCAAGAAAACAGGATGTTTGAAAGGACGGCTCTGTCCTGTCTTGCCTCCTTTCAGTACAAAGGCTCACCTTAACTGGATGTATTAAAATAGGGAACACAGCAAACTAAGCAATCCCATTCTCATTTCCTCTGCCAAGCAATTTCTTGCCACTTATACAGGGCTGTGGGCTCTGTTTCAAATACCAATAAGATATTTAAAACAAAAATAAAAACAAACAACCCCTGCCCCCCCCATCCCCCCCCAAATAATAGTTTAGTTCATATTCCAAGAACTCCTCTGTGTCCTCCACTTTCCTGCCTTCAGAATAACACTGGAGCAGACTGCATACTGGTGAGGTCATAACTCTATTAGACTTAGCTAAACCAATCAATTTCCTAAGCAAAGCACTACCTAGTGACCTGGAGGGAACCCTCATGTTCTGGAGTGACAAATGAGATGACCCAGCAGGATCTCTCATCTGGGTTTGCCTTGGCATATTACAGTTTTCTTTTTCTCATTATCAAAACTTTTCATGGAAATCCATCAGCTTTGATATATTTTTGGGCTCTGAAAACTTATGTGCTATGAGTGGCATTTCTGTATGAGGGAAGGGAGAGATCCCAGGCTAATGAGACTAAAAAACATTTTTGATTTCCTCTAATGCAAAGCAGAAGAGTTGTATGTATCTATACATACATGCATGTATTGGAAGAGTGTTTTCTACCCACTTTGTCTTTCTGTAATGTCTGTGTAAGCATATGGCTAGTTCAGAATAACCAAGGTAGTATCCTGACAAGGGGAGGGACACAGACAGGAGCCTGGAAATCCTGAGGTTGGAATTTGCTCTGTAAAATTAGTGTCTCTCCACTGCAATAGTTGACTTTGCTTCAGATGCATAATCTTCCTGCTGACATACCAGTGGTATTTTTTTGGCTATGTAATATCAAAACCCTCTGCACTTTTGAAAAAACAGAAAGAAACAGGGTGGCTGCTGAAAGGGTAGTTGAGCAAGAGATAGCTGAAGTTGATGTCAGTGACTATGCTCTTACTGAGTGGTGCTTGTTTGTGAGCAATATGTGAAATGCATTTATTTGAGAGTGTAAGCAGATGTAAATTGTAACAGTTATTATATTTATACTTACAAAATAAGTTTGATAGCCAGACAACAGACAGGCATTCACCAAATGGAACCTGTTCTGCTGTGTTCCATTTGCCATATATACTGCAGAGGTTCTCTCTCAGTGGGAGTGGGCACTGCATGGATCTCTCATACCAGAAAGATGCTCCCTGCAGACATTCTATCCCCATGCCATTCAAGCATGATATTCCTAGAACTTCACAGATTTTTTTTTTCCACACCAAAATGCAAAGACGATCAATCTTGAAACTGGATAAGCCCTTAACCCACTGCACTAACAGAGAGAGGAAGGAGAATAATATACTTTAATTCCCAGTCAACTGAGGTGATTGAACTGCCTGTACTCAGCTGCATGCCCCCTCCTGATCTTTCGAATGTCTGGCTGGAAGATGAGATCAAACCCAAAGTCTTCCATCTGAAGGCTGACACCCTTCCCTCTCAGCATCCTTTTACCCCCAAAAGATTTGAACTGCACACACCTTTATCCTTGGAAAGCACACCGAGGACTGCAGTAACCAAGCCTTTGCTGTACTACTTTAGGGTGCCAGTCCTTCAAAACAGAAATGAGCTCGAATTAAGGCTTTGTGCCCTCCTGCCAATCCCCAAAGACCACTGTGATCCCAGCCCTATGTAGCTCGCCAGGTTTCAGTTCAGCACGTTCCATCCCACCGGCTCCAGCATTACGCGAGGGAGAGGATCGAAGACGCTCAGCGGAGCTTTTGCAGATGTTCTCAGGTAGGGGCCCCGCACCCTGGCACCCCGCTTCCAGAGCCATACCACTGTGCCCTTAGGCGTGCTTGTCATTTTGCTACAAGGGAAAGAAGATAAAGAAAGTGCCCAGAGGCCACGCCTGGCCAGGTGCTGCCGACCACTTTGCTTTCCCCCCGCTCAATTCTGTCCTATTCCCCCGACAGCGCTGCCTCCCAGAGCCTGGCTCGGGGAGTCCGGAGGGCTGGGGCAGCGTCGCGCGTCCCTGCCGAGGCCGGGGACAGCTCTCAGGTACTGCCCGGCCGGGCAGACGCTCCCCAGCCCCGCAGCGGCGCTCGCCTGCCGCGGATGCGGGGCTCCCACTTGCCGACAGCAGGTGCCAGGAGGGCGGCAGCGCCAGCGCACCCGGGGCGGCACAGTCCGTTCACGATCGCCGGCACCCGCGCCCACCCCAACTTCCCACGCTGCCGAGGACAGCACC
>VZRR01014210.1:529195-646743 GCA_013398015.1 Oreocharis arfaki | reverse complement strand
CGCCCCCCCCCCCCCCCCCCCTGCCCCCGCGGCGGAGGCCACCCCCCGCCGCTCCCCTCCGAGGCACCCGCGTCACTTACCGCCGGGGCGCGGAGCCGGGGGGCAGCGCTCGCCCCGCTCTTCCATGGGCGCCCGCGGGTGGCGGCGGCGGCGGCGGCGGCGTCCGGGGCAGCGCGCCCGGCAGCGGCGTGCGGGGGCTGCGAGCGCCCGCTGTCGCCCGCCTCGCCCGGCCGGCAGCACCGCAGCCTGAGCCTGGCGCCGGCTCGTTTGTACGGCCCCGCCCCGCTCCGCCTCACGGAGAAGCTCCTCCCGGCCCGCGGGGTGCGGGCGGCAGCGCCGGGGTGCGGACAGCGCCGGGGTGCGGACAGCGCCGGGGTGCGGGCAGCCCCTCCGCGTGTGTGTGTGCCCGTGAGCACAGGAGGGTGTGCAAACAGAGGAGTTCGCCCAAGTAATGCTAGAGGTCTGGGGAACGAATGGCTATCCGCAACAAGCACACCTGTCCCCGCCTCCATAAAATCATAGAATATTTTGAGTTGGAAGGGACGCGCGAAGATCAAGGAGTCCAGAAGGGACGCACAAGGATCAAGGAGTCCAAGTCCTTCAATTGCCTCCTTCCTGTACTTATAAAAATATCACACATGCGAGGTTGCATGAGTAACAGACTTAATAGTACTTGTATTTACTTCTACTTCTTGTTTACTTTCCAGGGACTTTACAAGGTGGCTCTGATTTTTTTTTCCCCGAAATGCTTTCTGTTCAGCCAGATTTGAAGCAGGATGGATGTCTAGAATGACTGAAATATTGCTCCTTGAGAACAGTGGGGAAAAGACCTTCTGAGGATTTAAGTCTTAGGGTTAATTTATTTAAATAGGTCTGTATTTACCGTGAACTGAACTGTGGTTTTTTTCGAGACACAATGCATTAAAACTGGCATTAATATAGTGCATCCATTATTTCAACAGCCAAAATCTTGAAATTTACTGTGAGCAAAATGCAGGCCCAAATAAATAAATAAATAAATAAATAAATAAATAAATAATTCTCAGTTGATTTTGATCAGCTCCTTGCCATCTAACAGATCTGACAGAGGTAGGGTGATCCCAAAGAAAGTCTATTCGCACCTGTTGTACACAGGTCTTAGGTTTTTTTGCCTAAAGTGGAAATTTCTGTTCCAAACTTTTACTTCTTTTCTGGAGTTTTACTTCGTAGCTTTGTTCAGAAAGACTAGTTGCTTATTCGTGAGTTTGCTCTGAGAACTGCTGTTTCCGACAGCGCTTGCTTAAATTGATTTAGGCTTTGATGTTTCAATTTCCATCTGCATTGGTGGAGCTGTCTGCAGAGGCATTGAAGGACTGGATTCTCACTCTACAAATGCACCAGCCAGGTTTATTCCAGCCTTCTACAAGAAACTGTTGCTGTGGCTGCTGTGTGGAGACTGGAAGGTTTTCATGGGCTGGACCTAAACAACTTAGAGTGATCTCTTTAAATAAGCAGTGGATGAAAATGTCTTAAATTACCTCTCCAATCTTTGACAGGACACTGGTTGATATTCCTGCTGAGAGTGGACTAGTGCGAGGTTTGCAGGATAGTATAATGAAATTATGGAATCAAAAATGTCTTGGTTTGGAAGGAACCTCAAAGTTCATCAAGTTCTAACACCGCTGCCATTGGTGGGGCATCAGGCTGCTTAGAGCCACATCCAACCTGTCCTTGAACCATTCCAGGGACGGGGCATTCACAAATTCCCTAGGCAATTGTTTCAGTGCCTCACCACCCACACATAAAGAGTTTCTTCCTGCTATTTAATCTGAACCTACTCTCTTTCAGTTTGAAACCATTCGTCCTTGTTCTGTCACTACATCTCTCGTAGTCTCTGTCTTTCTCGTAGGTTCCCTTCAGGTACTGGAAGGCTGCAGTTAGGCCACCCCAAAACCTCATCTTTTCCAGGCTAAACAAACTCAATTATCTCAGCCTCTCCTCATAACATAGGTGCTCCATACCAGGCCTCTTCTGGACTCACTCCAACAGGTCAATGTCCATCCTTTGCTGGGGACTCCAGAGCTGGGTGCATCGTGGGGTCTCACCAGAGCAGAGCAGACACAGATGCAGACCAGGACAGCTTTCTGGGCTGCAAGTGCACATT
This sequence comes from Oreocharis arfaki, assembly GCA_013398015.1. Lineage (NCBI taxonomy): Eukaryota > Metazoa > Chordata > Aves > Passeriformes > Paramythiidae > Oreocharis > Oreocharis arfaki. The sequence goes on along the minus strand of VZRR01014210.1, from coordinate 644,600 downwards.
GGTGGGCCATGATCAGCCTCTCACCCACCAGCACCCCCAAGTCCTTCTTGGCAGGGCTGCTCTTGATCCCATCATCCCATAGCCTGTACTGGGGGTTGCTCTCACCCAGGTGGAGCACTTTGCACTTGGTCTTGTTAAACCTCATGAGATTCCCAGGGACCCACTTCTCGAGCTTGTCCAGGTCCCTCTGAATGACATCTTGTGTTTCATGTGTGTCACTGCACCACTCAGCTTGGTGTCATTTGCAAACCTGCTGAGGGTGCACTTGATCCCTTCATCTGTGTCATTAATGAAGACAGTAAATAACACTGGCCCCTATATAGATCCCTAAGGGACAGCACCCATCACTGGTGTCCATCAGGACTCAGCCATTGACCACTACCCTCTGGACATGACTGTTCAACCATTTCCTTATCCACCAAACCGTCCACCCATCGAATCCATCTCTCTAGTTTAGAGAGAATGTTTTGGTGATCTGTGTCCAAGGCTTTACAGAAGTCCAGATAAGGGACATCTGTAGTCCTTCCCTTGTCCACTGATGTAGTTACTCCATCACAGAAAGCCACTGGGTTGGTAAGGCAGGACTTGCCTTTGGTGAAGCTGTGCTGGATGTCCCAAATCTCCTCCTTGTTCTCCATGTGCTTTAGCATAGCTTCTAGGAGGATCAGTTCCATGATTTTCCTGGGTATGGAGGTGAGGCTGACAGGTCAGTAGTTCCCAGTTCTATGCTTTTTAAAGATGGGTACAATGTTTCTTCTTTTCCAGCCAGTTGAGACTTCACCTGAATGCCATGACTTTTCAAATACAAAGGAGAGTGATGTAGTTCAGACAATTCCATCAGGACTCTGGGATGCATCTCATCAAGTTCCATAAAGTTGTGTGTGCTCAGGTTCTTCAAGTGGTCATGAATATGATCGATACTTACAGTGGGAAGGACTTTGCTCCCCCAGTCCCCACTCTGCTATCCATCCACAATGGAAGTGTGGGAAGAGTGGTTGCCATTGAAGACTGAGGCAAAAAAGTGGTTTGGTACCTCAATCTCCTCATCCATTGACCAGTGTTGTTTATGAGGTGGTTACGCCTCCCTTGACTTTCTCAGCAGGGGCCCATCTGCTTTAACCATGGGCTGTGACCTGCTCACTCTTCATTTACTCCTTGAGCGCAGGGCTGTGGGAGTGTCACATCGCACTTACTCGTTGCACTGAAAACCAGCGGAGTGCACTCGTGGTATGTGAAAATATTCATGTTGTATATTTTCTTAAATCCTTTATGTTCAGCCTTGGCCTGCACTGATAATATAACAGAAGGCAAAGATACCAATTATGGAACTCTGTTTTCTAATCATGACTTCTGTTGAGGGAAGCAGAAAAAAGATGATATATTTATTCAAGTATCACCAGCAATTTCAAATGGATTAGAGGAAGTAGCTGTGTTTGTGGAGTTATTTTGTTTACAACCATTTGCCTCCAGCCTTGAATAGGCACACTTTTGTGTGGCTAAATTAATTAGTAAAATAAATATGTAATAGAGCATCTAAGGAATGAAGAGCACTCAATTATGTTTTAAAAGGAGAATCTCCAAGTAGAATCTTGTCAAAGGTTTTCAAGAAACAAATGTAAGTACTTAGGGAAAAATAGGATGGTATAAATATAAATGCATTTTATTTTATGGTTTTGCATATTTAATATTTAAGATGTTTTCTGTGTTTAAGTGTACTATGTCATTGTAGTGTAATTGCTTTAGCACCAATGTACAAATACTTTACTTTTAATTTTTTAAGATAGAACATTTCACAACAGTGTTTACTAAAAAACCCAAACCAATACTAGTGTCTTTTTACTTTTATTTTTATACCTTTCTGTATGTTTTATTATAAATCCGAGAGTCTAGTAGAGAAATACATTCATTTGTCATTAGCCTTGCTGTTTAACCCTGATATTTATGTCATGACTGTGAGTTTTGATTGTCTTGGAAACAGGTTAAAACTAAAAAGCTTAGGTGCTGTTTAACTGCTATAGACCCACCCAGTTCAGTCATAAGGGATCACTGTTTCTTCCATGTGATCTCTAGATCAGATACCATAATACTCATTTCATGTTTAATATCCATTCTTGATATAAAAGAATCAAAAGATGAAAAATTCACCATTTCTTTATTGTTCCAATCATGAAGTATCTTTGGTGTCAAAATAATAACAGAAAGCATCTGTGTACCTTTTAATCTGAAGGTATCTAAGTGTAACTTCAAGCCACTGCTTTATATTATCACCTTCCCAGGTAGATTAAAGATATGTTTTGCCCAAAAACATACTTTCTTATTCTAATTAGGTCATTTCTCAGTATTCTTTTTCTCTTTTTAATAAGCTAAACAAAGTGATCTCTTGCAGTGTCTCCCAGAAATGCTCAAGAAAGTTTGGATTTAATTACTTTTTCTGCACTTTTCACAAGTTCTCATCAGTGAGTACAATACTGATGTTTAATATTCACAATGGAAGTATTTTCACAACGCTTTGATAATGAATCCCAGTTGCCCATAAGGTTTCAAAAACTACTGGTTGCGCAGTTCTTAAGCTATTTCAAGTACCTTTCGTCGTCATGTAATCCTTACTTTTTAGCTTCAAATATTCCAAGTACTAAATTTGATGCCTTATGAAAGTATAGGTCCGTTCTGCCTTCATACTTCTTTTTATCAAGCAAATATGTAATTTCCTCAAAGCCGATTTATTTGATGTGATGGTGGTAGTGTCTCTTCAACTGTGAGGAAAGTGATAAGAGAAAGTGACGCTAAGTCAACAGTGCTGCATTTTTATTTGGCTGATTGAGTAATGACTGATTTAGGAAAAGGAAAGGAGACTTCTTAAAGCCAAAATAATGAAAAAGGAAACTAAAATTATCAGTGCAACATTGCCAATATTCATTTATGCTTCCCTCATTAGTCCAAAAATGAAGATGTGAAAAATGGGGTTACCAAAGTTCCAGCATAACCTGGATTACTGACGTGTGCCATACAGGCAAAAGGAAGGGTGTTCTGCCCATAAAGTAAATTAAATGGGAGCCTGCTTAGAGGAAAAAACTCTTCTGGAGGAAATGACAAATTAATCAGAGCCAGAATTGGATAATTTGGGGATTGGGTTGGGGACAAGGTCCATGTTGGGAACAGGACCTGTGCTGGAGACAGGATGACAGCAGAGGTGGGATGCCTGCACAGCAGGGAAGGAGAAGGTGGTGACTCACTGGAGGCAGCGTGGCTCCCAGGACAGACCCCAGTGCCTCTCATCCAGCACTGGAGGTGGCTCTACTGCTGGCTCAGCTCTGGAGCTGGCTGAAGCAGCTCCCAGTACAGCCTGGAAAGCATTGGTTTCATGCTGTCATGCATCAGAGGGATTTGAAAACTTTATTTCAAATGCTGTGCTTCTCACAGTAGGTGTTTTGGAAATGCAGAGGTGGAAAGTAGCTGAAAGAGCAAAGACATGAAAATTTCTTAATTGAAGAAATACTTACAGCTTTCTGTGTATGGTCTATGTTAGAGCTGCCTGTTACACAAAAAAATTTACACTTGTCAGGTTGAAGTAATGCAGATACAACTTAAGAATTCAGACTCACAGATTTCTGTTTTGTCACCAGGAAATACTCTAGGGAAATCAAGGAGGAATTAGTGGTGTTATCCAGTCAGCTAACAGAATTCTGGTGTAGAGTTTTAGAATACAATTAAATAGGTATATATTGTAACGTTATTTTAAATTCAGGAAATAAAAGGTGTTACTTCAGGTGTAAAATTTAAAAAACACATGTCTAACTTAGGGCAAGAGTGTAAAGACATGAGTAAGACACTGTTTTGACAAGAAAAGCAAAAGAAGTGAACAGAGGAGTATGGAAAGAGGTTTGTGGTTGGGAGCGTGAGGTTATGTCGTGGTTTGACACTGGCCCAATGCCAGGCACTCACGAGAGTCACCCTCCTCTACCACAGCTGGGCAAAAGGAAGGAAAAGAGGTAAAAAGGGTTAACGGAGGCTTCATGGGTGAGATAAGGAGAGTGAGAAAAATATTTCAAGGGCAAAACAAGCTCAACCTTGGTTACTAAGTGAAATTTATTACTAACAGAATCAGAAGAGGGTAATGANTCTCCATGAACCTCTCTGATGTGGATGCACTCTCACGAGCAGCAGCCATACCAGACCTCCTGCAGCGTGAGCCCCTCCGACGAGCACACGGTCCTCCCAAAACTGCTGTGCCCTGGCTCTCCCCACGGGGTGCAGTCCTCCAAGGGCAGGCTGCTCCAGCCTGGAAGCAAGGGGGGCCCTCTCTCTCCACCGGGTCTCCCACTGGATCACAGCCTCCTCCAGGCATCCACCCGCTCCGGCACGGGCGCCTCCCCCACGGGCTGCGGGTGGATCTCTGCATCCCCCGTGGATCCCCAGGGGCTGCAGGGGGACAACCTGCTTAGCCATGGTCTGCACCACAGCCTGCAGAGGAATCTCGGCTCCGGCACCTGGAGCACCTCCTGCCCCTCCTTCACTGACCTTGGTGTCACCATGGTGTTTTCCCTCACTTGTTCTCACCTCCTCCTCTAACTTGAAGCAAAAACCCTTGACTTTGTTTTGATTTTCTTCTTAAATATGTCATCACAGAGGCATTACCAGCCTCTCTCATTGGCCCAGTTCTGGCCAGCAGCATGTCTATGTTCAGAGCCATCAGCCATTGGCTCCGCTGGACATGGTGGGAAGCTTCCAGCAGTTTCCTCACAGGAGTCGTGTTTGTGGCCCCCTGCTACCCAAAACCAGGCTGTACCAAACCAATAGAGGTTATAAGCCAACCTTTGCACAAGCAAAGTACATCTGAAGAGAAGAGCTGTCCTTGAGGTGGAAAAAGCAGGCTGGTTGTTCACAGTAGAAGGCACAGCTGAAATAGGGAAACCAACTGTGGGAACGAGACTAATTCCAAATGGTTAGCAGATTTGAACAAATATGCAAAAGGCTAATCTATAAACTTTGACAGCTGAGTTTGCCTGTCAGGTGTCCAGTGCTGTTGATAACCAGCTCTACTTCTCAGAAGCAGTGATAGCAATATTGAGGAGATGTAATATTGTGGTCCAAGCTGGGAGCCACCACTACCATATATCCTCTCTATGGCCCAGTACATTTTAAAATTAAGTTCACACCTTAGATTAAGCAATAAAATGCAGAGAAAAGAACTAAAATGTAGCAGATGGAAAGGAACTGTGTGAGAAGGACCAGACTAGTCTAGGTACAATACTGAAGGAGGTGCAAGGAAAATCTAAAAAGCCTAATCTCCTAAAAATATTTTCAGGGATGATTTAACTACAAAGAGTGCGTGAGGGCTTGCAGTATAGATGAGCTTATGAAAGAGAGGTGGATGCGAAGCATGCAGAGAGGAACCTTACAGTGAGGTTAAAAGAGAGGATAAATGATAATTAAGTGATAATATTGAACTTTTCCACAGAAATAAATAAGGGATTAGTCTGAAGATTTCCCACAGCCCTGCCTTATAGCTCAGTTTAGACTTTTATTTAAAATGATGTCTGTGAAGCATGCAGTGGTGCCATGGCCTTCTAATTCATTTTCTTTAGTCAAACATTCTCAGGTTGGTACTTTAAGCTCCAGGAGTTGAATGCTGAGCGTAGAGATTTATACTGCTGTAAGAAAGAGGCCTGTCAAAATTCTGTAGTTCAGCACAAACTTTCAAGAATTTTCCCTTCCCTAACTATAGTGTTGTTTGCAATAAGAAACAGATTATTACTTGATGATTCAAGTCTCTGAATGATGGATTTAACATGATCTGAAGAATGCTGGTTTTAAGAAAGTAAAGGAAGAAAAAGATTAGTAGTAAGTTGACGATGGATGAGATCTAAGTTCTAGTTCTGTCAGACTTGTTATAGCTTTGTAAGCAATTAAGACTCTTTCTTTGAGAAGGTAGGGTGTTGCAGTTGAGGTGGGCACGACACAAGTTTTAGCATTGAGTGTAAGCAAAAACAACTTGAAAAAGTTAGTGTCATATATATACACTTTTGTATGTTTATCATTTATGTTACTCATCTATTGGTTGTTTAACTACTACAATAGATTCATTGGCTATTTTAACTACACTATACTATTATTATTTACAACATAGGTGTTCTAAGCATCTAAGAAAAACGCTATTTGCAGTTGTGTTGTTTTTTATGCTCTCTACTGTTTTGAATTTCTTGCTTCTCTCGATTAAGTTTCTCAAGGGTAGACACGGACTGTGCTGAGATCAATGTCAGATTCAGATTCAGACAGGCTTGCTGACCTGCTGGTAATCTCCACAGTAGGTACCCCTTTCAAGTAACGTATTGCTATATACAGAGAAGGGGATAGATACAAAATGATAATTTTTGCAATGTCATCTTCCCAAACAGCTGTGTGAGTCCAGGGGAGTTGCAGCTGCACAGGTTTTCCCACCCTTCTGCTCTGGGTGACATCCTAAGTCTAGCGGAGCCTTGCAAAGGCAGCAGAGCTTGCAGGTGATGAAAAGGCAGGTACATTTCTTTCCCCATCCTCACCTTACTGCTGCTGGACTCATTCATTAGGCATCTGAGTTTGCCAAAGCAGGAGAAAACCACCAGCAAACAGAATTGTTTCCTTTTGGTTTCATACAAGCTGCCCAGGGAAGACTCCCTTGTAGCTGGCAGCTGGTAAGAAAAGGTTAGGATCCATATTTTCAGTGGTACCTAGCCACTTGAAATCAGAGAGGAAAAGTCGAATGCTATTATATCCATTGGAAATTGCTAGCAGCACACAGACCCTGTCACTCACTCGAAGCAGGTGACAGCAATCCATGCGTCTGAGCCCTGCTGTGCAGTTTCAAATCCAGAAAAAATTCTGAAGATGGTGAAAGGAGGCAGTGTAAACAATGGGTTGCCTTCCCATTCAAGCATTATTATGCTTCCAGACTTGCAATTTCAGACATCTCTCAATGTCAAAAAGCCTCTTGTATTATTGGGTTTATTATACCTTCAGCCTGAGAGCTGAAAGATTTTTTTTTCTACTCACAGCCTTGAACAGATGTAAAGAGATAGCCAGAAGGTCTCTATAAGACATGTTAGTTCGTTGCTCAGTCTTCGGGCTACTCTAAATTAGGAATGATTGGCCTCAGGTTATTTTAAGAGAAAGATATTCATGATAGATATCTGTGATTTTCAGAATGACAGTTTCCATATCAGTTTTTAGAGGGCATTTCTGTGATTGAAAGAACTGTTCTGCATTTGTTCTGCCCCACTTTGTTTTTCTGTATCTTCGACCTGATGGAATATATTATACCAGATAGGTTTTTTTGTTTGTTTTGGTTTGTTTGATTTGTTTGTTTGTTTGGGGGTTTTTTTGTTTGGTTCATTTTGAGTTTGGTATTTTTGTGTGTGTGTATATCTACTGCTTTCTTTAGAAGCAAATCCCTGTCATGCCAATGTTACATGGTCTGTGAGAACTTAATAGTAATGGACCAGAACTAATCTGCATATGCTGTTTGATGTGTGCTCTGCTGGCTTTCTTGCTTAGGTGAAGAAACTTTCTGTTGAATTTATACTCTGCAACTCAAATGAGAACCTGCATGAGGTAATAAATACACACATATTTCTTCTAGTACTGCAGTATATTGTTGAGTGCTAGATTTACCCAGCCTTTAGTGTGTGACATGGGCAGAGAATAGGGAATCAAAATGTGTGCTGAACACAGCTCACTCCTAGACGGAGCCTGATAGCACTGCAGCTGTCTGGGATGTCTGCTGGCTTTAAAGGGATAAAAGAGAGGTAAGGCCATGGCCCACTTTTCTTTCTCACAGTCAGCAGAGGTGAATCACACCATGTGTTTTCAGAAGCAGTAGGAAATGATGGGACACTTTGGAGCCATCCTTCCCATGGACAGTGTGAAGCGCTTACCTGCTCAGGGCCAAGACTGGGAGCCACTGTGTGGTCATCTGTCCCCTCGGTTTATGCTACAGGAAAAATTCCTTTTGACTGCAGGATCTTTTCACTAAATGGACTCAAATCCTAAAACAAGCTGTTATTGCTCTTAACACTAAAAAATGTTCAAGGTGCTTGCAATATCTCCAGAAGGGGTATGATTACCTTAGATGTGAAGGACCTGCCCAGACACACAGATGCTTTGTAGCCTTTATTAGACACAGAGTTCAAGGTTGAATGCTTTCACCTACCAGATGATATCCAGCGTGACTGTGTTCCTTGAAGACCACTGCTGCTTTTAAAAGACTTTGGTTTGGTTTTTTTCTGTGGTGACTTCTAAACCTTAAAACTTAATTGTGGAACTGTGATTCAAGTTTGCGAGTGATTCTGTGGAAATCAACTGACCTTGCAGAGCAAAGTACATTTAACAGAGAAAAAGAAAGCATGATCCAGGCTTTCATCAAATGCTACTCATGTGTAATGTGGGCTGGTCTGCATTTGTCTTTGTTGCGTGTAACTGCCACTAACACCATTAGAATTTCCAGGCACAGACCAACTGGGTTATGAGACCTGAGTTCCAAACACAGAGTGAAGTCCGAGGAAATTAGATGACCCATGTTGCAGACAGAATACAAGTTCAGTGTAAAGTATTTATTGCTCCAAATTATCATTGTAAGAGTAATAAAATGAAGCCATATTTGTAGGCTTCACAGTGATATATTTTTATGAGCTTAGAGCTGCTGCTTGTGTAAATTCAATAGAGAAGCTGTTTGGACTTGTTTCAAATTTCTGTAGCTACGGGGGAAGAACATTTATTCCCTATTTCACTTGCTAGAAACAATGAAAAACAAATCATTTATCTGTTTACTAGAAAACACAGCTTTAATGAAACTCACTACCTTTCTGAGTCTGGTTCTTTGACTTCTACAGAGATGGATCCAGGTTGCCTAGGCATTGATGGACAGGACTGACACCAATTCTTTATGGGTCTTTTTAGAAGGTACAGATGAAAACATTTTAGATAGATTCAGCTGAAATACTGAAATCACGTAGTCAAATGAGAATATTTCAACTGAGAACTGGTTTTGCTGGAGACTGAAGGAAACAAAATTATTTGTGAAATTTTGCCTAGACCTTCCTGGTTTCTGAGATTGATTTTTTTCCCCAGGTCCTCAGCATCCTGGGGGCTGGCTGCACTTGCGGGGTCCTTAAATCATCCTGGCTCCCTGGTTGCAAGAGTCTCCATTAGGCAGGAATCCAGCCCTCAGAATTGTTAAATATTGAATGGTAGTTGGTAGAAACTTTGTTTGGAAATATCAAAATCATCACAAAAATGTAGTGACCCTTGTCTGCCTAAGCCTGTAGCAGTATGGCTTTCACAGGGCTATCCTGACTGAGAGCCAGTCACACCGGACTGGGTGAAAGAGCTTTTATTATATCCTTAGGGCTAGTGTCATTCAGAGTTCCTTTATGGAGTGGGAAAGGAACCCAAACACACAGCCGCTTTGTGCTCAATCCCTTAGGGTAACACTAGATTATTCTGGCTAAATTCAGATATTAATCTGATTCTGACTGGGACCAATTTCAATATGGTTAAAGTTGTTTGAGGTGGTAGTGCCCTTGGGTTGTGCACTGACTGTACAAGCAAGCTGTTTCTGGGATCCTCGTTGTGGGTGTCCCCACATTCCTAGAGAAGCCATATTGTATGAGTCAGTTCAATTATTTCATTGACAGTAAAGAAGGTTGATCCTAACTTCATCATTAAAAAGAAAATGTAACATCTTTGAATTTCCTTTTTATGGAAATTTCCAATTTAGCTTATTGATAAAGTATAAAATATATATCTCTATATAAAAAGCATTTAGTACAAGAATAACCTGTAGCTTTTCCTGAAAAGTCTCTTCCTCTCCTGCTATTGTTGTACTTGCTTCTCTCTGGGGCATATGTCTCAATTTGATGATTAGTATAGAAAAGGGGGGAAAATGCGTTTTAATTCAAGGAATTCAGTGGGGTTTTTTTGACAAAAAGGTTGTCCAAAGGAAAAATAGATTGTTTTGTAACTGCCTCTGTATTTTCTTGCTTCTAGCTTCTCTCCCGAGAGGAAGAGGGGTAAGATATATAGCACTGATTGTATGATAGGCTTCTCAAATAACTGTTTGTATATGGATACTAACTAGTTTTCTCCAAGACAGAGTTTGATAAGATATGGTAAATTAAAAATTCAGCTGCCTTTTTAGGCTCTTGTGTTTTTGTGTAAACACATTCCACCTACTGTACTTCCATTATAGACAAAGTAGAAACGTCTCAATTCACATAGTTCAGGAAAAGAAGGAGTGATCAGTGGCACAGACTCATCATGAGCCTTCCACAGCAGCTCCCAGCAAGTAAAAGTATCTATGTCTGACTAATATAAATCATGTATCTCTTAACACAGTTATAGACCTAGAGTTTGAAAAATTCTGTGCTAGAATAATTGTTTCATCTGCCTTTTACTCCTGTTTTGCAGTTCAAAGAAACCTATTTTGTCCTTGCATTGCAGCAGAGCCATAGTAAAGGAAGGGTGATAAATGAGGTAAACATACCCAAATGTTGTGACATACCATGCTTCTGTTACCATTTCTTTTGAAGAGGAGGGGCTGAATTTCAGACCTGTGGAATGAGCAGGCAGCAGCACAGCTCAGAGATGCTGGAAGTAGAAAGCACAAGGAGAGTGTGGCCCTCCGGAGTGCTGAGGGACCAATAATTTTAGTAGAGGTAGGCCTTGAGTTCTCCAAATCTTAACATGATCCAAGGTGTACTTTTGAGAATACAAGCTTCCACCTCTTCATAATTCATCCTTCTAATCACAAAATAGGTTGATGAAAGGGACTATATAATAAAGACAATTACAATTTTTTTTTTAATCAGTCATCTTTCTACAAATACTTTGGGTTTGGGACACCATCATTAACATGAATTCCTGTCTAGATCATAGGACAGCTCAGGTTGAGAGGAATCTTGTGTAATCTAGTGCAGCCTGGCCAAAGCCAGAGCCTGGTCAACTGCTGTGTTCTTCCACTAATTCTTGTGTGTTTAGTTGTTTGCATACAACCTATTTAGTCAGTGTAAATCTCTTGGGCAGGCTGTGCTATGTCCACCTTTACTTATTTGGATCCTATCACCTCCTTGATTTCTGTGATTTCCTTTCCATTGACATTTTTTCAGGTACAGTCCTCAGCTGTGACTTGACTTATTGCTTTACTGTAAGATCCTCCTTTCCTGTTTTCCTTTCTTATAGGAACCATTTCTGTCACATTAGTCTGCCATTTTTCTTTCTTAAACCCGTGTTTAAACTTTTTTTTCAGCAGAAAAGTATTTTATACTTAAAATATTCATTATTAAGACTGGTAAATTTTACCCACAGAGCTAAAACCTCTTTCCATTTCTCACTCAAATCTGAGATTTTTTAAAAAAATGGATCTAGTTACATATTTCTGATTTCTGATAAGAATTTATTCTAGTATTTACATTTTCTAGGTTGCTGTTTCTGTCCATGGGTCCTGGTGTGTACTGTAGTATATTTCATTACTAAAATGTGCCTGGCTAATATATCCATATGCAAATAATTGTACATATACATATAAATATTTTATGTAAATTTCCACATAATGAAAATATTACTAGAAAGACGTGGGTTTTTTAAAGTAAAACATCTATTTTTGTTTGTTTGTATATTTGTTTAAAAGGTTGTAAGAAGAGAAACTACCTATTTGTGAGCATCAGCTCACATGATCTTTGTTCTAAATCAAATTAAGAGAAAAGTAAGCAGAAATTAACTGGAGTTAATTAAAGTGTACTTTTAAGCAGTCTCACAATAAAAGCTTAAAAAAACCCTATTAATGAGGTGCAACTTGATTAGAAAGTTGCTTTAAACACATTGCCTGTTTTTCAGTTCTTTGGGAGAACAGCAGAAAGAATTGTTGAGTACCGTTGTGTAGAACTCATTAATAAAAGAGTGCTAATGCACATTTGCTACCCTGGTAAGCTGTGTCTTATGTAAGTCTGATTCAACTAGACAAATGACCTGTTTTTAAAAGGAGATGGAAACATTTGCAGTAAAACTGTGCTGTCAGATGTGCAGAGGGTATATAGCTCCTACAGAAAAGACGTTTATTCACATTCTTTAGACGCAGAAGGTCAAACAAGCGTAGTTAAAAGTCAGGAAAATAAAATCAGAGTTTGGGACAAAATCCTTGTCTCGGTGCATAGGTTAAATACCCCACCTGTCCTCTTGGGATGTCAGTGGTCTCTGGGCTGCATTGCTCAGTCAGTCCTGGAGTGGTGCAGAAGTAATCTGTGGTGACTACACAGCTGCTGTGCAGAAAAGATTGATCCGTTAGCTCAGGTGTATGCCATTTCTAGTTCTAGTGGAATTCAGCTCCTTAGGATAGAATTATGTGCCCTTGTTATGAATTAGCATAGGAGATAAACAGCACCAGAGAAGATTCTGTGTTTTTTGTGATGGGTTGAATAGTCTCCCAGTACACATCTTTCAACACTGTCATTGATAATAGAGGAAAAATCCAAGAAGAATGGAAGAAACCATTAAAAGAATGAATTTTATGCACTTGTGATATCTGTAGACTTTAAAACATGCAAATATCTTGCAAACAACATTGATAATTTATTCAAGCAATTGCTTTACAATTTTTTTTAACTTGTCTACCAGTCTAACATAATGGAAAAACAACCTTCAGCCTGGTTCTGACCTTTTTTTCCCATGTAGTTAATTGACTGCAGTGAAACTATTTCTAACTTGCTCCACCAAGCCAAGATTTTCAAACGTAGATTTAAGAAAAATTTTTCTTCTTATTTGTCACAGAATCATAGAATGTTTGAATTTGGAAGGGACCTCTGGAGGTCATCTGGTCCACATCCCCTGCTCAAGCAGAACCACTTACAGACAGTTGATGGACCCTGCCCAGACAGCTTTTGAGTATCTGCAAGGCTGGAGACTCCACAACCTCTCTGGGCAACCTGCTCCAGTTCTCAGTCACCCTCACAGTAAAAAGTGTTCCTGATGTTCAGAGGAAACCTCCTATGTATCTGTTTATCCTGTCACTGGGCACCACTGGAAAGAACCTGGTTCTGTCTTCTTTTCGTCTTCCCTTCAGATACAATACTTTGACCTGCTGGCACCCCATAACAGGTACCTTGTAAGCACTTCCTTGCCTACGTTTGGAAAGAGCTATAGAAAAAAGTTTTCAGCCCTTTTGTGCGTAGTTTATGTTCTACATCTACTGTCTTTCTCATGCTGATGTGTTCCTTCTGTATCACAGCTTTAAACAATGCCGAAGATAGCAGAGTTTCAGGTTTTGTTTAGCCATCCCACATCTAAGGTAAAGCAAAGGAAGACTTTTCTCATAACTTTCTGAAAAATGGAAAAATGACAAAGTAGAATAATGCAATCCTTGTCTGCAAATACCTGCCAATGCTCCCATTTTCTGTATTACACCCACACTGCAGAGGAGAGACCTAATAGGAGATCTTCACATTTGTGTGGTTCTCCTTCAACTCCAGGCTTACATACACACATACAATTATGCAAGTTCATGACTGTATGACATCAAACAACTTCATATAACTTACTAGAATACCTTCAGGAATTGTGCTTAGGTAGACTGGGTCCTAACAGAAGATATCACTTTTTTCCACTCTTACGATTTCTTATGTTGAACAAGTTGAGCTGATTGCATGCCAGAGGATGAAGAGTGCTCCACTCACTTGTGGTTGCAGGCCACAAAAAAACCTGCAAAGTGGGTTTTGCCTGTACCCAAAGTGTACAGGTAGGTATCTCAGCTATGTACAAGATCCAGGCAATACAGCTTTGGGCATGTGGTGCAAGAGGAAAAGGAGTAGTTCAGATCTAGAGCCCAAAGCAGAACAAAACTGCTGTGAAATGTGAAACACATTTCAATGATTTGATTCTTTATCTGTACCTCCTTAATTAGAATCAAGGAATCGTGATGACCAGCTAGCAGTTACATTTGTATTTCTGGACTGATGACTCTTCAGTGAAGAGACAGAGGTCCTTCTTTTTCAGCTGCTTGTATTTGACTTAGAGCTCTCCATCCCTATTTCCCAGTTCCTGTGGATTACTTTGAATACTAGCGGAAAAGCTTTCTGTCATTTCTGCTAGCAGCTGTATGAATGTATGCTACTGCTGAGTGATTACGAATTTGACCCAAAGGAAAGTGTCATGTGGCTTTTTAGGAATGCAGCATAAAAATACAAGTATGTGAAGAACTTCAGTAGACAGTGCAATTTACTCAGAGGAGATGCCACAAAACGTTATTAAATACTCCTAGCTTAGTTTAATATTTCTTCTGTGTTCTCCCACACAGTGTTCAGAACAAGTTAAGTGACATGAAGAATATTACACATTTTTAAAAACAGATGGAGGACATCACTTTTATGGATTTGAACAATTCATTAAAAGTTAGTTTCTGTTAAGATTCACTATGCTGTGAGTTTTCTCATGTCTTGCCTGTCTAGTCCAGGCTGATCCTAATGTAAGTAGGGGGCTGAGGGAATCCTCTCACTGGTCTACCAGCTGGTGTCTGAACCTCCCTCTCTTCAGCAGAGAAATAACAAGACTTTGCAGAAGGAACATAAATTGTGCTCCCTCTGTGCTCAGTGCTGCTGTTGATGAAGAAGACATGATGCCGTTGCATGAAGGAGGAGACAGGCCACATACATTCAGGCATCGTAGAAATGTGTTTTCATTCTCAACATTCCCCACATTAATCGGCAGATTTGACCATGATGTGTTAGTGCACATGTGTTTAGACAACGAGAACTGTCTCTGGAAGGACTTGCCAAGGCTCATTCACGATTAGGAAGGACAGAATGGGGCACCACAGGCTATATGTGCCAGTCCAGGCAGTTTGTTTCTGCCTGGCCTCTTCCATGAAACCCTCTCCCTCCAGACTCTTGTCATCTTTCCCTGCATAGCCAGTCCTTTCCACTACAAACCCAGTTGTGTATACATGGCATGGCCAGAATGTTATACTGTGTCCTTTACAAGGCGTGTCTTCTGCATGTCCAGACATGCAAGGTTGGGTGCCCCGAGGCTGTTTGCATGCCCTGTAATATGAATGGGGACAGGTCCGTCTAATGATAGTGGAATCCGTGCTTTTGCAGCGAAACAAGAGGTACATAAAAGTGGACACTGTTCCTGTGACTCTGCACATGCCCGCAGACAGACGGGGATGGTGGCAGGCACCTGCAGTTTGTTTACAGGGTGGGTGCACACAGGGATACACAGGGATGAGCCATAGTGTACAGGAGTCATGTACCTTCATGAGAGCTTTATTAACATGAAAAGTTGGATACCTGTGTTCTAGGTCACTCATGACATATAATCTCCGTATCAGGGCATTTATGTGGTAACAATCCTTCCCCTGAAGTGTTGTCCGAGACTATAGATATGATTGATGAAGAAGAAGTATTGTGATTTAAGACCAAAATGGCTATTCAGGAGCTAAATGGATTGGATGCCAAAACACTTTGATCACAGATGTAAGTCATTTTACAAATTATGTGACTCACCTGCCCCATGGGAAAGAAAATGAAATGGAGGAGTCACGAGGGAGTCAAAGTAGTGGTTCCAGTAGTCTGGTATATGGTCATGGGGTTCCTTTCCATTCCTGAGTGACTTTGGACATCAAAAGTTGTAGCGTTGGGTAGAGAAAATTTTGGTCAACCTTCCTCAATCCCCAATAAGTCTCTCGAGCTGGTGCTCACAGTCAGCCCATCTGAAAGGCTTTCCACAAAGACGCAGTCACAATGTTTGACATGAGTGACATTTTACACTCAATGTACTCATCTATTTCTACGATTAAGTTACTCCCTTATCCTATAGGATTAACTAAACTTCATACACTAACAGTTCTTGTCAACAAAGTCCTCTATTCCAATAGCCACAAGGAGCAACTTTTTAGGCTTGACTTATATTATGCTGAAGTTGGTGAGTTGCTTCTTTGTCAGATCCAAAGAAACAGTGCCAAGATCAAATGCCCTTTAATACTTGCACTGAATCTCAACTGTGGTACGTCTGCAAATGTTCCCCATTTTATTATTTTTCTAATATATGGGCTTTTACACGCGCCACCCTTATTTGTAGCGCTATAAAGAAATACTGCTGGACAACTTGATTTAATTTGCTCACAGATTTTATTTTCCTTGGACTTCAATAGCTTTTAGTTGTGTCTCTGCTGATCAGCTTGATGTTTAGCTCCATGCAGTGTTATATTTTATCTTGGCTCCAAATATGTTCTCAAATTAACATGATGGTACAGATGGATTCTTGTCTCAAAACCATATGATTGATTTCATCTCTGATATTCTGCTCCATCAACATGCAAGGAATTAGTCCTGACATCAAAGGGCAATCTGTTTACATTGGAAGTGCAAAATATTGCGCTAAGCAATGCAAAACAGATTAAAAAAGAGAATGGCACTGCCACTGCTTTTTTGAAACAAAACACAAACTTATTAGGGAAGCCATACACTCCCTTCTCTAAAGCAATTATCTTAAATGCTGAGAACATAAGAACATCTGTAACAAGTCAAACTAAAGGTCTGTTTGGACTGCTGTGCATGTATGCCAGTGGCCAATTTAGGATGCTAGAACATGAATGGGGCAAGCAGATGGTGATATACTTCCCCTCTTGCAGTCTTTCCAAAACAAAAATTCTAGAGGATTTCCAGGAAGTGGACCAGCAATAATCATGGTAATTTACAAGCATTACAATTTGTCAGCCACTCAGAACAGATTTGAAAATATCCTATCAGTAACACACAATACAAAGCATTACCAAAAATTGCACTAGAGCTTGTAAATTAACACAGATTTAGGATATATTTTTTCAAATCGGAGAAATTCTGTCAGAAAGAGTTGTTATCTTCCATTTTGTTTTGGAACATAAATGGTGCTGCATTCATTTTGATTCAGAAGATTATCTTTTGTACTTGTCAATGTAAAGGATGAAAATAAATAACTAAACAAAATGTGATTCTGACCTTGACACTTGCAGTCAAAATGGCATTTTTTTCACTTTTGAGACAGAAAATTTTTATTTGATGACATAAATTACTTACTCTCTTCCACTGCTATTTTTAATACAGTTTCTTTTGATTGATGTAAAATAATTATAATAACAGCATCCCTTGAAAAAATTGCTAAGACTAAAGTGGTGAATGTGAACTAAACTGACAGAGAAAGAGTACAGCAATAGGCTGGACAATGCATAATTCCTTTGGGTAACATATAGTTCTCTGTTATACCCATCACTTATTGAAGACCATTCTTTTGTGTTTTATATTCCTCACAAATAATGAATTATCTGGTTTAGTCAGCTCTTGGTACTGAGTTGCTAATGAAAATTCAGTTTCAGAAGTAGAAAATGTTATAAAGGGAAATACTTGTAGAAACCAGAGAAGTAGCTTGACAGGCTGAGAGAGTTGGAGCTGTTCAGCCTGGAAAAGAGAAGATTTTTTGGAGACCTTACAGCACCTTCCAGTATCTTAAAGGGGCCACAAGAGAGCTGGTGAGGAAGATTTTACAAGGGCATGTAGTGATAGCACAAGGAAGGATGGCTTTAAACTATAAGAGCATAAGTTTAGATTAGTTATTAGGAAGAAATTCTTTTCTGTGAGGATGGTGAAGAACTGGAATGGGTTGTCCAGAGAAACCGTGCATGCCTCGTCCCTGGAAATGTTCAAGCCCAGGGTGGATGGAGCTTTGAGCAACCTGGTCTAGTGGAAAGTTGGGAGGTCTGTCCATAGCAGGGGGGTTGGAACTAGATGATCTTTAAGGTTTCTTCCAGTTCAAAACGTTCTACGACAAACTGTGTTTCTTTGTGTGTACTGGCCCCAGCTTCCTTGAGCAGTTAGTTCTGTTTCAGGGGCTTTGGGGAAAGCAATTAGAGGATGTCCAAAGGAGGCCATGAGGATGGTGAAGGGCCTTGAGGGGAAGCTGTGTGAGGAGCAGCTGAGCTCACTTGCTCTGTTCAGCCTGGAGAAAAGGAGTCTGAGGGAAGATCTCATTGTGTCTTCAACATCCTCATGTGGGGAAGAGGAGGGGCAGGTACTGATCTCATCACTCTCACGCCCAGTGACAGGACTCAAGGAAATGGCATGGAGCTGAGTTGAGAGAGGTTTAGTTTGGATATCAGGAAAAAGTTTTTCACCCAGAGGGTGGTTGGGCACTGGAACAGCCTTCTCAAGGAAGTGGTCACAGCACCAAGCCTGACAGAGTTCAAGGAACCTTTGGACAATACTATTGGGCACACAATGTGACTCTTGGGGATGTCCTGTCCAGGATCAGGAGTTGGACTTGATGATCTTGATGGGTCTCTTCCAACTCAGCATATTCTAGGATTCTGTGACATTTAGAAACTGGTATTTAGATTAAAATCAGAAATAAAAAACTGCTAAAACCCCGTTACATCTACATATGTATAGAAATACAAATAACATTGTGTTTAGGTGGACTCATATTAGTTGCAGATAGTTTCTGCCAGGACGGATTTCCTCTGAAAGAGATTTCAGGTTTTGTCTTTGATTTTGAGTGAGGATCCATAAGGCTTTGTCTAAGGAAAGACGGCAATTCTTCCTCAGTAAACCATCACTGCATATACACTGCAGGTGTAGCAAATGCAGGAATGTGCTGCACAGGTGCAGGGCATTCAGGTACAAGGTTGAAGTCTCCACAAACTACAGGCAGAGCCTGTGTCAGTGTTTGATCACCTTCAGTGTCAGGATATGCTTTCTTGTGTTCAGATGGTCTGTGGCTTTTTTTCCAGGGGTAAATTGAGCTTGAACAGACTGTACACCATGAAATGCCCTCTTCACTTCTCCACAAAATGGCAGTTATTTAAGTTCACTCAAATGCCCAAGAAAAACCTCAGCTTTCTGCCACACCAGCCCAGAAATCCCAGCAGGAGCTCTGCTCACTGGCTGGGACTGTTCCTTCTTAGACCAGGGTCATGAGCAGAGTTTGCAGCAGAACTTCTGGGAGCTGGTATTGAGAGTGTTTGTGTTTTCATGAGGCATCTTTCATCTGACAGAAATACAGCTGTTTTGCAGCACTATGGTTCCTTCCTTCCAGCAGTGAGCATGTCTGAACTGTACTTTTAAAGCCTTTGCATTAAAACAAGGCCTCCTACTCAGAGTAGCTAATAGTTAAGTTATAATATGATCAGTCAAACAAATGTTTTTTAAAAGCTTTCCTGTATAATGTGACCTAGGGAAGTGCATTAGCTGAGTAAATATATTGTTGATTTGTTTTTCCATTAGCAATGAGTGATTTCTCTCTAAGTGACCTATAGTACTGCTTTCTGGGAATAAAGCTATATTGATAAAGAGAACAGAATGTAAAGGAAATATTTTCTTCTTTAGAGAAAACTTGTACACAAAACCAGAGTACACTGGTTTCTCTGGTTTTATATCCTTTAGATATGACATAACTTTTTCGCTTGGTCTTCCTTTATCTCCAGGTCAAAGGAGTCGTGCTGTACATTATAACAGAGGTACTGTTTTCATTTTCTCAGCATCTATACTCAGGCTATGCCTTTAAAAAAGACAAATTCGTCTTGCAACTGTCTGCTGTGTGACACTTTATATAATTTGATCTATATTTATTTGTATCCCTCCATTGCAAGGAATGGCAGTTTTCACCAAAAGAAAACAAGACATTAATTCTCATTTGTTTGGGGATCCAAGAAGTATCTGAGCAAACAATTTCCCTCACGGTTTGCTTCAAGATTGGGAACAGGAAATATAGAATTGGGATGGAGAATATGACAAAGCATGTGGCACTGTAAGATAATCTTTTAGAATCGAGTTTGCCCCATGATAGACACTACCTGAAATTTTCATGCATTGGTGCTTTTCTGATATGTTAAGAAGTAAGTATATATGCACTGTAAATTGATATTCAGCAGATTTGTTAGTATGCAGATCTTTGCAAGATAATCAAGAGAGCGCTTAGAAAGTATTGCAATAATAAATTTCTTAGAGCAGATGTTCCTTAGCAGATTTTATCTGTGTCATTTCAATGATAAATCCTTCTGACTTCTTAACCTTTAACTACAGTTGCACACTTACATTTGATTGTGAGAAATAAAAGAAACTGAAAAGAATTTTATAAAATGAGTGTAATTTATCTGGAGGTCACTGAGTCTATGATAATGAAAAAAAATTACTCCTAAAACTTACCATTTGGAGGAAAAAAAGGTTAGAAACTGTGCAAGACTGTTAGTAAAATGATTGCATCTTACATTTTGAATTACGGAAGTTCTTGCTAAAATTTCTTATAATGTATTAAGCCGAAGATCTAAATCTAACCTTCCTAAGTTATACTGCGCCCTGTACAGTCTCTGAGTTTTGGGTTTTGTTTCATAGATGGATTCAGTGGGGGATTCTTCTCACATAATTTTAACTTTCTAAAATCAAGGTATATATACCAAAATAGTCATCAAGTCTGCCTTCATAATTAGTAGAGAAAACCTAAACTCATATCTGGAGTTGTTTAAGTATCACATTTGCTGTGGCTTAGTGCTGGCACAACCATAGGCATTAATCAGTTTTGGCATTAATCCTAGCTACAGGCTTTGTCCACAAGGAGAAAATTTGTTCCATTTACTTGGATTCTGAGCTATGGTGGGTTCAAATCCTTTTCTGCCCATGGATGTCCTTGGTGAATAAAATTAGACCTACCTCGATCTTTGAAGTCATGAGAATTGCTTGGAAAGCAATTGCTTGAAGTCATGAGAATTGGGAAAGCAAGAATGATTGTCCTTATGCCTTTGCCAAGCACAATTTGTAACAATATTTCTTCTCTTCCTCCCACCTTAAACTGGAGCTCAGTAGATTAAGTATTGAGGGTTACCTAGGCACTCTTACTACATTTTTGCTAGAATATTAAACAATGTTAAGGAATATTTTTAGCATTTGTGTGATCTGGTCTGGTCATGAACTTAAGGTTAAACTATTTCTCTCTTAAACAGAGTGGCAAACTTCCTCTTCTTGGCTTGTGTTACCCAACCTTTGCTGAGAATTCCTTGGGAGACTGCAGTTCGACCTGGACAAAATCATGCTAGAGATGATTCAAATGGCATGGAAAATGGTATTTTTCATGTCAGGAACATTCTCTGGTGGAGTGGATTAGCCCCAAACAGCAATTCAGACCCACAGAGCTGCCTCACTCACTGCACCCTGGTGGGATGGTGGAGAGAATTGGAAGAATAAAAGGAAGAAAACTCACGAGATGAGATAAAGACAATTTAATAGGGAAAGTACAAGCTGTACACACAAAGCAAATCAAGGAATTAATTCACCACTTTCCATGTGCAGGCAGACATTCAGCCATCCCCAGGAAAGCAAGGCCCTGTCACACTTAACAGTGACTTGGGAAGACAAACACCATCACTCTGAACATTTTCCTCTTCCTCTTCTTCTTCTTCCCTCAGCTTTATATACTGAGCATGATGCCACAAGGTGTGGGATATCCCTGTGGTCAAGTGAGGTCAGCTGTGTCTTCTCCCAGCTTCTTGTGCACCCCCACCTTCCTCACTGGTGAAGTGGGTGAAAAGCAGAAAAGACCTTGACTCTGTGTAAGCACTGGCCAGCAATAACTAAAACATCCCTGTGTTGTCAACCCTTTCTATCACAAATCCAAAACACAGTCCCATACTAGCTACTGTAAAGAAAATTACCTACCCCAACCAAAACCAGCGCATCTGGTATTTTTTGTTTCCTTGTTTGTGGTGATGGAGCACGTGTAAATCATTGAAAAAGAGGAGGTGTTTTTTACACTGATTTTGGCAAGCAGAGCTATGGGAACGTCTTATTTGGAAAATAAAACTCTGAGGAGCATCATCTAAATGATGAGATATTTGTGAAACTTGGTTCAGTTTTTTTCTGTGACACCAGGAGTCATTAAGCATAACTTGTAGTGCTCCACAGTCTGGGAGCTTTTCCACTGTAAACTGTGAAAAGTGCAAAAATAAGCAGAAAGATGTGCAGTGTTAATTTTCCCATCTCTTCAGGATGATGATCCATGAATGATGGAGAAAGAAGAAACGGTAGGAAATCAGGTAGAAAATGTTAGGGTTTTCCATGCTTCTGCCTCTCTTTAGCTTAGAAAATCCTTGGAGTGAACAAGAACTGGACTACAGCCATTATACAATGGTTGCAGTGATGATGCTAGAACAATATATAGCTGCCAAGCCATTACTGAAATTTTCTCGTCTGCATTCCACAGACACAGCTGAGCTAATGTGAAATGTATACCTTATAGTCTTTTTTTTTTTCCCAGAAGATGCATATATCAGGAAATGTAGGACTGGGAAGTAGGGTTTTCTTGGGAAAATTAATTTGAAACCATGGTGGCTATTTGTTAACAATACTGCAAGAAAGGGATACGTGTACAGAGAAGGACAGTGAGGACAAGTTCATATCTGTCCCTTCCTCAGAGGGTGTTTTAGACACCCAAGGCTGATAAGAATATAGACATGCCTGAAGTTATATGGTGTCTCTCACTGGATATTTCAAGGTTTCACTCTGAGTGAACCTGAGATGCAGTCAAAACTTGTTTACCATCAAAACCAGAAACAAACCCTGTCAACAGCCTGAGCTGCTTCAAACAAACAGCACCAGTTTATAGGTTCATAAATATCAGATGCAGTGCTTTGAAAACTGTATTGAGCAGTCCCAAATGCCATGGTGGCAGCTCAGCAAAGATTTAATGAGTAATGGGGAAAATTCCAAGTGCTTGTGTTTATGGGAAGAAATCTCTTGGGCAGCAAAACCCAAAGACAATGTAAGCATAATTTTTCTGTAGTACATTAAAGAACAATTTAACCCACAACTAGATTTCTTTTTGTTCTGAGAGAATGAGGTGACTCCCTGACGATAAAGCTCCTGAAATAGAGGAGACAGCCAACACATTTGGGTGTCAATAAGTATTCATCCTAAGAATTAATATATTTTTCTAAGATTCAGGGCTTATTTTCAGTTTTTTTAATAACACAAGCAATATGCCTTTTTTCTTTTTTTTTGGCTGTGCAGCAGAGCTGAAAATAAGAGCAAATTGTACATCAAGATACAATCAAAGGTAGGATGGGTGCAGGAAAGGTTGGGTTCTCCTTATTGCTGAACAATGCTTTAGCAGGCTATGCTTCTGTAAGTGCTGCTGCTGTCACTGTGGTGTGATCTTTTCTTCTGGCTTGACACTTGAGATAGTAGATCAGGGTATCAGAAGTCCAGGAAGAGCCTTCCTTCTCTCTCATGACCATGCTGAATCATAATTATCTGGGTACTTCCATATCTAACAGCTTTCACAGCATAATTTTTGTAGGCAGATATTTTCCAAGCTCTTCTAAGAAAAGTTTGGAATCTGGAGAGGATTTTTTTTTGGCTGCTATAAGGTGACTACAATTTCATGCCATAATTTTCACAGGTTTTGTTGTCTGTGGTTCACTGTAGTTTGCATTCTCAATGTAAGTTCATCCTTCTCCAAATGAACACTTTGTTGGTCAATTTTGCAGTAGAAGATATGAAAAGACAGAAAATATTGCTAAATTGAAAACACGAGGTCTTTGGGATGCAAATTTCTTTGGCCTCAGAACATGACTTGTGTACAGGCTTGTATGAGAAGACCGAACTGAGGCTGTAGTTCAAGGATTTGATTTGATTCTGATGGGTTTTCTGAATAGCTCTCCACATTTTTTTGGGGAGTGGGAAGGGGGAGACAGAGGAGGGCATTGTTTTTTTAAAATTTAAATTTGTTTTTTAAATTTTAATTGCACAATAAATTCTATTGCACAGCTTGCCCAGGTTTCATAGCCATGCCAGAACTAGAACTAGGGGTTCTAGTTCTTGGGTTAACTTTAGAGACAGAGAGTCTGAGGAAGTTTGAGGTAGAAGCCATGTCCTGTTTTGCAGAGACAGTGGAAGATACTCTCTGAATTACTTCCCCTGTTAAAGTTCTTCAGTCAGGTGAGATTCATGGGTGTCATAAACTGAAGTATGCTGCACTCAGCATGCTTTCACTGTAGTCTATGGGGCTATTCAGTATGAATAAAGGCAACTGACTGAATTTGTGTAGCTCATAAGCAATTATAACAGTGAAGGTAAGACTGGGACTGTAAATAATCAAAGTAAATGAGAAGGCAAAATGCTCTAGAGCTTTTCTCACCTAACGACACAGAAATGAAGGGCAAGGGTAGAGCAGTTTGCACTACTTGTGGAAAATTATTAACTTATTCATCGAGAAGCAAAAGCAAGTGAAGTTCCCAAGTTAAGATGCCTCAGCCATGACTGGACTTTGAATCAGTTATTGATATCTCAACCTCAACTGTGTTGCTTATGTTTTTTTGATAAAATTTGGTATTGCAGCCTCACAGTGGTCTGTGAAAAATTTGCTATGGTCTGTGCAAAACTCTGGTACATGGCAATAATCTGTTATAGAACTGCCCCATATTTGAAATTCCTGGTCTTCTGTAGACATTTTCCTAGCTATTATTAATGTGTGCTGAAAACCATTGTACAGACCTGTCTTTTTATGGAATGCAGTGTCACAAACACATTTAAATTGTAATCCCAAAATAATCTAATTTTGAAGTATTCAGATGTTGTTTTGTTTCACTTTAAAAATTTTGCACCAAATTTCTAACATTTTTAAAAGTAAAATGATCAGTGTATGTAAAAAGTAAAATATTTTCTTTTCAAGTGCTGTGTGATAAATCACCTGCTGTTACCACAGCACAACTTGCTCATTCCTGTTCTATTTTTTCACATTTTTACCCCAGCCAACATTATGCAACAATCAAGTATCTAACAAATAAGGTACACGAGTGAATTAGAGCCTGTGGCCTCACCTTCATATCTACAATTGCTTTAAACTTTTCACTGGGAGTGCACACATATCCCAGGAAGAGATTTGTTCACCTTGTCTTTCATGTAAGCTTCCAGATCCAGTGCACGTCAGGAGTCACGGGCATTTATCATTTCCTGTACACCTTAAGCAAAGATAATGCAATATTACTAAGGAGTGTTGATTATACAGCAAACTTTCCAGCTTGCATTGAGTCATATTAGCCTATACAGTTTCACTAGATTTCAAACTGGTTTTCCTGCATAATGAAAAAAAAATTGCTCAGTGAAGTAGTCCAGTGGTGTACCTGTGTATGCCCAAATTAATTTCTAACTTAATTCCACTGGCATTATCAGGCTCACACTATGGAAGAATTTGGCTTGTTCAGTGTAGTCTGTGATTATTTTCCAGATTAATTTTAATGGAATTGCCACGATATCTTGCTTTGTCTTCTTGCATTATAACTATGCACTCAAAGAATAAAATATAGCATTTCAGGGATAAACAACTGGAATTTGTGTGTGTATCCAGTGTATGCAGAAAATATTGGCATTTCACCGTGATTGCAGGGGAAAACTTCTAAAATATAAATATGTATATGAGTAACTGCAGAGTTTCTTTCTTTAATTTTGCTTTTGGCTTTTTGTATGATCATGTGAAAAAAAGTTTAACTCTGTACTCCAGGAAAAACTTGAGTCTACAGATTTGAGCCAATTTAGAATGCAAAAAGGAAAGTAATGTTAATATTTATATTTTAATCAATGTTTTGGGGGAGGGGAAAAAACATGAAGAGTTGCCAGACTTAGTTCTATGGATTCTTTTCCCTTTGACAAAACCAGAGTTTTATGCTTTCTCGAAATTAAATGTATAGCATTGGTAAAACTGTGACTCTCATTGTGAGCAGTGCAAAGTAACATCTCTTAGAGATTATGAGGGCATGGAGAACAGGAAGAAAACTTCCCAGTGCAGCCTCTTCGGTTTCCCTCAACTCAGGGGTTAAAGGTGAGCTTTATGCTCAGCCTTGCCTTTTTGAATCATTACCCACACTGGCCACATTTTATACTTTTAGCAGAGGAGTAAATGGAAGGTAATAAATATTCCGGCCAGTTTTCTATAATCTTTAGATCAATACTGGAGTCAGATGGACTATGAGGACCTGTTTCATGGGCATGGTGTTTTCACACCATAGGACAGCAACAGCTATCACATCTCCAGCATTTTCATTCACTAGCTGGGTAATGGTCTCTGCCGTTAAAACTGTCCATTTCTTACTAAATCAGCTTTGGAACTTCACCTCCTCTTATTCATTCCAGTTTATCTGCAGCAGCTTGCAAGGTAATCAGGGTCATCTGGCAGTCGCTTAGTCCAAAATGTCTCTGTCAGTGCTGTCAACTACTAAGTGCTCCAAATTACTCTGTGTTAGAGAAATATACTTTTTAGCTTTGAGAGCTTTTTTAGTACAAATTTCATCAGTTGTTTATTTAATTTTTTCTTCCGTGGAATTGATAAAAATGTTGAATACCAAGGTAGGATATGAGCATAGGGAGGATAACTTAATTTTTTGAATTGAGAAGTATGAATGTTTTTATGGAGCCATATGTATTATATCATCCTCCTTATGAAAAGAGTGCAATAGTAGAGAATGATTAATCACAGGGAAACCACTGTTCCGTCATCCTTCTCCCAAGAGGTACTTTACACAGTTTGTGCAATACAGCATTCAAAACCAAACCATCAGTATTTATTTTCCAGTATCTCACCTAACGACAGAATGAATAACCATCACATGAACAAAGAGCAATCTGTTTGCTTTATAAACAATGCAGTTTCAGCTAGTTATGAAATAATGAAATCTAACACCTAAGAGTAACATCAAGTGAATGACAACCTACATTTTTGAGCAGTGTGTGAGAATGAAAAAGTAAACTGTAAATTGCACGTCAATTCCTATTGTAAAGATGAATACTATTTAATAGTGATGATTCATGAGACACTAGAGTTGTGTAACATACAGCTGAGATTCTGTACTCCAGTTAATTGAAGCAAGAGTATTTTTTTCCTGCCTTCTTCATTCTGCGTTTTTCTGTCTGGTCTGTTCTCTACTTGGTCACAAAGGCAGCTTACACTGTATGCCATCCTGTGGGCTCACATACTGTGCAAAATAACACACAGACTCCACTTGTATCAAACTTGTTTTGTCCTCTCAAAATAAATACTCACATAGCTACTCTTACTGAAGGTTTTTTTTTTTCTTTGTGCATGTTTGTGTAATGAGATTCTTACAGATATCTGGTTGATCTTTCTTACAGTAAGTCTTGTGCCTTCCTCTGTTTTTCATGCCAGGTATTACAGTGCTCATTCCCATTTCTTCCTCCATTGCAACTCTAAAAATAATCCGCCATGAAAGCAGCTATTGAGTTTTATTGTTACCAACACAGTGAGATTAATAGTGGTGAATATACTGTACCTCGCTAAAAGGATGCCTTAAATTGACATATCTCCCAGGACAGTCAAGGAGTTCTGAGAAACCCCAGTGTTTCCTGTTACTCCTTCCATGGGTCTGCATTGATTTTTCCAGTAGTCTGTGCCAAACAGGAACAATTTACTTCATAGGGAGGTAATAAAACAATCTTTACAAGCAGTTAATAGAGTAAAAGAGGTCAGAAACTGGATTTGTGTTTGTAGGAGAGAGAGGATATGATAGCTTAGTATCTTTCAGTGAAATTCTAAATTAAAAAAAAAAGTTACTGTAACTTGGGACCACTGAAGGATTTAATTTTTGTTTATCACCTGCTTTCATTTCAAGAAGTTATTTATTATTATTTCAATATAGTAAAAGTATTTCAATTCAACCTTTTGCTTTGTTTACCTGTGATTTTTAATAGAATACAACACAGCCTAATACAAATTAAGAGTGAAAACAGCATTAAATGTTTTTAACGTGGTCAAAATAAAATTATTTCCCATTTCTGTTGCACTTTGATAAAGTTGAGACAGTTTTTTTCAACTTCTTCTAATTAAACATATAATTGAAACAAATCCATTCTTATGAAAATGATCAGAATATTAGTTTTCTCAGTGCAATTAATTCCTAGTGGCTGTCCTCCACACTAGAGACTATTCAAGGAATCAGTTTTGAAGTCTATCTTCAAGGTACCACACAATACTACATTTTTTCTGTTACAATATTAATCTTAAGTGTATGTGCCATCATAATATTTTTTTTGCTCTCAACCTAAAAAAAAATGGACATATAAAAGGTAACATATATGACCTAGGCTTACATCCTAAATTTTGCTGTGGCTAGGTGAGTATGTCCTCTATTTTTTTAACTGGTTTTTCAAGTAAAACTGCATCAAAATTGCCACTCAGTGAAGAGTTTGCCTTCAGTTCCAGAGATGCTTTTTCTTTTTCCTATATTTGTGAAGATTTAGCTCTTCTAAAAATAATTGTAGGAGAATTCAAGATGGAGACTAAGTGAAAAGTGTTGAGGTAAACAATTAATTTTCTAAGGAAATATGAACACAGGAACATTTTCAGACATTAACTAACAAGAGCAATAAACCCTTCTGTTTGCTCAAGATATGGTTAAATCTAATTTTATTGACAGTGGTGGCAGTATTATTACATGATAGCTATGACTTTCTTCTTCATGAGCTCCTGGAGTTTGATTAATTCTTCTGCTACCGTAAAAGTATATTTAAATGAGAGGAGACTGTGTTAGTGTAATTGTCATGTTGCGAGTGTGAGTGGCATTGGAAAGAAGCAAGAAATTCAGCCACCACAAGAAGTCTCACTGTGAAGAAGAAACAGAGCATTAATAAATTTTCTGAATTTTTAAAAAAAATATGGTAGAAAATACTCTCTCAATGCAATACCTAGAAAATAGCGTGTGAAGCCTCCCAAAAGAAAAGTGTGTGTGGCATCTTATCCACATCTTATGCCTTAATAAGGCTGTCACATGTCCAGTCAGGATGGAAGACCCAAAGCAGTCACTTTATGAGATGTTTCACAGGCTCAGAAGGGGAAGAATTTAGTACAGAGGAAGGGATATTCTGCACAGAACTTTCTAGTGGTTATTGATGTCTGTGTAGTTCCTGGGTCACGGGTAGCTAATCTTGCTCAAGCGGTATAATTTGCTGGATTTCCTTCATGGACTCTTGGGTTTTTTTGTTTGTTTGTGCTTTTTTAAAAAGCAACTTAGTTTATGTGTTCCCCCTTCAATGGATGCATTAGCTGTGTTACTAAGTTGCATAACTCTAGACCCGATTGCAGCTGGACTTAAAGGTATGGCTGAGAAATCATACTGCTCTTGTGATTTATTACCAGTCATGTGCAGTTGCAGTGCACTCAATACCTGAACTTTTCATGTAAATTGAAAACATTTTGCAATTCTTTTCAGGAGTGAAGGTTATTAAGAGACAAGATGTGCATGAAAGGCAGCTCTCATATGAACATTTTAGTACTACTGGCATGGTTTTTCCATCTGGACACAAAATCCTTCTATGGCACAAAGGTCAATATAATTGCAGAAATGATTAAGCAAAATAATTTTGCCTCTCCTTGGTCTATATCAAACACCTGATTACAGAAAATAGCTTGTATTAAGTGGTTCATGGTCATGATGCCAAATGTTCAGCTAAAAATCAGCACTTCAGCTTGTATGTGTAGACATGACTACATTTAATCTATTGAATATGTATAACTTTACTTCAGTAAAGGCTCTTACAAGTATCTATAAGCACGCTGGGTCCTGAAGAAGAGGCAGAAAATTGTTATTAGTTTTTCTTCAATTAGGTGTTTTCTAATAATATTGCAGTGTCAGAGACCTGTGAAGCCACCCATTGTTAAATTTTTCATAATGGCCTCGTCCATGCTATTCTCACTGGGTCCACGTTTTGACGAAGTGTTTGGGACAGGCTGTTAACGTTGTTTTACACTTGTGAGTATTATTGTGTTGTACAAGTAACAAGGCTTTAAAAGACCCGGTTCATCAAGAATTTCTATGGAGCTGGTGTTCCTTCTCAGCTGAAAGGTAGATTCTGTCCAAATACTTCTGAGGAAAAAGAAATCATGTTCAAGTCAAATTTTTCCGCAGCTAGTTCATACCCCGCTGAGTTAGGTGGCAGCGTATCGCGGTGCGTGGGGTTGATGGACTGAGGCCACGCTTTTCCCACAGGGTCCCTCATGGAGACACTTTGGCGGTGCCACATTAGCACCTACACAAGCACACAGTCTCACCCTCGCATGCAGACACAATCAGCCACTCACACACAGCTCTGCATGTCCAGAGATGAAGAGGCAAGAGGGATTCTTTGCATGCAATTCCGAGGCGTTTTTGGGATCCGCGTGGACCGCGAACCGGCCACTCTGAAGGGGGGCAGAGGCAAAGAACGCAGCACAATGGAGCGCGTGTGGTTTTACCCTGAGGAGTCCCGACGGTGCGCAGAGCATCGGTAGCCAATAACCTGAGGGCTGGGGGGGAGGGTAAGGTTGAATGACAAAACAGGGGCCAATGGAAGAAGGAAGGGGAGGGGAGAGGGGACCGAGAGCCAGTGGGGAACCGAGGGAAAGAGAACCTTCTGGCACAATGATGTGGGTAGGGACCACCTCTAAAACAACCTGGCGAGGTGCAGCGTGGACTTAACCACCATGACAGCAGTGATTCATAGGTTGCTGGTGGTGTATGACAGTAAAGTCTATTACAGTGCTCAGCAGTAAGATAAATGCAAATAATGGTGATGATAGAATTCATGGATGGCTTTTTATCAAAGAACCCCTATACATTTTGCAAATGTTGCGTCAAACCTCAAGATGAATTGGCTGCATACAGACAGCCCATAATAAAAGGGAGGGGACGCAAGAGGTTGGCAGCATGCCACAAAAGAGTCTTCAGCTGCTTGAACTTATAGCCTTTATTTCCAAAGTCTCCATCCAGCACTATGACAGCTGAAGGGAAGCTTCCTGTACCTTCAGGCCTGAGGCAGTATTACTATCTGATTGCACTACAGGGTCTGCCCTTCACCTTATTGCTCAAAGGATGGATATAAAATGAGATTTTAAATGCTTGTAAAATATTTTAATACATAAATATGTTTATTAAAAGAAAGGTGTATATATGTGTGTAAGCAATTGCGCACATACTCTGATGTGAAGCCACACATGGGCTTTTTGGTTTTATTATAGGGTAATTAATAATTAATCTGGACAACAGAAACCTCTTGCAGGAATCTATTCGGAGTTAGTTCTTCTGATCAACAGAGAATTCACAGAAGTCTTTTGGAAGTAATACTAGAAATTTAAAGACAATAATAGGCATAACAGAAAGTTGATAACAGAAACAAAATCTTAGTTAAGGACTGTCATCTAGCAAATAAACTGATGAAATCAGCAGTCACTGAGCTTATCAAGCAGCAGGTCCTAAAACACATCAGATATTTTACTGTTAAAATTTACACATATTTTGCCCACGTAAAGAAAACTTGATTAATATAAAATTAAGTATTTACGTGGAAATCCACTTAAATGCCACCACAGTTATCAGATCAACACCTCAGTGTTCATGAGAAGATACAGGCTGCAAAGAATCTTCTTCTTACCTCTTCATGGATGACACAAAATAATCTTCAGTCTAATATGTCTTTCTATTAACCTCTCCTCTTCACGCACCACTTTGATCTGCAATACTTGGCCTGGGACTCTGAAGAGGAGGTTTTTGAGCGGTATATTTCTGCATTTCAAATTTCAAAAATCTATTGTATGTCCCAATTGCCAGTAGAGTTTGCCATTGTTTTAAATCTTAGTTCTTGATGGGCTCAGGAAGTGTTGGCTGATGTCGGACTGACGTTCCTGATGGAAAGAACAACAGAGCTGTGGGAAGGCCCATTCTGGGCTGCTGCCAGAAACAATATAGCCACATTGCTGCTGCACTCTGTACAGATTAATTAGCTCTGTTGAGAAGCAAGTGTCACACTGTGCTAACATGGCTGCCTTTGTTCTGCAGCTTAAACTCATTTAGACCTGATTTAGGTACCTTTAGATAAGTGTGGTTGCTTTATCCTTGGACTACATCAAGGTAAAATGACTCATTCTACAGTGCTAATTATTTTTGGCAAGTTATGGTCAGTGTTAATCAGTGACAAGTAGCAGATGCTTTGCGATGGTATCATCTTGCTCTTACTTGTATCCACCTGTTCAGAGGAAAGCAGCTGACCTGTACAGTCATCTCCCAGCTCTGCTGATGCACATATGGAGCTACTTGTTTCTCAACTCCAACAATGGTGTAACTCTTTCAGTCTCAGGAGTTGCTAGCAAAGAGCAGGATAACTGCTAAGTCTAACCCAAACAAGATCTCTCTGGTCAGGGCCTGCTCCCTTGTCCCTGAGGACATGCATTCTTGTGTATATACTTGTGAACTTGCACAGTAAATGGGGAGTATTGACTCACTTTGTTGTTTCTTGAATTGTCTTCTTTCTATTACCAGGAAGACTATTACAGCCATTTAAATATTGGGCTTCAGAACTAAGCTGATTTTGGACACAGTCACTGTGGAATACAGAGTTTCTCGGTAGTGCTCACATGATGAAGCTTATTAAGCATTTCTTTGTATTGCTGTACATATACCAAGCCTGTACATAAAATCCTGATACAAGGAATAAATCTGTGATGCTGTGCCAGAAAAAGCCAGTAATATCTGTAAAGGAGAGAGAGGGAGCATATCACTTGACGAGTCACAGTTAAGCATGAACTCTGATGGTACAATCGTAACTGCTAATTGAATGTAATGAGGTAAATGCCTAAGGGAAGCTGCCTTCACCAAACAAGTAAGTCAAGAGGCCAATCCTTGTTGGCAGGGAAGTTCTAAGTATTAGTACTGATGTGAAACAGCCACAGGGAAATGAATCATACGACTGAAGGTTGCTTGAAAATGTCCTGTCACTGGGTGCGCTACTCTGAGTTTGTGTGCTGCACAGTGAACAAATTTCATTTCAAGTTACTGGAGTAAGAGGAAATTTTTGAATAACCATCACTATATAATGACCTAGATGACAATGGGTTGGTTAAAAATAAGAAATGCCTTATTGGATTTAAGGGAAATGAGAGTGCCCTTCCTCCAGGAATCAGGGGAAAAATTGAATGTGAGGAAGAGAATGTCCAATTTTAGATCTGATTATCGTCTCCTCTTGCAGCATTGCACAGTCTGTAACACATTTTCAAAGGCATGTGAAGTGCTACCATTCAGATTTTGTAAGGCTACCACTCATGCACTGACTTCCCTGGTGTGAATCCACACAGGTCAGCATAACAGAGACTCCAGTTTTGACCTTTCTGGCTTTAGATTTCTTTCAATATCCCCATTTTAGGAGAGAAGATGGAGCAGCCAGGGGAAAACTGACCACAGTTTTGCAGCTGACAAGTGTTGCACAATGGAGAACTGGATTAATGGAGTTTCCATAGCAGTGTTTTCAGAGATTGTTTGAAATCTTTGCAAGGAAAACTGCCTAGGAATTGGAAAGTATAAATGACAGTTCCCAGAATATTCTATGTTCTCTCTGTCTCAATGAATGATATTGAAAGATATCATTTTCCCAGACAAATTACACTAGAAATACTCTGAGAGAGGTGTCTGGGCAGTAGGAATATGAGAAGTTACAAGGAGTCATGGTTTTTCTTCTCGTGACCTCACAACTCTGTACCTCCAGAGAAGGTGAGAGAGACTGAGCCAGCAAAAGAGGCTCTCTGGGCTCCCTGGTGGTTCCTATTATCCTGACAGTTCAAATGCACTCCCTGGTCTGCAGGCTGATGAAAGAATTGAATTTTCTTCTATAAATTATATAATTGGAATTGCGGTTTGATTTTTATTTGAACATTTCATTGCAGTAATTTTTTGTATAAAAATATCTGCAGCTAATGTGGTTATCCAAAGCAAGAGATTTCATTTGTCACTTCCTTTCACTCTGTTCACAGGAATGGACATCCCCCTGAAAAGTGTCTACAGTCTCAAGTCCACAGGCAAATATTCTTCTGGACATTGGAATAATACAGATTTTTTATTCTGTCACTTGCTGCAAGGTGGTTTTATTTCACAAACTGAGGCTTGAGGGGGCTGCTGTGACTCCATCTTTTGTGAAGTCTCCAGTTGAGCTGATATCACATAGTCTGGTGAACTAGAAAATATTTACCAAAAATCGCAACTGGAGGTGAAAAAGTAGTGCCTTTGAAGATTTTTGGTGTGTTTTGCCTTTGGCATTACTTCTGTAGGGTTGAGAGATTCCCACTATGCTGGGAAAATGGAACAGTTTTCACAGAACACAAGAATAATGAAAAATGGAGGATTAAATGGCTTCAAAAGGATTTACATCAGTGAGCCTGAAGAATCTGACCCAAAGCTTTTAA
Organism: Oreocharis arfaki; assembly: GCA_013398015.1. Classification (NCBI taxonomy): domain Eukaryota; kingdom Metazoa; phylum Chordata; class Aves; order Passeriformes; family Paramythiidae; genus Oreocharis; species Oreocharis arfaki. The sequence goes on along the minus strand of VZRR01014210.1, from coordinate 610,349 downwards.
AATGCTCCCCTAATTTAAAAAAAAAAAAAAAAGTTCAAAAATATTGTTAAAATCTGCAAGCTATAAATGTTTACCTTTCCTTCTGAGCTATGTCCTCAGCTTTCTCAGTAGCATAAATAATTCCCCTCTTTGGTTTTTTTTCACTCTTTCTATTTTCTGGTTTTCAAAGAGTGTTCCCCACCCAGTCTTTGTTATTTACGGAGATTGATCATGTTTATTCTTTGTACTTAGCTTAATGACACCAGCACACTTAACCTATGAACCTAGGCTATTTTGGCTGGATGGTGATTTGGCTGAAATTGTCGTTAAGGTTTCAGAGCAGATATAGAACAGTGAACTGGCACCACTCTGCTGTCACTGCTGAAAGCTGAGGGAGAGTGCTTGCTACACTGTCTGTCACTCTGGGGAGAAAGCTGCCACTAAGGCATAGGGAGAGGTGTCCCAGAGTCCACATTTCCTCCTTCTTTAGGTTTCTATGTGGAAATGCTGGTTTTGCCCAATTGCAGTCCCCTACATTTCCGTTTCTGGGGTTGTGCCATGTATTCTTCCAGGCGTATCTAAATCTTTTGTCCAGGAGTACTTTAAACTGGATAATTCCATTTTACCTTTTATTTTCTATGAGCCCATCTAGTGCAGCTGTTCTGAAATGACCCTTGTTTAAAAGGTTTGAAGTGATATACATGGGAACTGTGTCCTTCAAGGGAGGACTTTAAAATTCATGTTTACCTCAGGAAAACTTCAAGCTCAGCAAGGGTCACATCTGGTACCTTCAAGAACCTGCCACATCTCTGCCTGACTGTGAGCCTGTGATGTGGTTTATTTGATTAAAATAACTGAGAGAGATAGCCATTGAGAGAAAAGACTGCTCTTACATTGTGAACAGGCTGAATTGAACCTTAAATATTTAACAATCCAACAGTTATTTGAGTAATTAAAACAACCTCAGCCACCCTGATATCTATGCAGGTTTAGTCACTAACTTTAAAGAGGCCTGTTTTTCAACCCATGTCTGCCAAAGACCTTTTAAACTAACATTGCATTTGTCCCATACAGTGCTGGGACAAGCATGCCTGTCCCACACAGATCCTGGGAAAGACATAATGTGATAATTCGTCTGCAGTTGATTTCCTACAGAAAAAACAATTTTCCCTGAATCCATATGGTTAGCAAAATACATTGTTAGCAGAATTACTGTATACAGTGGCTGTGATAACACATGCTACAAGTTGTCATTTGTAATCATCACTGTTTCAACTGACTGTCTGTGCCTGGCTCATCTGTTGAAAGAGGGTAAAGAAAAAAATTCCATACTGTCTTGCTTTAATTTCAAAAAGGCAGGACGGTACCATCAAGCAATTCCTGGAGTTTGACTTCTTTTTTACTGAAAGCAATTTTTTAAAAGTTTAAAACCAACTAATGTACAAGTGAGAAAAAGTCCATGCAGGATTATAAACCAGCAAAATAGTTGAAAACCAATATCTCTTCAAGGATTATGGAGAGGTGACATTTATCTACAAATTCATAAATTCTAAAATTAGTACTACATGTTGAATTTTTAATATCTAATAAAAGATTTGTCCTGAATAGATATTTTGATGTATTGCCTCAAGAAAAAGAAGGTTATGAGTGAAAGAAATGGTTATCCACTGCTGGCATCTGCTCTTCTTTCACACATCCCTTCATTTTCTCTGAACAGCTCCTCTCTCCTGCTGCTTCATCTCAGTCCATCAGAACATATTCTCTTTAGAAAGAACTAGACACTGTTTACCTGTCACAGCAGATGGAAGCATCACCACCTGAGGATAAATACTGCAATTGTGTCCCCTTCTTTTCCTGGTCATGGATAACAGAGGTAATGAGGGCTGCAGAATTTGGGATGGGGTCTATGTGGTATTGGGTACCCTCCCATAGTCAAGTCAGTCCTTAAACCACCCAGGTATGTCTATTCATATAATAGACAAAAAGTAGGCCATTTTCCCTAAATAAAATTATAGGAAGAGATTAAGTATTATATAATAAATGGACATAAAAATATTTCTTTTCAGTGCTGTTTACTAGTTTGCAGATAATTCCAAATCCAATTCATATCTTAGCCCTTTTATATCCTGCAGTGTAAACATATTTATCAAAATAAATGCATTTATGCTGCAAGGCCATGTTTATAGCAGTTTATAACTTTGCTAAATTTAATGTGTTTGGGCACACATTTGTCATGCTGAATGTTTGACTCAGAAAATTATTTTTTTAATGGTTTGGCTGTTTCGAAAAATAAAGTTAAGGAAAAATGCTGTTGTTTCTTCTTTGCGTCTGACAGAAAGATCACTGAACTTTCTTCAGAAGTTTGAATGCTGTCAATCATTTTAACTATTCAGGATATTTGTTATGGTAGCAGACATGCGTTTACAGTTTTGAAAAAATCATCTTGGATTTGCTGGTTTCCAAGATTCCAAAAAGAGTTTGGTTTCTTGCATGCCAAGAAGAGTCCAGGACAACAGGGCAGTGGGATGTTTCGAGCACTCCCCTTGGACTGAGCACACTTTAAGCTTGTATGACTCCTGCATGGTGACTGGATAGGATGTGTGACATCCCTAGAGCACAGCAGATTTTTTTATTATTATTATATTTCAACACCAGTTCTAAAATACTGTGAGAACAGCACAATCTGTAGAGGAAGATAATAATTCTCATTCAGTGCATTTAAGATCAGCAACACTCACCTACCCAAAGATGAACACCAAAAGAGAAGGTCAGAGTTTGCCTGTTGCTGTGCAAAAAAGAACAACACATATGAGGAAGCACCAGCATTCCTGTGCTTCTTCTGTGAAGGAGATCTTTTAGAAGATCACAGACTGTGATCGTATCACTCAACACTATATCATAAAGTGTGTGAATAAGTTAGAAAAATGCTCAGATTTCCTTTTGTTGCTTTGTTTGACTGTACAGCCTTACATTTACAGCCTTACAGCAGTGATTATTTTTTTTTTACCATTATTTCTGTATAAGTGTAATGTAAATATCAGAATGTTTAATTTTCTGATACATTGAAATGTTACATGCTACCATTTTTAATCTGCATGACTCATAATTTCTCAGGAAAAACAAAAAATAAATGTTTTTTCTGATAACACAATTTTATGTGTTTCCTTTATAATTAGGTTTTTATCAGTTTCCCAGAATTGAGTTTTCGCTGTAATTCTGAAAGCCTTTATGGGAGTGAAAAAAATCCTTTTGTTACATAAGAAGTAAGGAACTTTTTCAGAGATAAGAATGGATAAATCTTCAGGTTATTTATGTTGATAAACAGTGCACAAGTACTTTGCAGGTAAAAGTTGAAATAAAACCTCTGAAAATTGGATGATGGTAGGTGGGAAGACACCTCTGCACAGCTCTGCAAGTGCCTGTATTACTATAAATGAAAGCAATTGTGGTGTTTCAGAACTTGGTGAGAAGACTGAAGTTCTTTGGTTTGATCCCAGAGTGCCAAATATTGGCTTATTTCCACAGGCACTCCAAACTCTTCGACTGACTTCGGTGGCGTTGCTCCATGTTCGCACCAGTGTGGTCTGAGGTCTCATTCCCTGACATTGAAGTCAATGAAAAAGACACTGACTGCAGCCTGGATGACACACTCAGGACAAGCCAGGCCCCTTGTCTTTGTATGAAAATGTGCAAAGAGACCCATAACTTTGAGGCTAAGTGTAAATGTGGCAGCATTGAATGAAAATCTTTCAAAATCTTCTTTCATTGTCCTGTGACAGTCTTCTTTTTTTTTTTTTTTTTCTGTATCCATAGACTGAAGCAGAAAATGGAGTAGCTTCTTGTGGCTAAAGTGTCTCTTGTGGCTGAGTCTCTCAGACTCACTGTAGGAAATTCAAAGTACAGAAATACTATGGGTTTGCATACTTTATAATTTTAGAACTTTTTTTTCTGGTAACAGAAGTAAGAAAAACCTACATCTGCCACAAGAACAACCCAAAATTTGTCATGAGACTTATCAAATGCAGGCTTTGTGGAGCCTTCATGCTGGTTTATGTAATACAGATCCGTATGCAGATAAGTAATATACCATATGACATACAATTGATCTATGCTAACTACTACAGAAAAATAGGCCTATTTTAAGGTGTAGAATTAGTACAGCATGCAGGCCAAGCCATAATAAATAAGAAGTAGAACTGCAATAATGCCACAGAAATGCCTCAGGAAGTCATTGGCATAGATGGGCTTAGACGTAAATTACTCTCACAGTTAATTCACAGAGCACTGTAAATAGGAAGCTTAAGTTCAGGCTATGCTTTTGAAATTAGTACACAGATAAAATTAGTGTAACAGTGCATTTGATAATTTATAAATGCACATTTTTAGGAGGAGAAAACCCTGTGACCCATACTTCCCTGAATTGTTGTTGCTTGGTTTCAGATTTCTGTTTAATCAGTTAAAGATGAAAGTTAAAAGGCACAGAGACAACTGCAACTGGTCTGCATCTTTGTCTTCTGTCTCCCTCTGACTGTAGTGGTCATCTTAATAAACGAGTGTTATCATCTCTGTAGGAAAGATTGTCGTGCGCCTGTGAGCCTCTGTATCAGTTATCGGAGAGTGACTAATTTCAGAGTTCAGCTGTTCCACGTTATAATTCACTGGAACCAGGCAAAATTAATCACCCACTACTATTCTTTGTTCTGTTCTCTGTTCTACCAGAGTAAAAAAAAATGCAAGCAGGAAATTTAACAAATACATTTGCTGCACTTTTATTAACATCAAAAAGCATGTTAACTCTCATAGTTGTTCTTATGATGCATTTTTCTGGTGAGTTCAGATTTTCACGTCAGCAAAATTTGGACACAATAAATTCTCTTCTATTAATTTCATGGAAGGGGGAGACTTACACATGCTTGAGATGTGTTTCCCTGAATCTGAGCAGGAAGTGGATAATACCAAATCTATTGTTCCCTGTGAATAAAGCCAGGTAAATAATACTTGTGGCTTTAATCATGCTGAAAGAATTCAAGTGAAGAGGGAAGTTATGCCTCAGGAAAAAGTACTGGAATTTCCAAAGCACTTTACTGACAAGGTGGTTGAATGATTGGAGAAATAAATATTAACAGCTACATTTGGAAAGGATTGAGAACCACTTTTCAGGGTTAAAATCAGGTTTTGTTGTTAGAGCATCAGATTACTGGACTCATGCCAGTACTGTAGGGATGTGGCCAACTAAAAATCACATGGCAATCAGATGTTGACACTTGGCACAAGGAAATGGCAGTGCTGGGCAGGAAGTGCTGGCTGTTATAGTGGAAAGATGCAAATGTGCCTTTCAACCACATAAAGGGCTGCAGATACATAAATGCAACACACTTTCTCTTACAGAAATTCTTACAGAGAGAAGGAATCCACTGTTCTACATGCTGTGAGAGGGCTGAGCTGAAAGACTCAGCTCTCAGTAAAATGAGGCTTTACAGACTGAGCAGGTATTACGCAGAACTAGCCATAGGGTGGCTGTATTCTCTTCTCCTGCAGTTAGTAAATTTAGGATTTGTGCTAATCATGGAAAAAGGTACTAAACAAAAGACAAATTCTGATTTCTCTTACATTAGTGCAAATCTCCAATAACTTGGTCACTATTCAAAGTGTTTGGTCCAGGAATGTTTCTGAAGGACTGGTTAGGGCATGCACATACCTCCTGATCTCATTCCAGCTACAGGCAGGGATGTGTGGTGAATCAGTTTCCATAGAAAGGAAATCTCTATGCATATGGTGGAAAGGACCTTGGTTCACTCTCAGTCAGCCCCTGATCTGGACAGCTGCAGATAAGGATCTCACAGGACTTTGCAACATGTAGTGGTGCCTAGCATCACCAAGGACCCTATTTCTATCATTGTCAGCTTCTCCTATTAGGACAATGTGAGCTCAGCAGTTTACTGAGATCTTTCTGAGGATTTAAATAGCAAGATCGGTTCAATTGCAAGAGTTCTTGTGAAATTTCCTCTCTGTAAAACCATTTTACTATTCTTTGCCCTAACCACCAGTGCCTTAGGTTCAGCCTCTACAGTATGAATTTTACAGAAAAATGGTGCTACATGGTAGAGTTGAGATAGAGGGCTAAAAACACCCCCAAAATCCCACCTGATCCTCATCTTGGTTTAAGTAAATAAAGATCTCTCTGAACATGGGCTGTTTTACAACAGCTGAAAATTTTGATTCATACAGCTTTTTACAATGATAAACTTAGATTGCTTTCTCACAATAATTTGATGTCCTCCCTCAGATATGTGCTTCTGACAAAACTGCATTTTCTCAGTTTTTTAGTTTTTGTCTGTTGCGTTTTTACTCATCGTGGTTCACTGCACTGTCATGCCTCCCACACTGTGTTAAGCTGGTGAATTAGATTGTTTTTCACCTTCTTGTTCTTTTTCTTTCAAGTGGTCTCTGCTAATCCTTTCTGGTCATGGCTGTTGCCTCCGAGACACCCACTTTTGCTGTATATTTTGGTTTTGGCTTAGTTTGCAGTTCCTTCACTGGACACTCTTGCTTTTCAAGTAGGGCAAGCATGACACCTACAACAGGTTACAACAATGCCCTGACTTTGGTTTTCTGCCTTATTTGGTTGTGAGTTGGCTTTGTATCAACAGACATGGATCACATCACCCACTGTCGGTGGGAGCTATGCAATTCTTGAGTTTTTAGCTCTTGTACCCGGCAATTGATTAGGGAGAGTTAAACGAGAGTCTCTCAGTGACTCTGATCCGAATTTGTAATTGTTTATGTCTACAACTCTAATGCCTTAATTAAACTTAGACTACATTATTCCATCTTTCATGGGCTTGCTGTTTCATTAGCTTGGCTGCTATTTAGCTAGTGTGTTACTCAACTTCTGCCTCATGCTAAATTATGAGTGCTTTTCCCAGGCTGGCTTCTATCTGCAAGGCTGCAGTGTCACTGAAACTTTGAAATTGTTTTGTCTTGCTGACCTCACTGGCTGTGTTTGGGGATTTTTGTTCTTCCGCCTTCACATATTCATAGTGGTACAAAACCTCATTGGATTCTTTCTGCTGACCCCATCATCTCATACTATTGTGACATATTAAACATTTTTAAGTTTCTAGATTTTAAAACATTTCCCAAACTATTAAATGGAATATTTCTAAGTATTTGCTTCTCAGTATTTTCACATCTCTAGGAGGCGTAGTTTGGTCAATAGTAAGGTATTTTACTACCAATAAAGTTATTTTTTATCATAATATTTACAGTAAAATTTTAAATAGTAATGCAACCAGTGGAGTCCCTGTTATTTCATTTTCATAGATTGGATGTAATAAATATCTGTATCTATAGATCTCTCCTTATATTTTACTTTTTTAATCCAAAAAAATCTACAATAATTTCAGTCCAAACTTAAAATAAACACGTAGTAATTGTTTCTAGTGGACATCTCCATCTCTGGCCATCCGTACTTCTATTGCTTTCATCTGAAAATGTTCACTGCTTTTGAGTCAATATCTCTTTCCTGGAAACATACATTTCCATGTGTATATGCATAAATATTGATAAAAACAGTGGTCTAAAAGCACATTTTTACAATAAGTACCTGAATAGAAGCAAAAGCAAAGGGTGCTTGAGAAGAACAGTTATTATGTTTATTCTTTTAATAGATTTTCTTCATTTATTCCCTCATATTAGTTTCATTTTGATAAATCTGAAAATTGTCTAAGAACTGTGTCCAGTCAGTCACTGTTCCTATGGTTCAACTTGCTATTTCTGTCATTTTTTGAAGTTGGCCTTTGCAATATAATCACACCTACTGTTAGTCTTCTTTCTCCTTTTGAAAAGACTAACAAAAATAATTCGCTCTGTTTTGTCGAAAGCTTGGAAGCACTCATTGAAACTTCTTACGAAGTACTTCACAATTTGGTATGAGGAAGAACTACAAAATAGCTTTGGATGTTTTTCTGCATTGTTGCATTTTATCTGAAAGGAACTGTCTTGGCATTTTGTGCAGTCTTTGAGAGAGCAAAAATTATTGACTTAGATTGAGCTTTCGGTCATATAAAATAATTTATCTAGTGAAGAACTGAAATGATCTTCCATAGTCTAGCAGATATCTGTAATTGCACTACAGTTACAGCAAAAGAATATCTTAATTCATTACTTTGTGTTTTAAGATATTTTGTCAACAGCTCTGTTTTGTTGAAATAAAATATATAGATGCAATTTTTCAGTAGATGTTCCCTTCTAGTAAGGGAAGAAACCTCTGAATGGAAGGTAAAAGGGCAGAGAAATTTAAAATGTAGCTGTTTAGACACAGATGCTTAGCTGGCCAGTTCTAAGCATTGGTACGTTGTTTGTGCTATCATTGTCCATCCCAATGACAGAGATGGAGACTTTAATGCCGCTTTCTGAGATGTCCAGCTCATGTGAGGTTGTGACTTCAGTTCATTGTCTGCCTTTAAGTGCTGGCAGCATCTACCTTTTAAGTGCAGAAACATTTCATTGGATTTCCTCTAGTACTTGTTTTGGTTGGTGTTATTCCGCGTGAAACTCTGGTCAGTTCCTTATTGATTTGTGACTGCAATAACTCTAGGAGCTATCAGTGACTTTTGAGCATTCTCCAAAAGAGTTAGGAATGTGCAGAATTACCTAGGTGCTGGGGTCAAAAAAAGAAAAAAGGAAGATGGTATGGAACAGGAGAAGGGAACATTTGCAGTGAAAAACTTTAAAGAATTGAGGTTAAGGTCTGTGATTCAGTGGAAGGGTTGTATAATATTAGATTTAGGTTGAGAAAGATCTTTCTTTGTTTGCCTCAGGTCAAAACAAAACAAGAACACCCTAGAATACTAGTACATTTTTTTTCTATATGTAACATGAAATGGTCTAGAAACAGGAAATCCATTACATCTGTTGTGTTTTGAATTCTTCAATGAATGGAAAAAAAATATACCATGAGACAAAGGAATGGAAAGGAAAGTTAAGATTTGATAAGCTGCTAAAGAAAGCACAATTTTTTAACTCCCTGTCCACATTATATATAGGCTTTCATATGTTTCACAATTTTTAGTGCTGTAATTAAAACTCACTAATATTTTTGTAGGAAGTTATCTAGCAGGACTGAGAGGACTGTAATTATTGGAAAGGCTTTCTTTAACATTTGTGAGAAATAGGACGTGTTAGTTAATACAAAAGCAACACCCATTTGAGGCATTTAAAAATAATGTGAACAAACCAATTTCAGTTTATATTCATTGTATCAATTTAAATTCTATTAATTTAAAGAATGTCTAGTGATTTTTTTGGTGATGTAATTAGAGCTGCTGGCTAATAATTGTGTTATTGTGATTACACCAAATTAAAAAAAAAAAAAAGGATGGAAAAACGAATACCATTGCTTGGAAGATACCTTGATTAAGTTTTCTTGCTTTTCACAGGTTTTGAATGAACGGGTTTTCCTAGAAGTGCTGTGTTCCAGAGTTTTTCAGGATGTTCTGTAGTGGTGGAAACTCTGAAACCCTTAGCCCTGGAGTGATGCTCACCCGTATCTTCACTCCAGATGCTGATGAGATGTAGATCTGCACAAGCCCTTCTGCAAACATTTTGCTTTGTGGTTTCTGTAGAAGGAAAGTTGGTGTCTGCTTCACATGTATCCTCCGACAGGTGGTTGACCTGAAGCATTAAAAGAGCAGGACTCTGGGGTANGCTGTAGGCAGGCTGCTCCCAGGGGCAGAAAGAGAGAGAGAGGGAGGGTCACATGGCCTGGAGCCTCAGTTTACCCGGGTAGGAGTGGGGCGGGGAGAGCACATGGGCAAATGGTTTCAGGGCACAGGGGTGGTACATGGGCGGAGTTGGGATACAGGAACCAACAGGGAGAACTCAAGGAGTGGCCAGGACTAGGGGTAGGGGAAGGAGGGAGACCCCATGGAGAGGGCAGGAAGTGATCAGTAAGAGGGGGTACAGCGCCACAGGTGGCTTTCCATACAGATGCTCTTTCTGTAGAGCACCAAACAATTCCACTGTTCCCCACAGAACTGACAGCCCGTAAACCTTTATATATACAGCTTGTATATAAGAAAACTCCAGCATGTAACTCAAACCAAATAATTAGGTGTGAAATTGAGACCATCTTCATGATGTGTTTACATCAAATATAGGGTTTTTGTTAGTATGAATTCAACTTGGTGTCATTATTAACAGTCTTCCTCAGCAACTGGTTTATTATTATTCACCTTGAAAGTGTGTGCCTTTATTTCCAAAATAACTACATGTAAATGTGTATTTGTAGATGGCAACCACAATCAAAACATTCTTTGCTGATACCTTATCAGCATTTTAATGATGGATTATTATTTTCTTAGCCAAAAATAATAATGTTAACATCCTGAAAATAAAATTGCTTTTGCCAGTAGCTCAGGAAATGAAGGGAAAAGTGCTTTGTTGACTGTATGTTCTCATGGGCTGGAAAGATACTATCGTGATCCTATGATAAAAATCTGGAACACATTTGGCACAATTTGAGAGAATTACAGTCAGAAAACAGATAACTGTGGAACTGAATAAAACAGAAGTAAATCAGCTGTATTTGAGAGAGACTGAGTTTTTTACTGCTGGTAGATTAACTTGTTAAAGTAATATGTTCCCTATTATGTATGGCACTTGGTTCAGTTGGAGTGCAAGTGATGTGAACCAGGGTTCAGCAAGCAATGGACTTGAGTTCCACAACTGCATTTGTTTTTCCTTCACAGCCAGAGACAGCTAAAATTTTCTGATTCTACATCTACATACACACACAGATACATAAATACACACAGATATTTCTCCCTCTGTCTATGTGTATATATAAAGGTTCTTTTCTCACTTCAGAACCTTTCCCTATTTTTATATATGTATATAAATTTTATAATATTTTAATTATTTATTTTTCTATTCTCCAAAATAGCAAATGATATTCTCAAAAGGAAATATTTCTGGCTAGGGCATATCAGAAGTTTCACGTGAGTCTATTCTGTCACAGTATATCTTTGAGAATTAGATAGTTTTCTCTTGTCATCTGACATTCTAGATGTCCTATTTTAAATTTTTTTTTTTGAAGCAGAATTTACATGCAAAAATCAGTATTTTGATCAAAGTCTGTTTTGAGCTTCTTTACTTGTGACTAGCAGCTGATCAAATATTGCTGCCAAGTCAAACAATAGAACACTGATTTTCTCACTCTCCTACTGTTTTGCTGTATCTGAAAGCATCTTGGGAATACTCTGAGCTTTGTGCAGAAGTTTGTAACTTGGTAGCAGAGGCTAGATAGATTTGGATGGCCTCTGAGGGCACAGAGCTCTGAACATAGGACTATAACTTTTCCAGAAGTAAGAAATTATGCATGGCAGGAGACTCACCTTTTGCTACTTCAGTCTTGTGTTGACTGTGTCTGGCAGCTGAGTGCTGTCGGGGCATGTTAGCCCTTCTCAGAACAGGTCTGGGTGTCTGTGGCAACCTGGGTGTGAAGAGACTGTGTGAGTTGCAAACAGTTTTAGTCGCCTACATGTTCATCACTCTTTAGGTGGTGACAACTTTTGTTAGAGTCAGTAGTATAGCTGTAGGTCTGTAAAAGTTTTCAGATCAAATCTAGCTCATTTGTAAAACAGATAATCTGTGTCTGTGGAATTCAATACCTTAATTCCACCTAAGGGGCAAAGTAAAAAAAGTCTGTTTTCGACCTCCCTTGGCACCTGCTTGAAGTCTGGAAACTCCACTGGTGTTACAGTCAGAGTCACTGCATGTAGCAAGGTGAAGATGTTACACTCATACTCAGTCATGGCTCTGAGATGCTCTGCAGAAACCATACCAAAATCTAGGGTCCTCCTTCCCCTTCTGTTCCTGACTTTGTTCCAAGTCATTAACTCAGGAAGAGAAGAAAGTGTTCATGCTTTCACCCAGCTCCAGAATCAGCTTACCTGAAGGATAAGGCTGTAGCTTAATGGGATTTTGTCCACAGTGGTGATACTTGCCTCCTCACAGCCAGTACCTCTGGACTTCATGCTTAGTCCACGTGCCAAAGTGCCCTCCCCAATATGGTACTTACCAAAACTGCTGTGAACAGGCTCAGAGAACTAGCTCAGTCATTTGGTTCATGGTGCAGCTGTGTGAGTAGATGGCAGAGTTGAGGAGTCCCTTGCTGCCATGAGAGGCATGAGGAGGAGACGGCCGAGCAGCGAGGTGGATGGGAGATCATTACTTAAGCAGATGTTAGTGCAAAGACTACACCATCAGCATCTGACCATAGTCTGAGGGACACTTAAGAAAATCTTTTTGGAGAGGTGCTTTGGGCTGTGTGTGCAGATTGCCTTGTAGGTAAACTGCATCCCGCCCCACCAGATGCTATCCACACCAGTATGCGGGGAAGGGGGCACTGTAGCATTCAGTTTGGCTTTTCTGAACTGGAGCAGAAGACCCCAACACACTACATTTGAAAGAGTCAAAACATGGTGGTAAGGTCCCCAGAAGAGAGGTGAAGCGCTGTTGAACAGAGTTGCTTTTGTCATGCTGAATCTGTGTTTGCAATTGTAGCTTTCAAGGCTTGTTTGCTGAGGAACTTTATGCGTTGAGCATCACATCCTTAAGAGGTTTTGTGTTCCTTTAGAAATAAAAATCTTCCTCCAGTAAAGGGACTTGCATAAACTAAAGAGGCAGCAGCAACTCTGTGTTGGAAATGTTAAATTTTGAAGATTTAAGAGACTGGGGAATATACTATCACACTCCTGTGTTATAAAGCCCTGGGGTTGTGGTTACAAATAGACACCTGCTGTCATTTTGGAACAACAGTTGGTGTCAGGCTGCCATTCTATAATCTATCCCATCCTCCTCAGTTTATCAATTCCACCTTCCTCAAATACCATAATAACACAAGTTCTCAGTCCCTAGCAGGGTGCTCTCATCCACTGCATTGCAGAGAAGGGGCTGGTTTTCATTTCCCTGCTTTCCTCCTTTCCTCTGGTTCTCAGGCCATGTCAAGCTGCTCACTCCCAGATTGCAGCCTACCTCTGACACCAGTTTCTTTTGCCCACTTGTTATATTTTCAAGCATGAACATTTTCTCAGACAAACTTCCCCCCTTCTTGAGCATTGACAAAAATGCCTCTTTATCATCTCTCAGATCACAACTTCAGCACTCTGTGTTCATCAAGGAAAACTGTGATGCTTAAAAGCATGTGATCAATTGCCTATGCGTGGACTGGTTATCAACTTAACCACCATTATCTCTGTGCTTCCTAGGACCCGGTCATCTGGCCCCCTCTTATCTTCTTTATTTGTTTATAACTGTCAGCCCCTATGGACAGGACATGCTGTTCTGTTTTTGTACAGGGTGAAAAGAGCTGAGGAGAAATGCTGCAGAACTGGGCCTACCCTAGATTGTGATTATTTAAGTAATAAGTATAGGAATGACCTTGCTTATTTTAGCCCCTCTTTTATACCAGTCTATGAATGCTGGGTCAAGAGATTGAGTGGTTGGGAGGTTTTTATAGATACATGGAGCATAATAATGTGATGGTGAAGTTGATCACGCACGGTGTTTGGTGCAAAGTGTGAATTTCCTTCCTGAACTTGGGTGCAGGACAAACCCGTGACTGATATTTCAGTGTTTACAGCCTTCTGGCAGATCTTCCATTACATACGCGATGATGTGATATTTTCTCACCCTGTGGCATGTACGCAAAGGAATGAAACATTTGTGATCTTCATTTTAACATCATTACTACATATTTGCATTGTAAGAGCAAACTTTTGAGATTCCCAACTTAGCTTTAGATCCTGAACATTTTGTAAGATCCAGTTACAAAATCTCCTCCTCCTGTGAGATTAACATTCAGTAAAACCAAGATAACAAAGGGTTATGGAATGCTCAGCTAATGCTCAGACCCCTTGAAAGATGCAAAGCATGGGGAATTACTGATTCTGAGCCTCTGAAGCTCCTGGCTCGTGCTGTAACCACTACCTTGCCCCTTTGACAACCATTCGGAGAGATTTGGTCTGATACTTAATATGTATTTTTCTTCCAATTGTTCTGTTCCATAGTGTTCTGTTTTCAAAGTGAAAACAGATAATTTAAAATGCTTATCACTGATGTTGATCTATATTGAATATGTGAAATACATTTCCCTGAGTAATAGGATCGGTCACTTATGTTTTAAGTCAGATATAGTTGTGGATGAAGATATTGATTAAGGCACTAAAAAAAAGACCCCTGTAATTCAACAGGAGATTGCATGTGATGATGTTGATGTCTAAACAGATGACATTGTTTATTTCCTGAAGCTCCTGACAAACATGGATGACTGTTTGTCGCAGGTCAGGTGTGGGCCCTGCTGTGCTGTCATGTCTGGCAGGAGAGCTGCCACAGGCAGCAAGAGCTGCAGCCCTGCCCTTTTCCTGGAGGGAGCTGCTGCTCCCACAGCACCGTTGATGAGTGGAGCTGGGAAGCAGCTCCTGAGCCACCACAGTTTGCATCCAGCAATGCATCTGCTGAGGCAGTTCAGCTGTTCCTGGATACCCTGATCAGTTTCTCTCCTGAAGCACATGCAAGGCTGGGCACCTTCAGCCCTGGTTCAGCTGTGCTTCTTTGCTCCACTGTGATAGATCTGTAGTGATGAATGTACATCTGCTTCATTTTAAAGTCTGCATTCAGATTTAGATGGAAAATCCAACAAATACCTGAAACATGTTATCCAGTTGGAAAAATGGGAAAGCCCTTGGTTTAGGTTTGTTTTGGTTTTTTTTTTTTCTTTTCTCCTGAGAACAGAGCGAGTCAGGACATGATATACTTATTCCAGATAATTATAGCCTCCTAGATGCAGTTTTGTGAAGGTCTGGCATGCCATCTTTGGTCTCAAGATGAGCTTGAGTTTATAATCAGTCTGCCCTGAAATCACATGGCTTTCATGTGTTCTTAAAATTTCTATGAAAAAGTCTTTTTAAAACACCAGTTATGCTCCATGGAACACTATTCACTGAATTTAAAAAAAAAAAAAAAAAAAGATCACTTATCTCTTTGTAAATAAGTGTTGCCAATAAAGATAATTTACAAGCATGAAAGCTAAAATGAGATGTGGTTTCCCAGCTAAGTGTTCAGATGGGTGATGGAAAGAGAAAGATATCTGCCAGCTGAAACCATCAAAGGATCATGTATTACCTGCTATTTCTTAAAATAAATGCCAATGTGATTTTAACAGAATCATTAGAAATGGGAGTGGAATTTTAACACCATTAATATTACCCTGTATTCATAAACTGATAAGGTGCAGCCCAGAAGAAAGCAGAAATTGCAGCTGAGATTTTCAGTACAACTTCAAGATGTAGATGCCTAAAGAATATTCAGATTGTAAATTCTTTAAATTTATCACTTTAAGTATCTTTGAATATTATTGTCTAAGACCTTTTCTTTTGGATTATAATTTCATGCACGTGACGGTTTTGTTTCTTCCCACGGCACAGTTAGAAGATAACAAAGGTGACTTGTGTAGTCATTTGTATGAAATGCAATGAGTGCACTGCAGATCTATCATCACCATGACATTAATTAAGGCCTGAAGACTTTGGCCTGTCACTAAATTCCTCCCTCTCATGAATTTACGGAATACAGCACTTTAGAATTCTGGCCTAAAATGCAGGAATACTTAGATTATTTTCTGTGGTTTTGCTTCTATCTACTCTTTTATTCTTTTCATTTATGACATCATTATCAGAATTTAATGTACATTTAGAATTAATAATCATGAAAAATTTGTATATATTGTGGTCTGAATGTGTGAACCTGGTTGCAGTGTGTTTTCTTAACTGTGTTCAGAACACATGTGCATACAGACATAGCAAGTGCATATACAAATATATTTGCAAATGAACAGTTTTTATGAGATCTAACACTCCTGTGAGCAGGACTCAGGACTGGACTCTGTGGCTGCACTCAAATCTCTCTAAGCCTTACTGATAATGATAAACAAAGAAAAAATAACTCAGGAGGCAGTTTGGATTGGATTTTTTCTGCCTTAAATTTCATGTTTGAAAGCAGAATTGTTAAATGGCAAATAACTTGTGTGGCAGACGATGAACCAAACCTCTGCTATTCCTATAGAGAGCGCAATGGGCAAAGCTCAAGACCAGAGGCCTTGAGGAGAGTGTCTTTACATTCAGCTACAGATTTTGAGCACTCTTTTTCCGGGATCACTAAGAAATTGAGCATCTCTACACTGAGCTGCTCCTGAATTGGTCTTGGGAGCCAAAGATGTTGACCAAAGTCTTGGGAGCAGTAGTTGTAAAGCTCAAAATACCACCAAGTGATTAATGGGTGAGGAAATAACATGGACAGGTTAGTGTACATTAAAGGTAATTTTTCATTTTTGTTGGGTTGATTTTCTTGCAAGTCTTTCAAAATGTTTACAAATTCATTACCAGCATCTCTTTTCACATGGTAAAATTCTGCTTTTCTTTTTGCTAAACATTTAAATAGCTAGTGATTAGTTGTTAGCACTAGATGTTTTAAAGTCTTGTTTTGATTAAAAATATTTATTCTCTCCTGTGTAAATATTTCTTCATGCTTGTCAGACTACTAGATTTAGTTTAATATGGCCAAAGAGGGCTGTGTCACTGATGGAAGGACTCTTGTTTTAGAGTTTATTCCAATTTAATTAAATCAATGAGAGGAGCCTTTAAAATACAAATAGGGCTAAGAAAAATTATATAGACAAGCATTTGAGAACAGCTGCTTTTTAGAAGTAAATTCCACATTATTCATAAGTAAAAATTTAATATTATGAATGAATAAACTATTCTTCTCCATTCCACAATCCAAACGCAAAATCAGTGATTTCTGTTGGGAAAAGAATGCAGATAAACTTGGATGAAAACCACAAGCCAGACCCATTTACAATTCTGGTGTTAAAAAGACAGGGGTTTTTTTCTTCCATGGTGCTTGAAAGCATAAATCAAAATGACACTGCTCCTTAGGAAAATTAGGTCCTTGGAATTCAGTGGACCTGCTTCATGTGAGATGGAAACAAATTTCAGAGTTAAGAATCCTGTTTCAGAAGCATATAGGTCCAGGCATTTTTACTGCAGTTTTCTAGGCTGATTACTACTTTTGCCACAAATTCTAATCCATTTTATTTCACGATCTTGTTTAACTTCTGGTTACTAGAATGTTTTATCTCCTGCCTATAAAGTTTTTCCACTCCTATTCAAAGTCTTCTTCAGGGCAAAACCAGATACCCTAGGAGATTTCCCCCTATAATTTTGGTTATATTTTCCACCAGAAGAGTTTTTTCTGGTTTCAATAATATGTTTGTCTTGAGCGTGTATTTTTGATAATTTCAAAGGTTGATATTTTACTTATTTCCTTTTGTTCTGTTCTTGCAGTCTTTTCTTCTGATCATTATCCATCAAAGAGTACCAGTTCATCCTGATTTGAATTAATGAGAATTTGCAGAGAATTTTTGCACTCCATCTGTCTTAGCATACAAGTGGCTTAGCCTCGGTTTTTGCTTTCAGTTTTCCTTAGCTTCTCCAGCAGTCTAAGTATTCTTAGATGCAACTTCATGCATGACTAAAATTGCTTTATATACTTAATCAAAAATTTGCAATTTGTATTCACAACTCTACCTGATTATCTTCTTGTTTGTTTTAGCATAACAGGCCAAAGAATCCCATTTTATTAACAACGCAAAGTAATGTCATAGTTATGTCAAAGATAATAAATGACTTTTAGCTCATTATTCATCATTCCAGGCTCACTGTTCTTGTAATTTCCGTATTAGAGAACACCACGAATAATTGCTATCAAAAACTGCACGGAATTTGAAAAAAAAATTACTGTGTCATTCAGCTAGGATTTTTTCAACTAAAACTTAAAGTAGGAAAAAACCACCTTACTTTTCTGCTATAATGTATGAGTCACATAAATACTTGCATTATGTGCAAAGTTTTCTAAAAGCGAAAATGCATCTTATGAGTTTTATTCATCTGTTATAAAAAAGTAATGCCAGGAATTCTAGAAACACTCCATTCCCTCTCCCCACAAAAAGAAGTTTTCTTAAGAATTAAGGAAATTGCAATGTGCAATCTCCATTTCAGTAGCTAAGGCTGCCTTGTTTCCCCTTACTTCAGTATAGTAGTATTCCTTTCAGGAAGCATTCAGTGTGTGGATAGATGCTGGATTCTGGCCATTTTGATTCAAAGTTCAGATAAAAAAACTCATTTCCTTCCCTACCCCCCACCCCTCACTCCCTGCCATTTTTTTTTGCTTATAGCCAGTAAACTTCTAGTGATACAGTCTTTACCCTAGAAAATGCTCGTTCTATTCCCCCAATATTACTTTAAAATGTAAATCCATTTACTCACCTTATTTGAAGTGAAAGGAAGGGGAAAAGCCTCTTTTCTACAGAGAATATGATTCCTTTCTGCCTTGTGATTTCTCTTCTAAGAAGAAAATAAATTAGTAATGTGTTATGGAAACTAATCTGAAGTATCTTGGAGATACAGACAGAGCTCAACTTTTGATTGAGCAAAATGGGGTGTGTCTCTCCCAGCTCCTTGCTCTACCCCACCGGACAAACCAGTGATCTGACTTTGGTCAAAATGCTGGTCTCCTGCCTCAATCAAGTGTGTCATGAGATTTATTATTAAGAAAAAAATAACATGGCTGTAGTTTCCAATTCAGTTGTAAGACACCTTTCTTTCTTTTTTTTTTAATTTTTTTTTTTTTTTTTAAACTCTTCCTTCCCAAAACAGTACAACTGTGTTTATTCTACAGCCCTTTTAAGACTGCAGATTAATGCAGCTCCTCCTGGAAACACTCCTCCCAGGCAAAACTGTGACTCTTCTGCTCTTGCTCTGTATAAAGGGCAGTTGCCATTTTCGTGATCTCAGGGAAGATTTGCACTTTGCTCCTGCTTCTTTCAGTTTTGTTGTTGTGCTGAGGGAAGGTTTTTCTGCTGGCCAATGCCTCCCCGTGTGGTGGCTCTCACCTTGTCCCCCTCTGTGCATGATGTTCTCGAGGGAAAAGGTGAGGCAGAAGGACAGCGTTTCCTCCCCTGTTCTCTGGTAGCACAAGAAGCGTCAGTGGAAGAGATTATTTGTAAACAAGCAGGAGAGCTCCTTCCCTGACAACACTACAGCAGTCCTTAACTGAATCTTTACTTGAAGACTTCAAGGATGTTTTCTATAACTTTCAGGGATTTATAGTGGAAGGAATGTTAAATTGGTTTCCTTTACATTTATATGAAATGCTCAGATGTGAGTTTATTTTGATTCCAACTGTCTTTTGATTATATTTACAGAGCACTTTGCCCAGCTTCTTAATTTCATTCTGGAAATCTCTGCAGCATTTTTAATGCAACTTAAGATGTCTTACAGTGTTTTAAAATATAAAAAAAAGTAGTTAAAATATATGTATATATTTGAAAATGTATCCTCGGGAAATCATGGTAGGTTGTCATAACTGCTTTTTTACATTGCAACAGCAACAAAACCACACGGTGGCTGTAATGAATGTGGAAATATTTATTTTCTGTAAGAAATGCACACTTAAATATCCTCTTTAAAGACTCTTCTCTCTCTCAATGATGTCTGTGCAATGACTGTATCAGTGAGATCAAGTAATTCCACATCTCAGGAACATGGAAGTTTCTAAACCTTTTATCCAAATTTTTCTTGAGGAAAACTGCACATAATGAAAAACGAATGTCAGCAGAATGCAGACACAGTTCTGCAAATGCCAAGGGCCATTCTGTCCTGTGTCAGGGGATGATTTGGCTCTTTGGAGATATTTAACCATGTTCTTTTCATTTCCTTTTGTCTTCCTCACGTCTGTTTTCTTCCCTGAATTTCTGTGCGCAGTTCCTAAATTTATTGTCCTCAGCTCTCACAGCACTGCTGGTCTGCAATGTGCTGACATGGGGTAATGCAGAGTGAGGTTAGTGCCATCTCCAGAGTGCTGGCCATCCCCAGTGTCTCTGTCTTCATTGCAATCTTTGATCCCTATGGAGTTGCTTTAAGTTACTAACGGCTAGTCGTGAAAAATGTTGCTGCTTCGTTTCCATGCTTACATGCCTGATATTGCATCTACTCAAAGTCAGACAGTGTTGTCTTGAAATATATTCCCAATTTGTTTCTGAGTGTGTTGAGCTTTTAAGTCAGAACAAATGTGAAGCATCAGAGAAAGATAACACAGCTACTAGAAGAGGGCATCAGCAACTGATTTGTAATAGCGGCTCTCCTTTCTGAAGAGCTTTTAAAGGGAATTTGCCGAGCCAAAATCACAGCTTGCTGAAGAAAAGTCGATATTACCATTATTTTGTTCAAGCTGTTGACCTGAGTTAGGAATTTGATAGATTGTGCCTCAGGCTGCACTTATCCACAGCAGCCATCACCCAAGGGGTGGCCCTTGAAAATTTATAAATGCAATATAATTACAAAATTCTATCATTTTTTTCTGTATGTCCTCTCCTGTATGCACATCTTCCCCCTTTTTTTGCCTTTTTCCTTTTTTTCTTTAGTCATGTGTTGTATAGGCTGTCATGGCCCTTTAAAGAAAATTGTTATAGCCATGCCCTGATGATATGAAACTTTTCTTTAGTTGCCCATCCTTTCTCATTAATTTTCATTTTCTGAATTCACCACAGCAGTACTCTCTAGTTACAGATATCATCTCTAGCACATTGCTGTTAGTTCTCTTCATTTCTTATATTACTGCTGCAGGTCTGGGGACATTGTCAGTTTCCTCTTCCTTTCTTTCCTGGGATAAGCATCTAAACACATTTCCTGACTATTTCTCACCATTACTATGAAATAATATTAGACTCCTGCTAGGTTTTGGATATCTGAGCCATTGTGTATGACTGAAACTGAAGGCTGTGTTCTCTTGGCTAGTAAAATACTTCCCCAGCAGCTGGTTTATATGTGTGTCTCAAAGTGGCTTCATGTCATTGGTGAAGAAATCTTTCATCTGAAATTACGGAGCCAAATCCTCAGCAGCAATCATGTAAAGAGAAGATATCAGTTTGTTGCAGTTGAGGATACAGCCTTAAATGAAATGTATAAACAATTCATAGAGTTTTAAAAAATCATCTGTTACAGTCGAGGTACACCAATGCAAATTCATAGAAATCATGTCATATGAAATGCTAAATTAATTAAATTGAATGAAAACAAATCATATTCTTCTGATTCATACTCTTTAAATTTATTAAAACCAAATCAGATTCTTTCTTCTTTGAAAATAAATTCATGCAGGAAATAAGATTAGAGCAGAAATAGGAAAAAAAGGATGTGAACACCCGAGGTCTAATTCAGTAATTCTTTGCGTGTTGAGCAATTGTAGACACCCACATGTATATATGGAAATGAAATCTTTTCATATCAAGATGAGGAAGCATTTTGCATCAATTTTGCCTCCATAAATGACAGTGAAATGAAGAGAACAATGGCAGCGCCTTCAGGAATTCTGATGGCTTGTCAGGATGGCTCCTGGAAGGCAAGTAAGCACGGTAGGTCTCAGGCCAGATATGACTTTGTTGCTAACTAGCTTAATAAGGGTAAAATAGATTAAGAGGATAACATAATCTTCATTATCTACTGAAGGGAAGATAAATTACTGTATGCCTTCAAAACCATGTTTCAAGCTCAAGGTGCAAGGGGAAGTCCAGCAATGGGCTGTGAAGTCCCTTATCCATTGCTCAGGGTACATCAGGTAGGAAGGAGTATTTTCCCAAGGAGCGAGGATTACAAGTAGATAGAATGCACAGCCCTAGTCTGGGATGACAGGGTTGCTCTCTCTAGCTGAGAGAATAAGAATAGGAGCAGCTAGGAGAGTCAGAGAGGTTCACAAATGAGGTCCAGGGACACATCCTTGTTTCCCCACAGCCTTGTGTTGCTGAGGAGCATGCTAGTCTCAGGGTAAGAGGGCTCTCGAACAAGATCCAGCACCCAGCTGGTGCTGTAGTGTCTTTTTGTGCTGAGGGGTCTTCAGGGCTGGGAGAAGCAGGTGGTGGGAGTAGTATTCTTGCTTCATAGGTGTGTGGATTGCTGAGTTTGTGGCACTGGAGAGGATCACATAGAATTTTTCAGTAGAGTGCAATAGCAGCAGACCTCAGAAGGTCTCAGTTTACTTTGATTCGTTTGGTTTGAGGAGCAGAGAAAGAGCTGCTGATCTTGGTTTATGTTGCTACCAGCAGTCTGTGGAAGTACAGGAGAAACAGCCTTTATTGCAAATGCAAGCACCTGGGTGGGACACTGGCCTCTGTGACCTCTTTGCTCTGAAATACAGTCAATTCCAGTGTAAGGCCCATGGGGTGGGAAGAGGTCTAGAGCCACAGGGGAGGGCTGACTCAAAGGTACAGAACAGAGGGGTTTGTTTGTATTAAGAACTGATAAATATGTGGAGAATGTTGTATCCTAGAAACATAAGCTTTACTTTAACCAAACGTAGTGGCCCTGGAAGTCAAAATTATCAGAGAGGATTATCTACACTAGAAGCAAGAGAAAGCTGACAGACACTGAGGAACACTCAGTTCAGTCCCAAAGAGTCCTCAAAGAGGGTGTGGCTAATGCCCAGAAAGGTCAGGAGGGATGTAAATAGAGAACTGTGATGAAAGGAGAATGGTAACCAGTCTGCATAGAGTGCCAGTTCAATAGCATTTGGAACACTGAGCAAAATCCAAAATTATAGATGCTTCTGCAGCAATGGTAAAAATGATAGAAAACTGGAGTGGTCAGCACCAGCAGCAAACCTGACAGAAAACATGTCATGGAGATTGTTTACCTCCCATGGAAGGGAGGTAAATAAGATTATTAGGGTGCTAAGACATCAATTTTATAAAAAGTAAAGAGGGGATAAGAGGGTGTGAGAGAGGCATAGTACAGGAGGTATGATGCTAAGTTCAAATATAATATTGTGGGAAGTTCAAGTTTAATATTGTGGGAGAAGAAGTGCACTGAGGAATCTGTTGGTGAAATCCAGCACTTTGATAGTAAAAATATAGCATTTTCTTCAGCAAAACTGAAGAAACTGCAGTTAAGAGAGACAAAATATGGTAGATTTTAACTATCTAGATATAGTTCAGTGCCTCATAAGGATGAGACGAAGAAATTTTTTCAATGCAATAAAAAGCTCCTTCCTACATTAGCCTGCTTCAGACCCAAAATAAAAAAAAGGAACCCAGACAATACCCTGAACTTGGTCTCAGTGGGGGCACAGGATCTCATTCCAGAGTTACTAGTGGGTGAGCCACTCTTTAACTGTGGTCACAACATAGTTGAAGACAATTTTGTATCATGAGAGAAAAAGACAAATCCGGCAGACAGATATCCAGTTTCAAGAAAGAGCACTAAATGAAAAAAGAGACATTAAAAAATAGAACAAATGAAAAATTCAACCAGCCAATAAAAATGTCCTGTAAAGAATAGCTCTACGAGCAAGAGCCTGGAGTATGTATTGCAAGGCCAGTTAAACTGTGTACTGCGGTTCCAGGAGAAAATGAAGTCATCAAATGAAATCTCTTCAAGGCTCAGAGGAAAAGCTATCATAGCAAATGATGGGAAATGGAAAAAGTCAATCTCTTATGGAAAAAAAAGGGAATTAAAAAATGGTATGCCTGCACAAAGGAGAAGAAAGGAAAGTCTATAATACATGACACATTAAAAAAAGTAAGAGGAATAAGAGAATTTGAAGAGTATCTTAAAAAAAAAAGTTGTAGTCTATTGTACCAGAGAAGTGGTGTTTAAGCAATCCTATCTTTAAAGGGAGGTCTGGATGGGCAGCTCCTGGGACCTACAATCTGGTGAATCTGCCCTCCCCCCATAACAAGGCCATTGAGTCTGTGATGCATAAAAGGTCCCTGAGCATATTAAAGAAGGTGATTTATTAGGAGGGTTCCAGTAAGGGTTATCCAATCACAAGTCTGTACTTTTGGCATAAAGACAAAGGGTTATTCCTGCTTCACTGGTGGAGTTTTCATCATTCTGGTTTACCAGGTGTGCCAGTGAATGTGTGGACAAAGAGGATCAAGTGGTCAGAGCACATTTTCTAAAACCTTCTGACAGTTTTTTTAACCAAAGACTCTTGAGGAAATAAAACTGCTTTAAAGTTGAATAAAAAGTCCTTTAGCGCATTAAAAGATGGTTAGATGGGATGCAACTGGAAGGGTTCAATAGTCACTTTTGAAGAGGTCAAGAGCTGGTAGAACGGTCATAAATTAATCTGTATTCAGACCAGTTTGGTTCAAGATCTTCATCAGTAATCTGGAAAAGTGAGTGAATCATGAAATTTCCAATTTCACAGATGATAGTAAGTTATTTTGGGAAGTCAAATACCATGCTGCTGGTAAGGATCAACAAAAGAGCTGCAACAAGTAACTAGGAAAAACTCAACAGATAAGCTTGAGAGTAGATAACTTTAAGGCAGAAAAAAATAATCCAAATGGTGTTTACATGATGCTGAGCTCAGAAATTAGATGTACAACTCAGAGGAGTGGTTTAATTCATTATCATCAGCTGAGAAGAATTATCCGTATGACAAGAAGTGACATCATCAGGAACAGTACTGAGAGAAAACAAAAAAAGTATTGGTAGCAAAAAAAAAGTATTTTGCTACTATTTGAAACATTAATATGCCCATATCCTGAATACAGTGTGTATGAGTGGTCTCTCCATCTCAGAAAAGTCAGCGGAGTCAGAGAAAGTACAAAGAAGAGAAACTAAAATGAGTAAGCAGGTAAAGCCATTGCATTACAAGGAGACACCAAGGAGTCTGGGACTCTTCAGTTTCAAGAGAAGAAAATGGAGTATGATAGAGGTTTGCAGTAGCTACAAGATGATGAATAAGATATCTGCGAACTGTTATTCACCAACCCCACTCTACCAGCTGACTGAGCAGTAAGTGAAGTCAACACAAGGTAAGTTCAAACCAGACAGTAGAAAGTACTTTTTCACACAGTGGATACAGGGATTCTTGAAACTTTTGTAACAGTAGGTTATGAAGAAAAACAATATCAGCAGAATAATAAAGAATCATAGGGAAAGTTGTGGAAATACAGTGTGGGAGAAACAGATACTAAACAGAAAAATCAGGCACATGCTCTCTAAATCTCACACAGGGATTTTAGATGCTCTGTGTCACCAAATGGAAGGGACTACTGCTTATCACCATTAGTCTCCAAAATAGCACCTCCTATTACTTCTTTCAGAGATAGATTACTGTCCTTAATGGGCTAATGTTCTGTGTCAGTATGGCATTTCATTTTTGTAAATGTACCACAGTTTGAAGTTAAGCTTCTTTCAAAAAATATTCTTGATCTTTCTGTTTTTTCTTTCCCTTATTTTCAGTAACTGCTTCAAAACTTCACTAATAGAACCTGAGCCAAGAATAGAGATATATTTCCACGTAACAAAAAAGAGCTGGAATTAAGATGGAAGGGAGGAAGGGAGGAAGGGAGGAAGGGAGGAAGGGAGGAAGGGAGGGAGGAAGGGAGGAAGGGAGGAAGGGAGGAAGGGAGGAAGGGAGGAAGGGAGGAAGGGAGGAAGGGAGGAAGGAAGGAAGGAAAGAAAATCTTCCGACCTATTTTGGGAGCATTAGCCAAGTTTTTCTGTTATTTGCTCATGCTGTAAATATTGTGCTATTTAACACGATAGACTCAGTAAAATGGCACCAAGACTGCCTCTACTTATTAACTGTCCTCACTTCCTGACAACAGGTTTCTGCCCGGCCTCCACACATTATGAGAGCTTGTGTCTTTTTGTTTGACCAGTGCAGGTGGGTTTTACCATTTCCTCATTCAGTTGCCAGATAATTAATAGAAAAATCAAAAAATGCAAATATACTTGGCAAGTCCAAGTATATTTTGAGAAAGGCTTAAAAATTATTTCAAAACTAATGAGCCAGTTTAAAAAGTCGTGAGATTTTTAGTGGAAGCAAATACGATTGTTCTTATGTCTTGATATTGGGGGTATTGAATCCAGCCAAGTTAGGTCTTTAAACTTTTCCACAGTCCTTGCAGCATTTGACACTTCATTTTTAAGGAAAATGAAGCTTGTTATTGCTCCAGGAAGTGAGGCTATGAAGAAGGTATCAAAACCCTAGGGATGTGGCAGCAAAGATAGCTTCTACATGCCACCTTAAAAGAGTAAAAATTAGAGTCCCAGGAGGACCTGCTTCCTGCCAGCCAGTGAGGAGCTTTGAGTTTTCAAATATGATTAGCTCTGTTAATAAGCTATCCATAGATCTGCAGGACAGCAGAAGGAACAGGGGCTGCACAGCCTGAATTTCTAGTTAGTCTTTGTCAGACAACATGCTGATATTTCATGCTTTAGTGCAAACCTGCACAGACTTCTCACAGCCTGTGCATAATTGCATATGCAAACCTTTAAGCTCTTAGCTGTAGTTTTTGTTTCCTTATGCCGAGTTCCCATGTTTTATACTGCTTCTGTGCACAGTTTTCTTGCATCTTATAAGTGATTTTGAATCATCTGTAGGCAAAAAGAGCAGGAGTAAGTTTTGAAATTGGGCAGACTGGTGTGACCTTCAGCAGCACAGGTACAGTTACCACCTTCCACAAATATATTAGCAAATGAATTGTTGCAATTTTCCTTTCACCTCACTGGTTTCACAGAGATGCCAATGAAGTAACTCATGACTTAACAGAAAGCAATCATGACTTTTACTTATTCTTCTACTTGCACCAAACCCCAGAACAGGATTCAAACAAAGAAAGCCTTATTTCTTAAAGCAACCCCATTCCACTCCTCCAGACATGTTTATACATGCATGGAAGCTCCCTAGAGAATTATTTACTACCTTTCTTGCCTTTAATCACACAATCTGCAGATTAAAGGGAAGAATGTTGTCCGGAAGTGTACCTTATTATTCAATGGTGACTAAGTGCCATTTTTGTGAAACCTAAAGTTCCCAGAACAAATTAAAGAGTAACACCAAAATGAATAGTGTTTGGTCCTGTCAGTGGGTTCAGGAAGACAAAACAGTATCTAGTGTTTATGAAAAATGCTTTCAGTAGTCATTGGGAGAAATTAAACTGCGTAATATCTGCGTAAGTTTTCATTCAAATGATAAAAATAAAAATATCCAAGGTGTGTTTTTCTTTGTTTTCTGATGCTTGGACATTAAAGGGTTCTTACCACTGTGAAACACCTAAAGTGGGAGAAGAATTACAGTTTTTGTCTTCACACCCTGTAAGGGACAAGTTGGAGTTAAACTTGATTTTTGATGTTAACATCTTTTAAGTACTGATGGCAAACATTGCCATTTGATAGATATGGTCTACAGACCGGACTAACAAATGCTGAATCTTAAAAGTCCTGTTGAAGTCAGTGATACTTACACATGCTCAAGAATTCAACCTCATCCTTTGGATATATACACTTTTCTTTCAGTGCTGATTATTGTGAATAGCTGATAAATTCTTTTATGTTGTATAACATTACCTCCGCGTTACACTTTCCTGAATCACATTTTAAAAATTAATTCCATTTGCCAGAAGTACTGTCTTGAGAGAATATATAAATTAGGGGAAAAAAGGAGGCATATAAGCATGTTTAATCATGACGCAGATAACTTGTAATTACAATGAGAGACATTTATAGATAAAAAATAATTCATTGTATTTTTCAATTACAAGATGGCTTCCATTCTGGGCTACATTCCTGGAAATCTCCTAACCGAAATGCCTCAAAAGTGAATGCAAAACTAAGTATATTTATAAAGAAATCATATTTGTCTTTAGGGAGACCCAAGACGTGTGCAAAATGGGTGTCATTAACTCACCCCAGTGTCTGACAGGGGAGGAGACAAAGCAGACGGTAATTGGGGATGGAAGAGCTCAGTCGAGATAAGAATTATGGAATAATACAAGCGCCAGTGGCAGGGTCAAGAAGGAGGATAGTGTTCAAAGTCAGGTTGGGTGGAGCTTCGAATAACCTAATCTAGTGGAGGATGTCCCTGCCCATGGCAGTGGGTTTGGAACTGTAGGTGTTTATAGTCCCTTTCAAACCATTCTGTATAATATTCCAAGTCACATGCCAGGCCTATCCATTTAAAAGTGATGAGGGCACAAAAGAAACAGAAGTCACAGCAGTCACAGTAGTCAGCATGAGAAAAAATGACTGGAGAAATAGTGTATAATCTCACAGAGAATTACATATGAAAATATTCCAGTTTATTATAAAGTTTTCATCACAAGCCAGTAACATCGTGTTACATGAGCCTCAGTCATAGTATGACCAAATACTGTGGGCCTGATATTCGGGCCTGTTACTGTTACTTATGAGGAAAAATGTTATAAGAAAACCTGTCACTGATCCTATGAGAAAAGATATCAGATAGATCTGAAAAATAGTGATAGATTCTGAAATTAACTGTCTAACTAAGGATCATAATTTTATCCTAAATATTATGATACCTGCACTGATCACATTCTTATGATAATTCAGTGAGGAAAGTTTACCTGTACATTTGTAAGAACAGTCACATACTTCCGAAGTACCAACTAGGCAAATATTTTATTTCATGGATATCTTTTTTCTCTTGTTTAGATAGAATAACATTTAGTAATCACAGAATCAACTAGGTTGGAGAAGACCTCTAAGATCATCAAGTCCAACCTGTGACTGAACACCACCTTGTCAACCAGACCATAGCACTGAGTGCCACATCCAGTCTTTCCTTAAACACTTCCAGGGATAGTGACTCCACCACTGTTCTGGGCAGTCCATTCCAATATCTAGTCACCAATATCATCAATATCTTTCTGTGAAGAAATTCTTCCAAATGTCCGACCTAAACCTGCCCTGGTACAGCTTAACACTATGTCATCTTGTCCTGCTGCTGGCTGCTTGGGAGAACAGGTCAACACCCAACTGGCTACAACCTTCTTTCAGGTAGACGTAGAGGGCAATACGATCACCCCTGAGTCTGCTGTTCTCATCTTCTTCATCATCTCCTATTATCACATGTATAGGAGAACAGAATTCCACTTTGAACAATGTCCACTGAAAAAATTTCAACTCAGTTAAGAGAAGTAAACGGAGCTAGTAGCCAGGAATTTGTAATGACATTCCCAGAAGGATCATACAGGTATTTCTGCTCCCTCTAGAAGCTTTTCTGCATACGTAATTGATTGTCGTCTTAGATCAGTGTATGCAGGAGTTATGCCCATGGAGTTACACATCTGTAAGTGAGCAGAGGCAGAACAAGCCCAGCTGACTCCATGAATAGCTAAATTTATGTTTACATGAAATAAAAATATCCAGACCATAGGGAAACTGCAGCATCTCAGCACTCATTGTCACAGCAGATTAATGTAATCAAAAGATCATAGTACTTTTGATTGAAAAACTCTTCTGAAAAATCTAACAATTAGTGTCCCAGTACAAGGAGCTGCAAGATGAAAACTTGAAAATTTGGCCCCTTCTTTGAGACCCTGATGAGAACAAGAGTTTTGGAAAAAACTGGCCTATGCTGTCATTCTGATTACTAAATATACTGCTTCATACATGCAACTCACATCACTTCTATATTTAACTGTACCCAACACAGCAATGCCACCATATGGTGTAGTCCTCTTAGCCATATCAGTATTTAATTGACAACACCAATGGGAGCCCATGGAAATACGGTGATTATGAGTCAGTATGTGGTTAACAATGCCAGGTACAGACATTCCTCAGAGGGAAGTGCCTGAGGGAATTCATAAGTTTCTAACATCCTTTGCCATTACACTCAAGCCCCTAATTTCTGCCAGTAGGACTCACCAGAAGGTTCATGCCTCCTATCTTTTGAAAACTGCAGGATGAAATTTCCCCATGCACAGCTTGGAATAAAACAGGCCATGTGCAGTTGAGCAGGCAAGAAATGTGTAAGAGTACATGTAGTTTGAACTCAGATTTTCTGCCCAGGCATCATACCTCTTAGGGGAGAATACTATGCAGTGAGTACGAAAACTGCCATCTGTTGTGCTAGAATCCTCATCCAAATGCATTGGAATTTTCTACCAAATTCTGGTTTGTTTTTTTTTTTTTAATGGAACATTCACAAAACATATAGAATTTTTTTATCAACTTGCAAGAAAAGACATAAACCCAAACCTCATACAGAATATTTCCTTCTTTTTTCATATATCTTATCTTATCATTTGGGAAAAAGGTTTGAGACCAGGAGTTAAACTTGTTCCACTCTGTTCCTTACAAATCTGCTCTGCCACTACTTGCTGTTCACAAAAGATCATAGAAATCATAGAATATACTGAGTTGGAAGGGACCTATCAATATCATGGAGTTCAACTCCTGGCCCTGCACAGGACCCTTCCCAAGAGTCACACCATGTGCCTGAGAATGTTGTCCAAAACCTTCTTGAACTCTGTTGGATGAGAAACCTTTTCCTGATATCCAACCTATACCTCCCCTGACTCAGCTTCATGTCATTTCCTTGAGTCCTGTCACTGGTCATGAGAGTGAAGAGATTGCTACCTGCCTTGGTTCCCCTCACAAGGAGCTTGTAGACCACAAAGGGGTCTCTCCTCAGTCTCCTCTTCTCCAGGCTGAGCACACCAAGTGACATCAGCCGTGCCTCATACAGCCTCCTCTCCAGACCCTTCACCATCCTTCTGGCCCTCCTCTGGACAATCTCTGACAGCTTTATGCCTTTTTTATATTGTGACACCCCACACTGCACACAACATTCAAGGTGAGGTCTCCCTAGTGCAGAGCAGAGCAGGACAATCCCCTCCTTCGTCTGGCTGGTGATGCTGTGCCTGATGCACCCTCGGACATGGTTGGCCCTCCTGGCTGCCAGGGCACTGCTGACTCAGATTCAACTTTCCAGGCCCCTTTCCATGGTGCTGGTCTCCAGACTATTGCCATTGATACACTGGAATAAACCTCTTTTTATTGTCCCCCATGGCTCTTTCCAGCTTCAACTTCAGTTGAGCTTTGGCCTCATGAATTTTCTCCCTGCAGTGAGAAGCAGCACTTCTGTATTCTTCTCATGTCACCTGACCATGCTTCCACTGGCCATACCATTCCACCTTTCTTTTATTTCCTTATTACCAGGAGAAGATTCCTATTTAGTCAAGCCA
Source organism: Oreocharis arfaki (assembly GCA_013398015.1). Classification (NCBI taxonomy): domain Eukaryota; kingdom Metazoa; phylum Chordata; class Aves; order Passeriformes; family Paramythiidae; genus Oreocharis; species Oreocharis arfaki. The sequence continues at coordinate 579,244 of VZRR01014210.1, read as the reverse complement.
GCCTTCTGCCTTCCCTCCTTGATTTGCATCATTTGGAACTTGCCTGCTCCTGTGCCCTCGGGAGTGATAGTTAAAAAGTGACCAGCACTGACCGACCCCAGCACCTGCAAAAGCATTTTTCCCAATGGTCCTTCTATACTAATTCCTTGAGCAGCCTGAAGTCAGGCAGAGACTAATTCATTGGCATCATCGCCCTGGCTGGGAGGTCTGTAGTAGACTCCCATGATGACATTTGCATTATTTGTTTGCCCCTTCATCCTTACCCAAAGGCTCTCAACTGTGCCCTTGCCAGCTGTGGGCCCCATATGTTCTAACCCTTCTGTTACGCACAGTGCCACCTCTCTGCCTCTTCTGCCCTGCCTGTCCCTCCTGAAGAGCCTGTAACCATGCAACAGGGCACTCCAGTCACAAAACTCATCCCACCAGGTTTCACTTATGCCAATGAGGACCTCTGCCCACCCCATCAGTTGTCTGTACTTCTAGTTCCGGGGCCTCATACATACTGTAGAAGGTGCCAGTCCTATCTGTTAAATTTTCAGAAAGAAGAACCTTCTTCCTGATATGTGAAGTGACCTGCTTTGAGCCTTCTTCTTCAACAGACCCTTGACTAATTTCCTTTCAGGATTCTGAGTCCACCTTCTTCTCCACTATAATGAAGGTTTGATACTCCTGAGTGTCTGGAGACTGTTACATCTCTGAAAATTACCAATCTCTTTCTCATTAACTCAAATACAATGTAACTTATTCACTTCCTCCTGTAGCTCCCTCCTCTGGTGACACAGGTCTTCAACCACAGCACACCTTCTGCAACAGAGCCCTTTGTCAGCCCTAGCCTCACGGAGAAGCATCAGTCACTCCTGGAACCTGTGACCTGGAGAGTTCAATCTACCATCAGCAGGTCTGGCTGGCTGGAAGGCTCTGACACAGCTGGTTCTGTGACTCCAGCAGCTGCAGGGGAATGAGCTCTACAACATGTCAACACCACAACTGAAGAAGCTTTCACTGGTATGCTAATGAGGCTGAAGGGACCTTTTCGTGCTCTTCTTCACTCAGATACTGAGTCTATTTATCTGCTTCTGTTGGCTCCTCCTGGGTAGCTCTAGAGGAGCTCTTTCTGCTCGTCCCCCTACCCGAACTGCCATGCAAACTACCATGCCACACCTTCACTGCCATGCCACACCCCTGCTTGTCACACTCAGGATCATTCATGCTCCCTAGATCTGTTTAAATCTCCCATTCTGCTCCTGGCAATGTCCCCTTCATGCCTGATTGGCTGTACAGGGCTTCCAGATCCAGACGGATCTCAGGGCTGCTGCTCAGGTGCCCCTGAGCTCAGGAATGCCCCTGTACAGCTCAGACCCTCACCCTTGGACTTGCCTCAGTCACCCACTGCTGCGGCTGCTTCGCCGTCTGACCCAATAGATGACTCCAATTCTAGACACTAAAATTCTTTAAAGTTTTGGCATTTAAAGAGAAGATTGAAACTGCATTAACTCCACTGGACAGCTCCACTTCGAGAATCCACTCAGACAATCCACTCTACACATTTTCAAGTAGGTAATCCATTTTCTACAGTTCCTGTAAAGTGTCATACACTTTCAGAATTTGTTTGAAGGGTACATACACTTACAGTTTGCAATATGCTCGTGCATCCTTTGCACTGAAAGCTGAACTGTTAATGTACTGTAGTGGTTATCATGGACTTCTTCCAGAGCACATTAATGTCAACAGAAGATTCACAATAAAGGAAATCTTAAATCCAGATCAAATCCTGTTTCCTTACTCTTACTCTATGGATGGGCACAGATAAATAATCCATTCTCACAAATATCTCCTGAACTCTTCTGGCAGGTGTCACATCACCTGTTTGTGCTGAGTGATACATCAAATAGTGTCTTAGTAGCGCTGGTGCAATGGATCTGCAGATTATTTCTGACAGAGAAAAAGACACTATTTATACCCCTGGGCACTCAATTTTCATTCTAAAAACATATTGGGAGACCAAGGAGTATAGATGAGTAAAACATATAATAGAAATAAAAAATTGAAAATCTTTGGTTTCACATTTGCATACTCTACCGATTTACCTGTTACCTTTATTTTAAACAGAGAGATCCAATGATGAAAATCATACTTTTAATTGCATACCACCCTAATCACATATCATGTGAAAAAGCTTTTTTTTAAAAATAATAATTACAAGAATACTCTAACAGGTTAACAAATCATGGTTTGATTTCAGGTCTGTTTCTAGAAATTCATGCAAAATGAAGTTCTAAAAGGATTTCATTATCTCTAATCTCAGTATCATTAACAGTGAATATTTTTCCAAAATACACTTTGTATATATACCAAAGCCTTAAAAGTTCATGTGGTTTTTGATCCATAGCATTCACAAGCAGTAGGAAGAAAAACTTCAGAGATAGGAAAAAAGATGTTCTCACGGGCAGTCAGTATTCATAAATTTCAAATCCAGAATCTAGAATTATTGCTCTGTGATTCACCGTCCATAACAGTCAAAGCAAGTATCAGCTTATCCCTGTAACATCAATGACATTTTTTATGGCACTAATTAGTACAGACTAAAAGAAAACTGATTAGTCTTCTAAACCTCATCTGTAATGTTCTAAAGTTAATAGAAAGGTGCCTATTGACTTCACCAACTTATAGGTTGAATCTTATTAAATACTTATTACTGAAAAAATGAAAAGGGAAACATGGGGAAACAGTATTATTATATGCTGCATTTTAATAATTCTACTCTCTCAAAAAAGTTTTCACCTCTGTCAGGGCTAACCACTAGTGTCAAAGAATAGAAACAAGATCAGAAGCACACTAAGTATGATCCAAGACAATTATTTACTATTAAAAAAATAAGGCGTACAAAATTAAAACAGTATAAAAACAAAAGTGAAATTTTACACTTTATTAGTAAATGATGTAATAAGGCTTGCTGGGTCACATTTGTGCCATAACAGGTATCTTAATGTCTCTGGTTATACCTGGATGTGTGAAATGCTGTGACATTTGGCAGTGCAGATTAGGATTCAGGCTTTGTCACAGTATTTTGGTATTTTCAAGGCCACTAGCGTACAGAATGCATAATTTGCATTGTCTGTGGAAGAAGAGATGGTGCCTATTCTAGCACAGAGGGGGAAAGGCCATCTATAGCTCATCCACTGAAAAGTCTACAGGTGCAAAACAAACTGCCCACAGCTTCCAGACAGATTTGAAAGAGGACAGCGAGTTTAAAACCTTGATGGTAGGTCTTCAGGAGATTTTTTAATTTTTGAAGGTGAATTTTGTAACAAGAAATGAGGGAAAAACATTAAATATGAAGGCTGAATCTTTTGAGGTGATCTAGAAAAATTAGACGTCCAGGTCTCAAACTTTCCTAGTGCTCTCAGGGATATGAAGACGTGAAGAGGACTTTTTTTCCTAGATAGTTCTTACTCCATATTGCAAGCTGGAGCCCTGAGAAGTCATAGTTCCTCCATCCTATGACTGCTTACAGGGCCTATTTTCTTTAATCTTTGCTATACTGACCTAGTGTTGATTGGAAACTGTAGAATCAAATATATTTGGGCTCAATTCTCAGGAAGATTCTTAATTTTATACCTTGTAGATGCTTGACACATTTATTATAAGGTAAGCTTGAGCTGTAAGCATATTTCTGCCATAGTTCAACAATTTTTAAATATCCAGATTTTAATATAAAATCAAATCTGTTGACATTCAACATGTCAAGGATAAGTGTCTATGCACAAACACTTTTAAAACGTTTTGGAGTTAACGTTGTTCTTGGCATCTTGATCTGTAGAAAACATGACAAAGGCACCAAGCTGATGTAAACTCATTATCTATGAATAATGTAAAACAAATGTGGCAGATTTGTACTTCTGGGTGGCAAAGCTGGTGCACAGATGTGGTACTAATGATAATGGAATTATTTTCCAAGGTTCAAGCTAACTTAGTAAGTCCGAAAAAGAAAGATTACATGTCGATGATTGTATATTGAAAGAGCTGCAAGGAAGATTTCAATATTTACATCCAAGATGCTAAATTCTGGGCCAAGAGCGGTTTTAAACAGAGCTCCAGTTCAGTCTTTTTCAGAAGCAAGGATAAACACAGGATTGCTTGATGTATTCAAGCATGGAGAAATGCAAGGATGCTGAAGCTGCTTTGATAAGGTGCCCAGTGCCAGTATATTGGTCACACCTCTCAACAACAAAAGAAATATGTGTCTCAATAATAACAGAAGTGCAAAGGCATGGCAGAAAGCTTTTGTTAGATTTCTGAGATTGTGGAAACTGATTTTTTTTTTCACTTATCAATAATTTAATTAAGATACATGTGTCATGCTTTGAAACTCTATTTTTGCTGTAAATAGTGGTTGCTAGAAAGGTCTGATACGGACCACAGAACTGTGAAATAATACTGGGTGGATCTAGACAGTCTGTGAATGAGAGCATTAAAATTCAAATGGCATTTTCCTGGGAGCAGCAGAGGGTTCAGTTAGAGTTTATTTTCTGAATGTTTAAGCTGCTTTAAGATGGCTTAACTGCTAATGTTAAAAGCGGTGACTGAAGGCGGTTAGGCTCAGCTGGTGTCACACAGCTACGTGTAAAACAATTACTTAAAGCTATGCTTTGGTTTAGATTATTGAACCCAATAATTTATATTGCAATATCCTCTGCATAATCACTATGGATAAGCAATTTTCAAGGTGCTCTAAAAGTTGGCATCTTGCAGAGCTACACCATAACATCACAGTACAGTCCTGTCTTAAGACAGTGAGACTATCAAGACTAGCTTGAACAGAGTAATCACTGGCTCTCTAGAAAACAGAAGTACCCATTTGGTAATTTCTGTATTTTGCTGTATTTAACAGGTTAATGGTATAAGTCAGCAATCTAATTTGATTTTGAAGGACTAAAAAATATTTGCCTAATTGTATTGCACATTAATATCTTATTAGTTTTGGGAAGACTTTATCCCCAATTTTTTATCTCCTAAGAGTTTACCAATACCATAAACCCAATGTTTATTCAACCTTCAGTCAGCACTGCCTTAGAGGATTATAAAGCTGAATAAACCAAGCTATTATGCCTTTCATTATTACAGCTTTGGACACAATGAGCTTGTTCCTATTTCAAAAAAAGGGTAGACACTTCTTAGAAATATTAAGCAGAGTTTGGATTAGGCATCTAGTTTGCAGATAGTCCTAAAGTATTGATATAAAATATTAAATTTATCCTCACAATCAAAAGAAGAAGACATAAAATTTATAGTTTCATGTCTGGAAAGAGATCTACAAGCTTCAGTTATTTGAGAACAGCTTTTACAACTTCCTAAGCCAAATAAACTTGATTAACAGAATAAACAAAGACAGAGAGAGAGATGTGGCTGTAAACATCAAAAACAACCTGTTGCAAGGACTTATTCTGCAGCCAGGGAGGAGCAGTGGGTCTGCTGCAAGTGATCTCATAGTGCAGCATGGTGTTTGGTGCTTCCTGATACTGAGAACTTAAGTATCTGCTGGTCCTTAAATGTACAAATAGTAAATGGAGTGAAAAGTCTGAAGAGGGTTGAAATTTTTCAACACGGCCATTATGAGGTCAGGTACTTACTATTTCTCCAGCTAAAATGATAGTAGACTTTTGAAATTGTGCAAATTTTAGAAGATACTTTTTATCATGAACTAGCTATCCATTACACATTAGGAAGGTAGATGATGTATATAAGAATACATATATATAAAATTTGAGTGATATTATGACAGCTCTGAAATGGAACTTAAGATTTATAGTTGCTAATGCAAAGCCCTCTCCTCCTGAGTTAAAAGGCATTCTTTTCATTTCCATGCTGTTAAGAGAGACATCAACCTCTAAATACAATCTGTCTATCATTTTGAAAGGGTAGAGTATGATACTTAATAGTTCAAGCTTATTCTTCATTCTGAGATCCATAAAACTTGAATTCCTAAGTATGCTGACATTTGCAAAAATGTTTTGGACGAGATCCAAAGATATTTCTTAGACAAATACTCCAAGATGACCTTTGACTGTGTGTTTAGTGTCTCAGAGTAAGTGTGGATTTTCTTCAACACAAAACCACTTAAGGATTTTTTATGTGCAGTTTCCCAAGAAATTTTCTGGGTTTTTCAATTTTTTTTTTGTGGCAAAACCAGACTGCTTCATTTTGCTAACTTTTATGATACAGTATTAAGGAGTTTAAATAAGCTACGCAGCTGAGGAAGCCATTATTAAAATACACAAGATAAGAGTGGCATGTTCCATAATATATACTTACTATCACACGTTGGGTGTTCAAAAAGCCTAATATTTTTCTTGGAACATTGCTGGTATTTTGTATTTTGCAGCTGTAATAAGGTTCTTTAGCTATTGTATGCCCCAAAAACTTGTAAAAAAATCACCTCTGAGTTGATTTTACAAGAAAGAGAAAGAAAGTAATAATTTCAACTGTACTCTTCATTTTCATATTGAAATTATGTTCTGCTGTACCTTTATATAACTGATCATGACTAAAATAACATTGTTCATTTCTTGTGATTGGGATTTTTTTTGTTGCTTTTGGGGTCTTGTGTTTTGGGGCTTTTTGGGGGGTGGGTTTTTTCTGGTGGGAGGGGGACTTTTTCAGGAACAAAAAATCAATCTCCTAATCCCTAAAAATGTACAAAATAAATATAATGGAGTATATCCATTATGATACCAATAACATGCGCTGTATAGCTGTTAATAGTGGATTTGCGCATATAAACAATTTCTTAATCTTAATTTAAAAGATTTATTTCTGTTTTATAAAAAGAAAGAAATTTAAGTAAAAAGCAATAATATTTAATTTCAAAAACCAAGAAAATATATATTTTTTTTTACTGTAGAAAAAGAAACTTCTAAAGAATAAAGTGGGCTAATACTTTTCAAGATTTTTGTGGATGTTTTCCACTTTTTAATAGGAATACATGCAGTATGTCAGTTAAAATAAAAGTAAGAGGAATTATTCAGAGGAGGAAGTTTCAGTTTGGAAAAAAGCGAAAGTAAAGAAACAAAAAGAACTGGGTGGAGACGCGTAGCTTTGGTGCAGAGGTGAACTGTTTGCAGGAGAGGAAACAGAAGGAGGTCTTAAACCCGGGCAGGATCTGTGTTCTCTGCCGGGCGTGGTGGCACCGGGAGCGGGTGCCCTCGGCGCAGCCCCTCGGAGCTGGGGCAGCTCACACAGCAGCGTGCGCAGGTCGCTGTGGAAGCCTCAGTCTGACAGCAGGGACGGAGTGACCGAACCCGGTACAAAAACAAATAGATGCCAGTGAAAGGGCTAGGAAGATTAAGCAGCTGGAACTGCACATAGAGGAATTTTATCCTCTTCAGCATTTGTAGTCTTGGTTGCATCTAGCTGTCCACAGCCAAGGCGGTTGCTGTTATCTTTGCCTGGCATTTCAGCAAAAGGAAGGGAGGGAGCAGAGGTTGCACACAAATTGCAGCCTCCATATTTCCTCTGTATAATATTTCTGTTTCTGACAGGATGGATGATCTTTTTAAACACAGTACACACTAGCATCCAAATACACTATTTATTTCCTCAGCATCATATGGGCTGCCTTGTGATATTTCCTTGAGAATAAATACAGACTGCAACCATCTGTGTCTGGACTCTTCTCCAATGTCTTCCCATAGTTATTTCTTCTATGAGTTATTTTAGCTTTTCTTTTCTTTGTAGGCGCATGTGTATTAATACACAAACTATAAAGTTCCAGTTGGAAAAAATGTGTCTCTTTAAAACATGTTTAATAGAATTTGCTCTTAATCACATGGAATTTTAGTCCCACTTTCTGACAGCTGATACTTGAACACTTATATTCTGTCTGATGGGTTGTAATTATTCACTCCCTTTCTACTGTGTAAAGATATTATCACACTACCTGCATTGCCTTAATATGCTGGGTGATGTAATATTAAGGTAAGAAATGTACAGGTTTGGTTTTTATAAATATGCAATAAAAATACGGGAACAACTTTCATAAGATCAATAATAGAACTTCCTAACTTGATCTTTGATTTATTTAAGAGATGATATTTGCTAGACACCAGTTCCTGAAGACATTTCTCACCAATTCCTGTAAAGGTCATCAACTTCTGGAGAAAGTTTTGCCCGATATTTCAGAGTATTCTGAAAAATACTTTCTGTTGACTGATAAGCAGTAACTGACAAAAGCTATTAATTGCATCATAGATTCGTTTTTTTTTTTCTGATGAAGTTTGTAGGAAAGATTGCCTCCAGATTGGTTTCCTCAGAATCTGCATTAGTCAATGGACCTTTCTGACCCAAACAATGTGAATTATTAATTACTGGCTTAAATATTTGAGAGCTAATTATGTAGTGTGTCTTCCAGTTAATTTCCTCAGTAATCGCTTTTCACACACAATTTTCTACACACAGAGAAACAACTAAAAAAGGCCTATATAGTGTAAACAAGCTATCTCCTGTAGGCTGGAAAAAAAGGGAGGGATTGTTATTTGTACTGATTATTATTATCTTTATGGTATCAAGCATAAAGGATTCACTAGATACTACTGTACTTGTGAAGGCAAAACCAACAATCAAATACTCAAGATAGAAGGAAATTATTCAAATCTGGTTCTGGAATATACTACTTCAAGTCAATGGACTTAAAATTGATTAAATTGAACCAGGTTGTAGCAGGTTACAGAAATGTTGACTTTATCCCAATAACTTTTTGGAGTTGTTTTGAGTGACACAGTGTTAGCCTTTTTTTGTTTCACACTTTTGATAGCTTGGGAAAAGGTGACAGTAATTGTGGTGTGATTTGACCCAGATTCATCTTGAAGAATCCACACGGGAGAATTTCCAAGAAAAGTTAATGCCTTCCAAAATAGTGCTGCAGTATTTTTTTAGTGTTAAAGGACCATTTTTACATACATATAATCTACAAACATGGGGAGTAATTGATACATAATGAATGTAAGTTTTCTTCTGTGTTAATGCTCTCTTAAACAGGAGTAAGAGATGTCCTTCATCCAACATTTTTCTGTAGACTAAACTCCTGTAGGTGAGCATCATTTATTGTGTATTATGCTTGAACAAAAATTTTTTGGGCTTACTTTAGCAGGAAGTCTAGTAAGTACTTTTGCGATATACCTAGTGAAATATAATGCAGTAATCTTCACATTTGGGAAATTCTTTGTATGTACAAATGAGGTGAATGAACAAATTTAAAAGCATAAATTTCTGTGTAAACTGTATCATCCACAACCTTATTAGAAAATAAGCTGAAATAAATTTGATAGGTTTGATACTTTGCACTAAGTTCTATATTTTGACATTGTAAAATGATTGATTTGGGACGAGAGCTTTTCAGGATTGCTTTTTATAAAAGGTATTAAAAACTTACTAAAGAAGGGGAAAATTACTGAAACATAATTTTCTGTGGATAAATTCAGAAATAAAATCTAACAGAATCTAGTATCACAAAACTATTTCATCCCCACCATCTTCTTGTAATTGCCTGTTATATACTTACCCTTCAATCTTAAAGAGTTATTCCCACTACTTTTTTCCAGGAAGGCTGGGTAATTGTCCTTTATATTTTGCACAATATAAGTTCTACAGCCTTGAAGTAGCAATTTCACAGCTAACTTTTTCTTTCTGTATCTCTTCTGCTTGTTCATAAGTGTTATTAACATTTGATATTCTTTTTCTTCTTCTTTTTAAGAAAATGAAACCTTTATATGGGCTCACCTTGACTCAGTAATACTTATGACTTTGAATTATGTTCTTCATGTTTACGATGAGAGGAAAAAGGCCACCTCTGCATGAAGCTACTGAAGTTTAGTGTAAAGTTCTGGAGAGGTGACTGTTTTTAGTTTAAGACTTCCTGGCAGGAAGCCCTTTTATAAGAACAGCACAATTTTCCTCTTCCTTCTATATGTTTAGACAACACATTAGTCAGCCAGAAGGGCTGCTTATCTGCTTAGTCATCAGCTGTCACTAAAGCAGCTCTGCACAGATTGGGCATTTTGGGTGGATCAGGGCTTCTTCCTGCGCATGGTGTGCTGGTGGGATACCCAGCTCATTGCTGCTGCTGATCCTGATGCTCTCACTGTTCAAAGCAACCGCTTTGTCATGCCTCAGGCTACCCGAGGAAAAGGTTCATGTCCTCCTTTGTGTCTACACTTTGTCTACTACTGTCTACTGTACAGTGTAATAGTAATAATTTCAGCTAAACAATATGTAGGAAATCAAGGCTAGTAGAGTTCCCGGTGGGAGAAAATACTTTTGTACTTGTTTATTAACTGTATCCACACAGAAACTGAACAATGTTTGTATTACGAAAACATTCTGTATGGTGTTGTGTATATTTATAGACATTGTCTCAAAAAGGAAAGTGACCACTATATAATATTTGTAATAGTTTGCATCCATCCTTTAAATTTTTTTCCAGTTCTAATTATAAATAAAATTCAAGAGAAAAGAAATTAAAAAAGAAAAATGCCCAAGCCCTCAGAAGCGGCAAAAAAATACCACCAATGTCTTTATTTGAGATTTGTGTTGTCAAGTATTCGCATATGTAAATATCTGCAAAATTCCTTTTTGAATATTTTATGTGCCAGTTTTATGTCCCAGTGATAGATTATTTGGATATATTTCCAAATATGAGCTGAATTATCATCTATACTTTTGTTTTAATGTGTTTTTTTTTTTTTCATAGTCCAGTGGTTAGAACATCCAACAGGAAGCCACAGATCTAAGTTAAAATCTACTCGTTTTCTAGTTTAGTATAGGTATAATATCCGAGTCCACTTCTCAGACAGTTGTTGTAAAGCTTTGTGAGTTGACCACCTCCAGATCCCCAGTTGATGCAAATTCTCACTGAATGAAGTGTTTCTTGAGATAAAGTGTGTAAATATGACTGATCAAGAGTCTGGCCAGACAGAGAAAGGGTGTGATAATTTGGTTTAAAATCACATTACAATTTTATAAATATTTTTGACACTGCAGTGCTTGGAAGCATCTTACCTCAAAATATATCTACCATAATTATTTGACCACTTTCCTGTGACTCCCTTAGCAGGGAGAAATGAAAGACAGGCCTTACCACATTTCTGCAGGTAAAATGATCATCAAAAGTAAAAGTCCTCAAAAATGATACTTTCATGTCCCTCCAAGGTAAAACAGGTGATCTCTGGTATTTCTGAACAAACTTTTTGCAAAACAAAATGTTTTTGAAGTGAAAGAAATAGGATTTCTATTTTTTATTCAGTGAGTGACAACCATCTAACAAGCTCATAAATTTCCTAAATTCAAATGCAGAGAGGAAACAATTAAATGGAATATACACTTCCAGGTCTGGTATCCTAATGTCCATTTTATGCTAATTGCCACATCACATTTTGTGCTGGTTGGAATTTGACTAAAATTTTGACTGAAACAGAAGAAATGTTTTATTGGACAAAAATCCTAAGCATGTGATAAAAAGACACAAAATATCCCCCTTGGAGTCATGAGACTCAATTTCTGCTTCAGTCAACTTCTGAAGTCCAAAGTAACCTATTGAAAGTGTCACTCACAGCTCAAATACTTTGTTGTTAAATTTCCAAGCCAGGCTTCCATCCTAGAGTATTCTGCACAGCTGAAGACATCTTCATTTTACAACTTTACTTCTTAAATTGAGTGAAAGTGTATACCTGGCTTTCCTTCACAGCAGTAACAACATCAGTGTCTGCCCTGAGTTTAACAAATAAAAAGGCTGGAAACTAGGAGACCAGTGCTTTCTTTGGACGACATCAGACTGCTTTTACACAGAGATAAATCTTGCTTTGGCATGGTTGAGGTGCCTCTTTTAAAAAAACTGTATTGCTGACAGCAAAGAGCAAGATTTTACAGCCTGAAGCCAGCGGGAGTTCTGCCTTTGACCAGAGTCAAGAGCGTATCAGAGCACAGGTTACATTCCCTTCCGTAAGACACTGTCAGATCTGAGACACAGTCCTTGTTTGGGAATCTCTCAGTACAAATCTTCTTTTGCTTTAACAAAATCAGAAATCTTTGACTGAGAATGTCTTAAACAATAGCTCACCAAAGACTGGTTAGGCACGTGGGTTCACTTCCTGGCTTCCAGCTAAACTTTGTTTCAAAAATTACATTACAAATCAGTAATGACATTATAGATCCAATACATTTGTACAGTACCTTTGAGTACATGGATACATATGTAAAGAACGATTATGTATTTATGAACTGGAGAGGAGGCTGCAGTTGAGATTAAAAAAGATATGACTCATAAAAACCTACCAGCCACGGCTGTATTGTAAATTTCTGTGAAACCTGGTTATATTGTATAGTCCTAATCCACTCTACTGGGCACATACAGCCTTCAATTTCTCAGCATAACACCTAGATATGATAATTGGGAATTACTATGTTTTTAAAATCCTTTTGAAGGAAAACATGTTTTTGACTAGAGTGAGCACGTCCTTAGATTCCTTTCCTTTTTTTTTTTTCTTTAAGTATTTCTTTGTAAGATTCTGCCGGGGACAATCAGAGAACTCCCAGTTTTTTTGTGATCTTCTGTTCCCTTTCTGTGTTTATGTTGATGGGACTACGGCACGCAAAATGCTGCAAGTTGAAAATACGGCAAATACAATTGATGAAGCACTAATTTTCAAGCATTTGTCAGCAATTGAAACTCATTTGTACAGTGAAGAGCTTTTCAACACAGCTTTCTGCTAAAGGGTAGAGGAAAAGGTAGTTCACCATGTTCATCAGAGAGCACATCTTTCATCCAGGGCTTCCAAAGTACTTCCCTAATTAAGTTTTCTGACCATCTTTTGAGTTAGTTACGTATCAGGGAGGTGAACTGACCATTTTATTTCAGCACTTCCGTGTGAAACATATGCACAAAAGGCAGCTGACCCTCCAGAGAGGTGAGTAGTGCTCCACGTGATGCATGGAGCTTGGTCAGCCCTGGGTCATGCAGACAGATGGGGCTTCTGAAGCCAGTGACTGCAATCACAGCTTTGCACATCATCTCCTGCACTTCCAAAAGCCAGCATCAGGCTCGCAGTGCCTGCATCTGCTCACAAGGGTGTTCTGCTTGTCCCATTGTGCCTCACACACTTCATGTGCCTTACCTGCTCTTTGACTGTTTTTCTCTCATCTTAAAATGTAGGCAAGATTTCTCCCTGTATCATTAAGTTTAAGACATGAATAATGTTCAAACATCAAGGATTTCCCTCTGAAATACATACATGTATATACATAAATATGCATATATAGTCTGATTTGCTGTTTGCTGTGAAAAGGTGTTCAATATTTTAGAAAAATCTTTTGGCTTTGACTGGGAAAAGCATGCTGGGTTTTGCTAGATGTGTAGTTAGTCAGAGTAATTAAATCAGCTGGGTTTGCAGGTGGTGTGCAGCAGAACATTTCTTGGTTTATTCTCAAGCAAAATGGAATTATAAAAGTCAAACACATTTTAATGTTGAGGATTTTAGCCAAAATTCAGGCCCAAATAGTTGAATAAGAGAAGACAAATATTCTTGTTTATGAAGGCTGTAGAAAACCTGTTTTCCTATAGAGATTTCTTACAGGAAAGTTTATTTTTCAATAGTTGCCACCTCTTTTTCAGATACTGCTGATCTCTGGAGTTCCCCCACAGTTTTTCTCAAGGTCATTTTCCAGTGCTCGACCAAGCTTGATTTTCTGCTGCTTCACTCTCAGCATTGCACTTGTTCGTCTTCTTTCTGAGGTGCTAGGTTTTTATCACCAATCAGTGCTTTTAGTGAGTCACCTCCAAGACCACATATGAACCTCTGTTCTGGTAAAGATTATAATCCTTCAATCTCTTACATCCTATACGAAGTCTGGTTATTTTTATATTTTTGGGCAAACATAAGCCCAAATAAGAGCCCAAGTATAATGTTTCAGCAAAACATTGCAAAAAAAAGAAGTTCAGCCCCAATTATATACTTGAAATAGTTATAGTAACGTAAAATGTGACATATATCATCAAGCAAGTAATACACAGCGTTAGGATAAACATTTTATGTATCCATTTTTACAATCACTTGTGGTGGTCATGGTGAAGTGATGCAGTCAGATGAAGCTTACACTGCTAAAACCTTTAACCCAAGCAGTACATGTACATATATCTTCTGTCCAGGCTTTTCACATAGAAAAGCTCTGGTAAGAATTATTCACATGGCAATAGGAGGAAGAGTACAAATGACATGTCAGTTGCAATTTCAGTGTTCATTGCAATCCCTGAAACATCCCTGGCATAAAGCAAAATCAGACAACTCGACCAGATGTCAGGAATGTTAATGCGTGTCTTTAAGGTTGTATTTCATTTTCGTTCTTTTGAAAAGAATTGGGTTTGGTTTCTGGGATTTTAGGAGGGAATAAAGAGATTTTCATTACCCAATAATAACCAGTGCTAATGTGAGAAGCATATTTAAAGGAATTCTCAGTATACTATCACAGCTGCTGTAGCTGCCTCTACTCAGTTTCTTCTGTAACAGTTAATCACTATAAACCTTTTAAGAGTAAAAACGAGATCAATTTTTCAGTAGTTTCATTCAAGTTTACAAAGCATGAAGCTAGACCATTCTTGTTCCCGAATTTTCTAAAGAGAGAAGGTTTTAGAAAGATTTTGTATACAACAGTTGCTCTGTTCAAAAGCTGTGTAGGATTCATTTGTCAATTTACAGTGGTGCAATATTTTAAAATTCATAGAGGATTTTAAATATGTCTTGCCAAACAAGGAATGATTCCTTTTGTTAAACATACATGTTAGATTAAATGCCTCTCTTCATACACTGTTTATTACGTTAGACAGGATTCATTCTGTAGTAAGAACAGATGGCTTGGTTTGATGGAATATCCTCCATTCAAGGGAGAGAATTGAATAGTTCGACAAAATGCGTTTCGTGGATGGATTAGGCACAGGAAAGTGAATTGTGGCATGCTGTCTAAGGAAAACACCGAAGAATTGATTTTAAAATGTTGAGTATAGAATGGATTGGAGTATAAAATATGCACATTATTGATAATCAGATTGAGAGGCCTGACAAAAAGTAAGAAGTGCCCACAGAACTCATTCTGTCAATGGGGATGTTTTTCATCTACCTTCATCCTCAACAAATTGTATTTTCTTGTGTACTTCATATGCTCTTATCAGCACAATGCCACTTTCACCCAATTTCTTTTGCCTCTGACAATAAAAACGGTTTGGTGAAATTCCTTGCCGTGACAGATTTCACAGGCAGTGCACAGCTTAGCTGCTCCTGTTTGGTGCATGCTTTTCTGGCCTAGAGAAGGATCACAGAGAGAGTTTGGGCAGCTGGGCATTTGGCTACGAATCCATCTGCTGCACATTCATCCATCGAATTGGGTGAGTAGCATACACGTAGAAACCAAGTAAGGCCACTGTTTAGTGTTCAAATGCTTGACACAGGGGAGCAGTGAAGTTCCTATCCCTAAAACACCTGATGTTAATTAAGCACTTAGTAATGGTGTTCAGAAAATCCCAGGTGCTGAGAGGAGAGGGAAGTTAGCTAGGGCATAATGAGAGCACTTGGAGGCTGAGACACAGCTCCCACCCACAGAGCTGTGTTTGTTGCTGCTCAGGTTAACTTCCCAGCATACAAGCCTGTGTCAGGCTGGCCCTTTCCTCTCTGGGAAGTGGCAGTCTAGCAGCTCAAGTCTTTAACATTTAGCTGTAGGAAAATTTGGTTCATATGCACATCATGTGTACCTGCCTTTTGAGTGACCTTAAGGAGCTTTGCTCTTCTCTAGAGAAAAACTAGTCATGTTTGACTTCTGCAAGTACTGGGGAAGTGACTATAAAAAAAGCATAAAAGGGACATGGATACAGCCTCTTTCCAGAAAACCATACAAAGAGCTGAAATTGGTTGTGCCTGCAATGAAGAATACTCTCCCTTTTTTTTTAACCTTTACTCCTTTTGCAAATACTTTTAAAAGTCAAATCCTAACACTCTTACCCCGAAAAATCCAATGCCATTAAGTGATAGGCAGAAAAATTACTTTTTGCAATATGAACAAATGAATATAATTGAACCATAATCTCATATTGCATTTTTACTGTGGGCCTAGTTTAGGTGAAGTCAAAACTTCTAGATGGGATATGTTCCAGATTGAGACCGTAGCACTGTCTGGGGTCTGAAGTCAGACATGACTAAATCCTTGCAGACCTACTTGAATAGTGCCTATGAACCTGTTGAAAGTTTAATTTCAGAAAAGTACGTTGTTGGCATATGAAGAAGCTTTTTGATTTTTTCCCCCCCTCTTTTTCAAAATTGTTATCATGACTGTTTTGTATCAAACACTTGCATCAGAGTTCATAATGCTGCATAATAGGGGTAGGTTGAAGTGTTTATGAATTGTTAATGAATAATGTTAACTGACCAAAGTTAATAAAGGTTCATTAAAATTCATAAAATGGTTCATGTATATTTCATTGCAAACATAAAATGAGATACTTTTCCAAACATGCATGTTTCCTGAAACTTAAAATTAGGAATTTTCAGAAGCATTAATTAGTGGAAAGCTGAAGAAAAAGGTTATGATGAATGTACAGTTTGAGCTATTTTGAATAACTCTTCTGTATAAGCTCATAAATTATTCAGTACAAACCACTTATGTAATATTTCTTAAAGGTAAAAGAAGCATCCTTTCAGGATTGGTTGCCCTTTCCTTGAAGCAAAATAACTCTGTTACATTACTGGAACCAAGTTACAAAAATAAATTGATTTTTCCCCCCAGGGCAGGCATCTGTTACATCCTAAAGTAAAGAAATGCTCAAGGAACATATGGTTGAAGAGATTTGGCAGGGTTCTGTTTTAGGAGAAGAGATGTATATGAGATTGAAACAGGAAACAGAAAAGTATCTGATTCAGCCAATAGATTGCCAGCATGTTTTATCTAAATTTAAGTCAGTTTCTGAGTTAAGAGCAATTACTTCTTAATACAAAAGTAAGTCAGGCCTTATCAGCTGGGTAACAAACTTTGCTTAGACTTAATTTTGCATAATTGGCTAGGTTGTGGTCCTAGTCAGATGTTCAGTTTCATTAAATTAATGCCTTGGGGGTGAGGGTTAAGGGTTACTCTCATGAATAAACATTTCAGAAGTGCACATATCACATCCAGAAAGGCTACTGAAATAATATGTAAAAGCCAGTGAAAGCTGGGATCTGGCTCAGCATTTGAAGTCCACTATTCATTTTGAAATAAAGTCACCAAAACTAATAAAATGGGGATTTATGTTCCTTGAAAAGGGAATGTGATCAGAATTCATAACTGTTAATTAAAGAATTGTGCATTTTCTATAGACTGGAGGATTTCAGTCTTAGATTATTTCCAATTACTTTTATTTTTGAACTCTAGGAATAAGGATGGAGATAATGTCATAGTCATGATGCCCAGACAACTTAATAGAGCCTGGGATTTGTGGCAAGACTTTTCTGGAACGGTCACACTTGAAAAAAAGAGTGTATTTTATTTTTTTCTGGAGCGGTCAAGCTAGGTTTCTGCTGTCATCCATTTGTCCTCTTTATGGTAAGTGTTATGACATTTGCAATATCAGCCCTTTTTTAGATGCATTGCCACTTGCTTTTGAACGAAAGAGAGAGAGCTCCCTACTTTGGTTTTTCTAATCTATGCCCCTTTGCAGTACAAATCTATTCTGAAATGGAAAGTGAGATGCTAAACTTCCTTAGTCATTTGCCAGACTGCTGATAAATGATTATCAGGAAAATAATTATGAGAAAAAAAATAGACTCCAATGGAATAAAGATGTTATTTCCAGACAGGTAAGTTTCAAGTTCATATTCATTTTCTGCATCCATCTTACTGCTTAGAAGTATCTGATCTCTTTAATAATTCAAGGAATCTTGTGTTTTCAACCCAAGGCATATTACTAACAACCTCTGAATGTTATTGCTGGAAGGGCCCCTCCCAAAATGTGCCTTTTTTTCCCCATGTGGAATTGGCTGCATCATGACTTTGGCACTTGTTTTCATGCAATATTGAACATTTTAGTAGTATCTTCACTCTGCTGAGCTTCAAGAGAAGGGGGCTGGCAGGCACTTGGTGTGTTCTCAAGAGAATGGGTGTGCTGCAATGAGAAGGGTCAGAATTTCCTGGCAGCTGAGAGCAAAGAAGCTGTCAGTCAAGGGAAGCTATAAGATCTATGCAAGGCAAAGGTTTAACTTAGCAGAATAATTCTGTTATTTTAAAAAAACCCTTTTAATCATCAGATTTCAAAGGTACTCGATGTCTATATTTTACTGAAGGCACAGAGATGTGAGCTGAAGCCAATGAAATGATGCAGAAATAATGCCAGAATTAGAGCATGCGTCCCTCAAATATCAACTTGCAGTTTATCTTCTAACCACACCGCCTCATTTTGTCTCAAAGTAAGGTTAGGAAAGTGTCAGGCAGTAGGCTGGAATTCTTTACTGACTTCCTGTGCTGGATCAACTGCAACCTGAAATAATGTCAGGTTGTTTTCTTGTGAGTGGTATGGGCATCTCCTTCCCCAGAGTCACAGTAAATGTTTTCTGTTTTCTTTTTTTGAAGCACATTTCTTTTATTGTGTTCACATCAGAGAATTCTTGGCCACTAGATGTTAACAGGTTTGATTTTTATTACCATATATGTATATTTTCTTAATTTTTATTAAGATTCCATTCCAAATTGCTGATTTACCATTGTTAAAAGTTTTTTTAAGAAGTATTTGACCTACCACTGAAACAATTTCTCTCATCTGCATATTGAATGACTTGGCAATGTCCAGATGAAAGATTGGAAGTGCTGGGAGATATTTGGACAGATATTTAACAGTTTCACGTCCTATGACATTGGGTGTGACGAGCAAGACTGGAGCAAGTTTGGGCTGTAGAATCCAGTCCAACTGCAGTAGCAAGAGTTATGTTGTCTGATGACCTAAACTGTCAGGGACATCAGCAACAAAAAGAATAACATGAGATTTTATCTGATGCATCCAGAGAGCTTTTGCAACTGCTGTATTTTCTACTAATATTCACTCCAGTACAGGAGAGCAAAGCTTGAAGTCATTTGTGAGTCTCAACTTTAAACAGCAATATAGCACAAGTTTAAGGCTTGCCGTTTGAGTTACAAAGTTTTGCAGTTAAGGGGGTGGTTTTGTGTAAATTTTCTTCCCCGATTTAGGCACACCATACGTGAAACTCTCTCTACTGCTACGAAGGCTAAAAGGCCTCCCCAAAAGCAAAATGGCACATTCAGCACAAGAAACTTCTCCTTCCACATCTGAGTGAATGCCTAAGCACTCAGGTTTTGTTCTGCTTGAAACAAGCAGGTCATTTCTGTGATTTTAAATTTACAAGGTAAAACCCACCCCATATATGTCTGCTTTGAAGAGAGGCCCCAAGCTACTGAAGACTTAAATTATGATAAGTCTTATCACTAAAAAAATTATTTTCTTTAAGTGGGGGCTGATCAGCATTCAGAACCACATTCTGATGATTACTCCAGACTCCTGTGTTTGTAGAAGCAGGACAGAGTGAGCAGTAAGGCAATGTTTGCAACCTGTGCTTTCTCAAGCCATAATTCTGTGCATACACTCAAATTATCTTCCCATATTACAAGTGCAGGGCTTGTATCTGCAGCACATCAGAACTCTTAAGGTGATTGCATTAATATAGGAAATATCATACTACTTATTAGGAATATCAAGATTTAAGAGTGGGGAATGAGGAAAATCTTGTATTTTTCAATTTTAAATTGCCTTAGACATGATAAGAAGGAATTGAATATTTTGAAAGAGATAAAGCTTAAGTGATTGAGATGATTAAGAGACATGTATGTTTACAGGTGAGAAAGAGATGTAATTTCTTGTACCCTAGTGCAATGCTCTGACATGAGACAGAAATAGAAGCCTGGTTTAGCTTTGTTGTAAGACAGATACAAGAAAGTTAGGTGAGTTGAAAAGGCTGTGGAGGGAAGATCATTGGATGGCATCAGCCCACAGGACCATATTGTGTAGTCTTAGAGATTCCTTGGTGCTAGGAAGTTACATACAATAGAATCCTGTGTGGAGCTGACAATTTGTACCTATACATTCTATTCAGAGAGAGAAAAAAAAGAGAGATTATTCACCAGAAGCTGCAACTTTCAGTAATGAGTTGTAGAGAAAAGTGAGTTTAAATCTTTGGAGTGTTTCAGGAAGGAAAGTGGTAATAAATTAAGGCCTAGAGACCTAAATTTTGGTATCAAATTTAATTAATTGCTCCATTTTTATATGAAGAAATACACCATGAATGAAATAGTACTGGAGCCAGCTAGAACATAGGAAATGATAGTCCATGGCTCAAAGAATTTAAATGTGATACATTTTTCTGAGTGGTCAGAGATGCCTAATGCAATGACTTTGCTGTCATCCCTCATGATTGGAGTGAACATATATGCTGGTAGCCTATGTCTAGGTTTTCTTGCAAGAAGAAACCATTAATAGTGCTGCATTACTGCTTTCCAAATTCTGTTCTTTCAGGTACCTTTTGAGATTTGATTTAGGTTTCTGCTTTACGAGAACAATGTTTGTTACAAGAACAACATTAGAAGAACCTATCTGCCTGAATTAATGCCTTCTTGCACTTGTCTCTTGCACATCTAAATTTGGCAACATTTGAGCTTTTTTATGTGTGACAATATCACACTGATCACTACTGTTGGGTGTATTGAAAAGTAGGAAAAGGATGACTTTTCTCTTAATGTTGCCATATCTCCAATAAAATAAAAACTTTTGAGTCATGTCTGGGATTCCTTATGCATTTTACTCTCAGACCTTTTTCAAAGTGTTTTCCATTGTGTTCAGTTTTACAGGATACTTAATACTGGAAAGTTATCAGAAGCTCCATTAAAGTAATTTGGTTTTTTTCTCTGAATTACATAAATGTCTCTTTCTTTCTGAATTCTGAATCTTTAGTCAGTTTTAATGTTTTCTCTTGCAGTGGCTTTTATACATTTCTTCAATTTTGTGCTATTAAAAAATATTTCAAAAGTATATATGTATTTTTTCACTGAAACCAACTGAAAAACTCTAGGGCTAATAATAAGCACTGCAGTGTAAGCAATTTCTTTCTTTTTTTCAGAAAAGAACTCTGTCTTCTTTGCCTCAGCCTTCACTATTTTGCTATTTTGGTTTAGCTTGGGAAAGGTCAGTTCAAGATAATATTCTCTAGTCAGAATCACAAACCAACCTCTGACAAATAATAAATTTGTAAATTTTATGTAGTGTGCATCCCACATAAGTGCTTTCTGCAACCAGTTGATAGCTGGAAATCATACTTATACTTTAGATCCTTCTTAAATTTTTGACATTCACTGTTCCTATTGTGCTTCCTCTGTCTGCAATGAGATATCTGTAAGATTTGCCAATGGCTTTCCTGCTTCCCCTGTTACCTACTTTATAATAATGGGATATTATTCTTCTAGATCTGCTGTCTTGTCATCTTTTATTACATCTAGTTGCCAGACTTTATACCATCGTGTAATCATAAAATCTTAGTGCATTTTACTCTTCTCCTCAGAAAACCCAGCTCTGGTCTCCAGTGTGTGATTTTCCTTCCTTTGTTTTCTTTCTCAGCATTAAGGCAAATCTGTATTTACAATCAGAGAGATGTGTAGGCTTTCTTTTTTTTTATGAATTCCCGACTTATTTCACCCCAACCATTCATCTCAAGTTTAAGGTATTTGAAAATTGGGTAGTGATATGGCTTAAAGAAAAAGTGTTATTTATTTGTTTACATTTTAGAAAAAATATGTCTAAGTCGGAATAACGATGTTGAAAAGACCAATGACTGAGTTGTCTTTCAGGTGTTTTTCCAATACCTCCCAGAATAATCTTCTCCAAACCTTATCAGACACTGAAGTGAGACTGACAGGCCTGTAGTTTCCAGAATCCTCCTTCTTGCCCTTCTTGAAAATTGGGACAACGTTTGTCAGCTTCCAGTCAGCTGGGACCTCTGCAGATTCCCAAGGCTGCTCAGAAATCAAGAGAGCTTTTGCAATAACATCAGCCAGATTTTTGAAAATTCTTGGATAAATCCCATCAGGCCCCATAGATTTGTAGGGATCCAGCTGGATCTCACACAGTTTCAGGGTTGACTGGGAGTTGATCATGGTCCTCCAGCTCAGAGCACTGAGACCCCCTTGGTACGTCATCCATATTGAAGTCAGAAGCACACAATGCATTAAACGTCTCTGCCTTGGCATTGTCCGTGTTTGTGAGGTGACCATCCTCATCCTGTACTGTGTCAATGTTATTTTTACACTACCCATTGCCATTAAGATATTTGAAAAAACTCTTTTTATTTCCCCCCACAGTTCTAGACTAAAGGGCAAGGACTGCAAAACAGTTTAGAAAGAAAATTTCGCCTCAGAAGGAAAGAAATAAAGGTGGGTGATGCATTACCAAACACGGACTGAGGATCAGATTTATAATTAAAACATTCATATTGTGGACCTGCCATGCTGTGGGACTGGGAGTACAAGCCTCTTTTGCATACAGGAGGGCTGACTCTGGATTAACTAAATATCATGCAAAAAGCCAGAAGTGCTGCCAGCATCACAGCCATCACAACATCGCAGCTTTTCCTTATCATTTGGAGGACTGCAGAGAACAGGAAATTTGGTTATCCACCTCGAAGTGGATGAAGGTCAAAATGTTGATTTTCATATGAAGATGCAGATATTAAATCAGGAAGTATTAGGGCAGCAAAATCATTCCAATCTATCTGCTTGGCTTATTTTTGTAGTGCATGCCCAAACTTCTTTATTGACCAGGTAATCAAACATATGTGTTCTTGATCCCAGTACAAACTTGTCATCATAAAACAGGATTTGCATTTACAGGTGGGTATCCATCATCCAGGAATTAAAACCAATATTAAAAATATGCATGTATTTCTGTAACGTGCCTGAAAGTATTGGCACAGGAAATAAAACATTTTTATATTTATCAGAGTTTTTCAAATTATCTATGTGTCTTTTCTGGATATTTAGATTCACTGTTTAAAAATCTGTTCTTTGCACTGAAGTTCCTCTTCATCCCTTAGGTCTTATTGAAAACAAAAAGAAAAAAAAGAAATAAAATTTTTAGACTGATAGACCACTAGCAGATATTGTTGTTGAAAACAGTGTCAGGCAATTCTGAGAAATAACAGATGACACATGAATATTTTAATGGTCCATCTCTGTAATTAAGGTGAGTCCAGATGTGACCTGTAGTTTCCTAAAAAGTTACTGCAATCCCTGAAAGAATGTAATTATAGTGAATTTCATACCTGCAAAGACACCTCTTCTAGTGTAGATGGAAGCATCAAGAAAAATCAGGAAAAAATTCAAATGTCTTCAATATCTGTTATTTCCTTTCTACTTTTTTTTTCTTGGGAAAGAATGATATCTTTTTAGATACATGTATTTATTATATAAAGGCCCTTGGAAAGCTTATTCTCCATTTAATTGGAGGTTTTCTTGCCACACTTCTTGCAAGGCTGTAAGTTTGGTTGTATGATGAACACACAATCTGCCCCTTGTTACTCATTTGCCATGAACCCTGTTTTCCATCTTCCTTCCTATTAAGTCCTCTTGATTAAACTTGATTAAACTGTCTTTTGTCTCACCTTTGCTCATATGAAAGTCTGAATCTCTGTAGCTAACGTTTCTCTAAGCTGCTGACTAAGCCCCTAGCAATCACAAAAAATAAGTTATATTTGAGTTTAGAGGGTTTGCTGCTGCTGAAGCATCCGGTTTTCTACTGATTCCTCTGCCCATATAGCTAGACTTTCATTTATAGGCAAGGTGTCTGAGAACGTCTTCAGAAACATTGCCTAAATCTTCAGAGCCATGTGAAGATACCACAAACCACTCCATTCAAAATGTCCTGAGGCGTACAGAACCGGAACTGAGTGTCAAATTCCAACAGGGTGATTAAGTAAGCAAACTCTTTTTGCCATGTAGCTTTCCTAGCTGTGACTCCTTGTTTGATGGGAAACTCCAGTAGTTACCTGAATTGCTTCACTGTAGACCAATGTGCTCCTGAAACTCTGAGGGGTGTGCTCTGAACATATCTGATATGTGCCAGCAGTGGGTCCCTAACCACCACCACAATGGAACTTTTTGTGCTGCTCTATGCTTTTTTTTAAGATTTCCAGTCACCACAGAGGTACAACTCAAGTGGTTCACCCAGGAAAAGGTCCCTCCCCAGCCTTGGCTCTGCCCAAAGACACAACACCCATCTTTTCAGAGTGTTTTTCTCTGAGGCTGGGACTGAAGTGTGGGAAAAGAGACAAAACTTCCCTTGTCTTTCTGGTGGAGTTTGCAGAAAGGAATACCAGATTTGGGAGGTTAGGAGGAGACAGTACAAGGAAAAGCTTGTTTGTGTACCAGAAGTTAGAAAATTAATTTCAGAGGAGGAAATTTGGACTCTGTTCTCACACACACATATGCTTATTCATCCTGTACAAAAAGCTCATGATGAGAGAGAAACCCATCTCCTAGGTGGGGGCAACTACTGCACCAGAGCTGTGAGCTCTCCCTGGGTCTTTCTTCATGGTTCAGTGTGGAGAGCCTAACAGTGGTGCTGTTGCAGGAGGAAGAGAGGAATAGTTCCACTCTTCAAACTTGTGCAGGTATTGGTTAGAGCTAGGGCTTTCGTACTTCCTGGATGAGTATACAAACTACCAGACAATTAAAAAAAAAAAAAAAAAAAAAAGCAGGGTAGGAAGTAAAGAAGTGCATGTATTTGTAAGTGCAACCTACACTTTAAAAGAGGGGAAAAAAAACTATCTTCATTTCTTTAAAAAAATAGCCGTTGTTGTCTTAAAAAGCAGATTCTGACCTTTTGGTTGGACGGATGCCAGCAGCCATCCTCTGGAAACACATATTATTTCAGGCTATGTATTCTGTTCTCAGTATTTATCAGTTCTACTTTCCCAGCATGCCATATTTTCAAAATCAGTCTAGAATTTGCATGATATTTAGGAAATAGTAAGAGCCATTTGCGTTTTTGGTCCCATGCCTGGCATTTCCACTGACCGCTATAGGCAGTCTATGCAATGCAACACTAGGAACGTGAAGCTCGTGGGTGCAAACCTGCAACTATAAGCCTCTGTATCTTACTGTGGATTCAAGACTTCACCTGGGCTGCGGATCTGCCTTGTGGCCAAAATCCTGTGCTTTCAAGTCCTTATTGAATGCAACCTCAAGTATTTTTTTCCAAAGGCACAAAGTAAATCAAAGATAGAGGAGGGGGTCGAACCCCTAATTTTCATTGTGGCTGTATACATGATGAATTTAATAGCACCACCATTTTTTCTGAAATAATTTCTATTATGTTCTGCAAGCAAGGCATTATATTGCATGGCTCTATTCATCAACGAGATCTGAAAGATTGTTGTGAAACAAAATGCTTTGTAATGGTCATAAGCTAGAAGTAAGACTAAAACATGTCTGTTATTTGCCATCATTGTCATTTAACAATGTCAATTAGAAGTTCACCAAAAAAAACCCACTAAAGATCCTTGATTTTGCTTGATGACATTGTACCAGTTTGCCCCTTTTTGCAAAATTCCTCTAGGAATTTCATAAACACTGATTTGATTTTGTTTTTACCCAACTTATCTCATACAGAAGTGAATTTTACGGCCAGCAACATAAAGAGTATCCCAAGGACTTTTATAAAGATTTTGAGCGATACTTATTTGCTCTGTAATGTAGCTGTTGGCTTTTATGAAACTATATATATTTTTCATATAACCAATTGCTTTGCTGTAAATGTATTCAGTAGGATAGAGCTTTGAGTGGTCAAAGTGTTTCCAAAGGCTTTTACTATAATTAAATTGATTCTGCATATTGTGTATATAATGATAATTGTAATTGCACGATTATTAAAGGAGGCTCTTTGGGGTTGATAACTTGGAGGCAATTTTAAGACAGAAACTTTATCATTATTACATCGTTGTTTTTTTATGTGAAGTACAAACTGCAAGACAAGACTTGAAGTTTGCTCATAATGTGCTTATTTTATTACTGGGGAAGAGGCGATTAGGGTTCAAGAAATTAATCTCAGTCTCTGCAGGTCACTTTTCTCATAGTTCTGCCATCAGTTCCTGTGTGACATAACCTTTTCATTTTGTTGCCAGTACAATACTGATTTTGTGCCACTCTGTGCTTGGTCACTGCACATTTGTGCAGGAGAGGAAGGACAAAGTAGGTGAAATCCTGTGGGGTTTTACTGACATGGAGAGAAGCAACAAGAGGACAAAAGACTGTAGCAAGGTGATAGGACTTCTTTTTCTGGGACTGTACACATGTTCTTTTTCAGAGGGGCATTTATTAAGTCATTCTTTTATCTGAACCTCCCATGGCAAATCAGGTACAAGCAGAAATGCAGTAACTGGTTCTAGGTGAACAAAACAAACCCAAGCTCTTTGAAGCTCCTAAACACCCTTTTAGAATTTACAGTGTTACTTAACTACAAGACAAAAGACCTTTGC
This sequence comes from Oreocharis arfaki, assembly GCA_013398015.1. Lineage (NCBI taxonomy): Eukaryota > Metazoa > Chordata > Aves > Passeriformes > Paramythiidae > Oreocharis > Oreocharis arfaki. The sequence goes on along the minus strand of VZRR01014210.1, from coordinate 552,656 downwards.
AGAAGAGATGAGACTCAGAAGTGATGGAAAAGAAAAACAGACTAAGAATAGGGGTAGAGCTGTCATTTTATAAGAAATTTTTTGCTATTAAATTATTTTGCTACTAAAGAACTTCAAAGACTATTGAATAGGGAGAAACTTTTCCCATTGAAAGTAACTTATCAATAAACCAGTTAAAACTTGAGATAATATCACTTACAGAGTCATTTCATAAAATCATTATTCTTATCTATTAGGAAGAAAGCTATAACAGTTGTATTGACAAAAATTCCTTTTAAATATAATTTTTCAGAAGCTGTCTAGAATGCCAAGGAAAGAGACAGAGATATGAAACCTTCTAAAACAGATGATGTTTGCAATAGCACTGTGTTGCAAGGCTTATGTAGAGGTCTTCACAAGATGGTTGCCAGTATTGAAAATTGCATCTTTGAATCCTAACTTTGTTTTGGCAGAAATTTCTGACTTCTGCCTGAAATGAAGGCACAGCTTGTTCAGGTTAGCCCCAACAACCTATCAGTGCCCCATGGGAACTGGGGGGGTTGCATGGCTGACACCCTCACTAACATCCTGAGATTCTTGATCTTTCGATATTTGTTTTATGTTTATGCTTCTTTAGCAGTTCATGTCAAAAAAAGCAAGTGATTATATTTTCTTATGACTAGCAAAGAAAGGCCTGCGTTGGATTTTCTTGGCAGAGCGTTTGGCCAGTTTTACACACGAATCCAGTTCCTCAGCAAAATGATAAAGGACAAGAACAGCTTTAAGCACAGACGAGGGAGATAGGGAGATGGTGGCTGTAAGCAGAGGTATGGGGAAATTCTGGAACCTAAAATGAGGAACCTTTCCCAAAGAGAGCAGCTCAAATAAGAGAATCTGTCTTACCTACAGGTGCCTCAGCTCCCTCAGCCAAAAATGAGGGTGTCTGTGCAGCTATCTGAGGAAATATCTTGTGTTCCCCTCTTGGTTCTAGAGGAATGTCCTAGACATTTCTTTTAGACAATTTTGGAAGTAGGACATTGGACTGAATGGACTTTTGGTCTAATAGTACTGACTGTACTGTTCATTCTGCTCCTTTACTTCTATTTGTCCATGAATATCACATATTTTACCCCACTAAAGCCTCGTTCACCTCTCCTGCACCCAAAAGTTCACTTGTCTCTGACAGCTCTCCCCGGGGTGCCTGCTGATGTCTTGTTTTCTTGGGTCAGCTATCCTCCTGCTCGGTGCCCTCTCTGCTGCCATTGCATAAATCAGTTCTTTATGTGCCTCTGTGGAAGCTAGGGTTACACACAATATTACCACTAAATTCCCTTTCCTTACAGTGAGTGGAGTTCACTGGAGCCTCAGATCCCTTTGCATGATCCTGTGCTCGATGAAATCAATGCTAACAAGAGTTGCAGGATTTTAGTCTCTGGATACCTTTCTCTGTTTATTCACTGCAATGATTTCTGCACAAACAGCTTTGAAGTTTATACCTCCTCACCAAGTTAATTTTTCAAGTAAGGAACACATTTTTATGCAGATAAGTTAAGAATACGTGCCTTTGTCTTGCCTCCCTCTGTATTTGGGAATTCTTAAACCTCTCAGTGTAAAAACCTCTTGACCTATTTTTCCCCAAACTCTGTTCTGCAGTCCAAGGCAGAACACACAAAGAGAAACCGAGGCAAACAGCCCTCAGAATGATGATTTCCCCCAGTTGGTTTCCTGCATGGCTGTTTGCTCTGTCACTGTGAGTCCTGATCAGCAGAAAGCTTTGTCCTGTATAAAAGTTTCTGTGAAGCTAATTTAGGGCACAGCAAGGGCCTCTTTAAGCAAAACAAAACCCAAGCGAAGCAAGGAACACAGCAATCCAAGTGTTTTTGTTTTGTGTCAGAGAAATGTATAAATATTTTACTGTGATTGTCTAGGAGGTTGTGGTGAAATAGCTCTTTCTCTGGAAAACAGGAAATAATCTTTCCTGAGGTCCATGTTAGTGTGGCGTTAGTGCAATCAGCTTTGTGAGACAGCATCGCTCAAGGGCCTGAGTTGGTCATTTCGGATTATGTATCTCATCTACTTTTTTCATTTCTCTAGTTTGTTTGGTTTTTGGTTTTTATTTTTTCAGGAGTTTTTTTCTAAGTCTGAAGACATTTTTTTTGTCCTAAAGCCTTCAAAAGGAAAAGTTGGGGTTTTTTTTAAATATTGAAAAATTTTTCTAAACGGGGAAATGAGCTAATGTAATTGTAACTAGCCTATAGCCCTGTGGAATACAAACTTTGAGTTTCTGGGATCTGTTCAGCCCTAATGATTGAAGAATATAGAAACAGACTCTTACATAAATCTATGTGATACTATACAAAGGCTTAGCTTCACATTTCCTTATTGATTAATCTTTCTATTTGGCAGAATTTATGAGTTCTTTACCAGACTGCAGAATTGCAGAGTAAAAGACTACTACTATAACATATACAGTATTTTCTGTCATTAGTAGTGCTCAAATGTAGTGTTTAAATAAATTACAGGTTTTCTTTGAATTGCACTTTGTTAATTTATCTGCAAGTATTGAAAATTCAAGCTTTTTTATTGGTTTCAAATTTATAGCGAACATTGCCCTACATCCACTAATCCCACCAGGATTTAGTCCACAGATGCTGCATTTTTGAAGCCCAAGCAGTGAAAAATTTAAAGCATCATGGTATTCCTCAAGACTGTTGCTTTGTTCCAGGCTTAGACATGGTATTAAATACAAGTCTGAATGGATGCAACATGCTGTGAAGAATACAGTAGATAAATTAATTCAGTATTTCAAATTGACATGCTGGTTACATGTAAAAAATTTTTTCAGCTCTGATGTCTACAAAGAATGAACAACACGCTATCAAATCTCAGCATCTTCTTGATAATTTTGTATTAAGTACTCTCTAGCTAGTTTGTCAGGATCTTTTGACTTCTGCCAAGGATGATGATTGCATTGCAATCCCTCTGAGTAGAAGATGCACGCTTGTGACTGTGCTGATCCCATGAAGTCAAAGTGAGAACACCCACTGGTCATGCATAGGGGTCTGCACACGGAATGTTGTCATATAGTTGAGGCTTAGAAACGTTTTACGTATTGAATGTGAATAAACATGAGCTTCTGGAATTTGGCATTATTTCCCATGGTAGGGGGTCAGCCCATAGTTCAGGTTTTGCAGGGAAGATGTCACTAAAATAACTGTGGTGACTCATACAACTGTGACTACCCTCCTGGTGACACAGTTTATGACTAAACCTCGGTTGAAAACCAGGGCAAAACAAAATAAGCATAGCAAAGAATAGCAAAGCTAATGACCAGCTTCTTCAAAACTTTCAGACTGCTACAGGAAGATACAAGCACTTGAAACAGGCTGACAGGCGCCAGCACAGCCAGAGAGAAAGGCATGGCAGGACACTGCCACTTAGGCTGTGGCTGCATCTGCATGCATTATTGCTTTCATAGCTTCTTCCTTTAGCACAGAAAACTGCCTAAATTGCTGTGACTCATACTGGAGGTCAGAATGCTGCATGCTGCAGAACGATGCCATTTAGTGCTCCATCATGTGACCCACTGGTCACTTATTACACAGCTATGTGAAAGTGGTGTATTCTTGCAAAGCCCCTGTAGGGGCTCTGCAGCTTTTGTGCTGAGTCAGCATTTAGGGTGGCAAGTGTTTTCCCAGTTTTCAATAAGGGATAGGAGAATGATCTTCTATACCTGTATGTGATTACAGGCCTGTCAGTCTCTGTCATTGGTGACAGCCAACATGGGTTCATGAGGGGAAAGTCCTGCTTATGACAGACTTAATCTCATTTTTATGACAGCATTACCCAGCTACTTGATCAAGGGAAGCCAGTTGATGTAATTTTTAAGTGTGTCAAGTCCTTTGATATCATCCCTCACAGGATCCTTCTGGACAAAATGTCCAGCTCCCAGCCGGATACACTCATGTGGTGGGTGAGCAGCTGGCTCACGGGTGGGGCACAAAGGGTTACAGTGACTGGGGTGGCATCAGACTGGACACCTGTCACTAGTGGAATTCCACTTGGCTCTGTGCTCGGCTCAGTGCGCTTCAACAGCTCCATAAACGACTTAGACACAGGACTTCAATGTATACTAAGGAAGCTTGCCAATGACACAAAATTGGAGCTGGTGACTCCCCTGAAGGCAGAAAGGCCCTACAGAGAGACCTCGACAAATCAGAGGACTAGGCAGCAGGGACTGGATTCTGCACCTGGGATGCGGTAACCCTGGATGTACAGGCAGTCTGGGGAGCGAGAGGCTGGAGAGCAGTGCTGCAGAAAATGACCTGGGAGTTGCTGGTAGCTGGCAAGTTGAATATGAATCAACAGTGCCCTGGCAGGCAGGAGGGTTGCGGTGCATCAGGGGGCTCTGTGTCCTGGGGAGCAAAGGCACAGCATGGCCAGCCATCTGAGGGAGGGCATTGTCCCCCTCTACTCTGCACTGGGGTGGCTTCACCTCCAGTCCTGTGTGCAGTTCTGTGTGCTGCAAGCTAAGAAGGATATAAAACTATTAGAGAGTGTCCAAAGGAGGGCTACGGAGACAATGAAGGGCGTGGAGAGGAATTTGTATAAGAAGAGTCTGAGGTCACTTGGCTTGTTCAGCCTGGAGGAGACTGAGAGGAGACCTCATCACACTCTTCAGCTTCCTCATGAGGAGAAGCAAAGGGGCAGGCACTGATCTTTCTGTCCGGTGACCAATGAGGGGATCCAAGGGCATGGCCTGAAATTATGTAAGGAGAGATTTAGGTTGGATATTAGGAAAAGTCTCTTCACCCATAAGGTGGTTGGGCACTGGAACAGGTTCCCCAGGGAAATGGTCTCAGCACCAATCCTGACAGAGTTCAAGAAGAGTTTGTACAATACTCTAAGACATATGGTGTAGTTTTTGGATTTGTTCTGAGCAGGAGTTCAACTCAATGTTCCTAGGGAGAACCTTCCAGGTATTCTCTGATATTCTATTATTCTGTGATTTAATTGCTACTATTCCTCCTCATTTTCAAGCATATATTTTTAAAAGTCAGTAACTGATTTGCTTTTTAATTCTGAAGAAAATAATTGTCAGAAGTATAAAAGTTATGTAAAATGTTGGTAATATGTCAGCTCCTTATCCAAACATGTACATGTAGCAAATATTGACTTCAAGAGAATAAAACTCAGCAATCATCCATAAATAAATCGATCTGACAGCAAGTTCACATAGTGCTGCAGGCAACATCTTGAAACAGGTTTGCCTGTAGTGAAATTTGAAAGTTTGGAAGAACGCAGTGTGAAAACAACACCTACAGTTTCATTGGGTTGGAAATGTCAGCATATCACAGATAAGACAAAACTCAGTACTTTCTGTGTTGGGCATGAAGGAGAGTTAAAGATGGAATAGCATGCAGGTGCTGAAGTGTGGTACGAATCTTTCTTCATATTCCTAGAGAAAGGTCATTCAGCTAGAGTGTCATCCTTATGGGAAATCATTTTTGATGAAACTAAAATTTAAATTGATATTAAATAAAATACAGAGTTGTGATGAGCTCTCTTTAATGTGACACTGTAGGCCGTAAATGATTGTTAGTTCTATATTGCAAACCCAAATCTACATTAAAGAATGGTTGAATTTATAAACAAACCTTGTGCATCAAGATAAGAATCTCTGACTGTATATCTGTGGGGCAGAAATTCATTCTTGTGATTAAAAGAGCTCCATTGACACTTAGGAAATGTGTGTTTCAGTCCTGATCCTGTCTCAGATTTCCTGTATTATCTTTGAAAACTTAGTCTTTGTTTTTAACTGTAAAACTGATATGAGACAATTTCCTCTAAAACATTCTTCAGTTTATAAACACTCCCAGTGAAGGACACTTGCCTCTGTGTGTCCTGCATTGACCTTGAGTAAATGAAGGTCCTAAGACATGCTGTAATAAAGATAACTGTACAAGTGCAGAAAGTGCCATTTGGTACAGAAAATGCTGTTTTGACAAAATTAGCAATTTTTTGGAGCTTGGCTAAGATGTTAATGACATTTCCACATGGGAAAAAGTCCCCCCAAATGGGACTTTTCCCATTTGGAAAATAAAGTTTCCAAAGAAAGTTCTTGTAACATATTTAGCATACACGGATTTTCAAAAAGAGGTATTTAAAATTTACATTTTGGGAGAAATTATGTATCTGTTTTTCTTCTGAATGACGAACAAAAACATTGAAATGTCAATATATCAATGAACTGGAGAAAACTAGCATTTACAAGATGAAAATGCTCCTCCAAATTCTATTGAAATTAATTTTCTTTACGAGAATTCAGTTAAGGTTTCCTTTCTTCTGTAGGAAGTTAATTCTAAAATGTATTCAATATCTTGGCTTCATTATATTTTGTTTGCTTTTGCCCTAATGTTGATGCTTTTTCAATATTTTTAGCTTACTTATGTGTGCATGCTCTGTAGTAGCCCCTTGAAAATGCAGTGGTATTTCTGAAAATAAAAGGAAACAAGTCTGAACAGAGATTCTTATTGCAGAATTATCTTTACAATGCAGAGTCTTGCTTGCTCTTACAATGTATTTGCACTGTGATTTATGAACAGTGTATGCACAGCAGTTGCTGTTGAAGTAGTATGAAAGAAAATTAAGTTTCTAAGGATATCCGCTGTGGTAAAACGTTAGTGAATCACGGGTAATTCAAAGATAATATCATGTTCTGTTTCCTTTTTATTGCCTTCTGCAACCTCATCTTTAGGATGATTCTTTTATCTGTAGTAATACTTATTTGGTTTGCCTAGTTCTACAGGAACAGCTTTGAGACACTCAGCTTTAAACCGGCACTGAAATTTTATTTGCTTTGCTTTTCTTTTGGAATTTAAAATTTAAAACTGCAGGGATTGAAAAAACAGCAATGTCACGCATATAATTCCTTATTCTACCAATGAAGCAGTGACGAGAAATAATAATTTAAGTCAATACTCTTGAACATTAACAGTTCAAAATCTGCAAAATTCAGAGAAAGGAGAGGAATGTGTTTTTTAACACAGTCTTCTGTCTGGCAAATAAGTTTTCAAAGGACAATATTTTTCAAAAGATTTTTCCTTTGGGATAAATAATCACTGGCAATGAGCAAGGAACTGGAAACAGTAATATTCCTGAGCAATATTTCAGAATATTTTGGAAATGTTATGAGCTGTTAATAGCTTTTGCCAAGAAAAAAAGGAAGGTCAGGAAACTATGACAAAAAAGGTTGCTGGAAAATAACAGAAAAATCATAAATCTTCATGTTAGCTTATGCCCAGGCAAACAGAAAAGCATTTGACTCTTCTGCTTTTTGTTTGTTTGGGTTTTTTTTGGTTACGAGGTTGGTTTGGTTTAGAGAGGGAGATGGGAGGAAATTGAGGAGTATCATGATTTTGTGCTTGATTTTAAAACCAATACTTGGGTTGAAAAAGGACTAAAAGGATTTGTTAAACTTTTACTCATGTTTCTATAAAACATATCCTTTTATTCCACCTCCCACAGATATCTTTTAGCAAAAAGGTCTCAGGTATATAGGATCTTAATGTACTTTAACTGCTTAGAATAGAAATAATGGGACTCTTCTTTCCTAATTTGAGGCAAAGAGGTTTATGGGATTTTTATTTATTTGCCTTTGCTTCTGGTGAACTAAAGGAAAGTCAAAGGTGGCTCTTCCCTTTAAATCTGAAAGTGGCAGTAATCATAACAATGATTTCCTGTAGAAGAAAACCCTGTAGCTTAAATATCATTCCTGTGACAGGTATGTCACCTACAATTACCTGTCTTCCTCTTCTGGAATAATGACAATCAGAACATTCCTTAAAAGAATTATCAGTAAGGGGCTAAACTACTAGATATTCAGCATAAATTCAATGCAGAGAGAAGCTCCAATATCTTAGATTTCTTTTAACGGAAAATTTTTAAAGTCAAATACATAAGTGGATGTTGTGTTTCTATATCATGAAAACTGAAGTCTTTTGCATTAAGAGATGGCTAATTTATAATTCTGACGTGAAATTTCCCATTAACAAGCTGGATGAAAATGGTGCCTGAATGGATAGAATTTTCATCCAATATTATGCTTGTTCAAGTATATTAACAGTGAAAGGTGTTATCTGTATTCAGGTCTGCTGTGAAAATGGCCTCTAAACCAGCAAACATTGAAATCAGTGCTCACCTGGTACACAAGAAAGTACCCCGTTTGATGCAACGTGATTATTCACGTGAATAATATTAAACCATAAAATCTTGGAATGGTCTGGCTTGGAAAGGAACCTTAATGCTCATCTAGTTCCAACCCCCTGTCATGTGCAGGGACACCTTCCACTAGACCAGGTTGCCCAACAGCCTATCTAGCCTGGCCTTCAACACTTCCAGAGATGTGTCATCCACAACTCTGGGCAACCTGATGTAGGAAAGGTTGTGCTCACCTGGACAAAGAGAGGAACTGGCAGAGGACAAAATCTTCTTGTACATCTCAATTCTATGGAACAGAACAATAACAACAAGATTCTCCCACCATTCATAGAAAATCATAAATGTGAAAAATTAAATTCCGCTGGGACAACAGCAATGTCTTCATTTATTTCAGAGGAGACAGAGTTTGCCACAGGACTTTTCTGATACATTTTAGCATAACAGCTAAAAATAATCCATTTGCTGGCTGTTGGTTGTTCTGGGGGTTTTTTTTAGAGATGCTTATGTGTCTCTCCAATAAACCACAATGGTTGTGAATGAAAATGTCCTGTTACTTGGCTGCTCTTGTAGACATATTCTTTTTGTATACTACTCATAGAAGTGTTTATCTTCTATGTAGTACTATTTGCTTCAAACAACTGCCATTTTTCCTCTTCTCTCTCTTAGGTTACACTGCATTTTCTTTAACAGGGTGGATTTGCTGCCACAGTTTCCTTTTTAACCTCTAAAACCTTTGTCAGCAAATATGAAAGAAAGAGAAAAAAAAAAAGAGACGGTCCGATGAGAAACAGACGAATAAGGATTATTGAAATACTGTTGAGAAAGAAGTATTTCTGCCTTTATCTTTCCTCTAGCTGTCAGTTTGTGAGCTCTGAAGGGCTCACTGGCAGTGCCATGTCAGAAGAAGCACAATTGCCCTCTCAGGAGTGAATCAGAGACAAAAGTAGCACTAGAAATACAATTTTAGTAGTAGGTCTCTAAGCCTACGTTAGATGCTATTGCTCAAAAATCTCCTTGTGATGCTTGCAAACCTTCAGTCCAACCAATTGCAAGCAAATTAGACTTCTTTCAGAGCACTCTTTATATTGCTCTTCTTTCTTCTGTCCTTCCTCACACGGACTTGCACTCCCTCCCTGCCTCACTGACTGCAATCTCGCCAGCGGTTTCAAAACGCAGAATTTCTTCCTCCACGTTTTGAGGGAGGGGAGCTGTAGGATAACACTGTGTGTATGAGAAGGGGAATGTGGAAGCTAAACCATCTAAGCCATTTGCTGCATTTTCTCACTAACTAATAATAGAGTTTTCAAGCTTTGCCTTGCCAAATGTCACAAGGCAAGGAATATGGAAAAAAAAAAGAATTGGGAAGAAGGAGCCTTAAAAATATCACTTACAGAAATAGGTGCTGGTTTCCATTTATTTCTCTCCCTGCCCGGCCCTGCTGCAAATATAAGATCAGATTTAAAAGTATTTGGGACCAAAAAGATCAGAAAAAAAAAAATTTATTTGCTTTCTTATAAAAGACAAATTAAAATTTCTAGAGATTTTTCTGAGATTATGAGATTATTTTTTAAAAAATGTAGAATGTCATTCTAACAGCACTGAGAATAATGAGTGTCCTTAGTCTTGCAGGTTTAGGAGCTTAGTAATTTTTGTAAAATCACATGATTTCTCATTTTCAATGTTTACTTGCAACACTTCTGTTCCAGCTGAGAGTGAAAATTCTTTGTTTATTCCTTTCCTCTGTCTCTCTGTTCTTGAGAAACAATATCCAAATCTCTTCACAGCTGTAACACATCCTTAATGTCACTGAGGGGATCTCTGGCCCTGAATAATTGTAATTTTCATGCTGTTGTCACTTTCCTGTCCCTGGCACTGAGAGGCTTTCAATGTTTTGACAACTTTCTTGTGTTTTCTCCAGCTTGAAGTTTCCTTGTCTGTCACTTGCATGATGCATTTTAACTCCAGGATGTGTAACTGATAATGCATTGTTAGTCAAGACTAAGGCTCTGAGAAAACAAAGTTATTAGATCTGGGAAAGTGTTTGGAAAACAGAACTGATTTACTTGCTGTATGTGTCCTGGTCCTTTCATCTTGAAACGATTCAGAGGAAGACAAGAATATATCAAACTATGAAAATCTTCCCTACAGTTGTAGGGAACTTTCTAATTTTGAAAAAAATCAGTGTACATGATAAAAGTCAGTAACACATTAATAGTGTAAAGAAGTGGTTTTTCTGTGCCACAGTCAGGAACAAGGAGACTTAGTGAAATAATAAATACAGCACTTAAAAGGTATGAAGTACTTTTCCCCCTCTATATGTAATTTAAATGATGACTCTCAATTTGCAAAGAGGTCAAAATTATAAATTGGTTCAAAAAGGTATTAGGCAAATTCATGAATAATAACGGTATGAAATACAGTGGCCCAGAGGTAACCTCCAGCTTGAGGAGTCTCTAAACTACTGATTACTGTCATCTGTCAAGAAAAGGGTCATAAATGTACGTACTTTATTCTTCTACAAGCACCAGCTACTGTGCACTGTAAGAAAAAATCTCACTTGGGACCAGAAATATGCCCATTTTTTTTGCTTACGATTGAAAATTGATGTTCATGAGTTTTTAAATAACATAGCAGAAGTGAGAATTCAACTACAAATGCATTAAAATCAATGAGTATGAAGAATTATATACAATGTTACAACGACATATAAGTAGTAACAATAGATGAGAACGAAAATTCAGCCTAAGTGAAATTCTGAACAGAAAAATGTACTGTGATTGGGAGCTATCTCTTCCTGGAGCTACTAGAAACAAAAAGCACTAGAAAATGTACTCACTGTGAGAGAACTGACATCCAGATGGCGTAAGCTAAATGCCACAAAGAATGAGTTTATTTCAGTGGATGCTGGCTTTATCATGACACATACAATTGGTCTGTAGCTCTATGGATCAAGTATGCTTTGAAATGCATCTAACGTGACTTCAGAGAATGGATGACAGATTTCTTTGCAACAAACAAATCCGGTTTTGTAATGGTTCAAGCTTGAAGTAAGTTATACTCAGGGATTTTTCCTTCGATTACTGAGAACAGATCTGGGCCCAACACTTCAAGTTTGAAAGATGTCTCGAGGAAAAGTTTCTTCCTGTTTTAGAACTTTTAGGATGGTGAATAAAGAATATTTACTTTAAAGGCCTCTCAGAATTCTTAAAAAGTTATCCAAAACTTTTAATGACTACCAGCATTTCCATAAGGGGGAACGCTATTTATCAGAAACATTGTGCTTAAAACTTTTGGGCAATGCCATTGCCTCCATTTCTTCCCAGAATGAAAAATCGCTGGGAGGCTGGAAAGCAAATCGGTCAGGCAGAACTGACCATGAGGAGATGGGTCAGAAGGAAAGAGGCAGGTATTATTCAGACTTGTAAGGTGCAGCTAGGCTCATCCATGTTTTGTCACATCTGGCAAATGCAGATATTTACACAACCAAAAACTCTTTCTCTAAGAAAATATCAATGCAGTTAAGAAACTAAAAAATAACTTACACATTTTTTTGTCCATTAATGAGATTCAAATACCTGCAGGTTGACATTAGCTCTAATTGAATGTTTGAGAGTGAAATTTTCTTCTTTCATTGCACAGTCTGTTTTCATCAAGGTGGATATTTATGGGAATGTGAAGGATTCAACAAGTAGTGATATAAAGGCTAAATTGGAGTATATCTGAAATATTACCATGTGAATTTCTGATCTGTTTTCTCAATTCCTCTTTCTTGAGTTTTGGTTTGAAGTGTGCAAAGCAGGTAATACAAAATTTCTACTGTCTTCTAATAACTGGGTCACCTCTACAGAACACATTTGAAGGTCTTTCCATTAGTATTACATCAAATATAAGATTTTATTATTTTTATAAAAAGTTACTCTTTTGACAGAAGATAGCTTGAATTTTTAATGCTACTTGCAACTCTTGAAGACTGGGCAGACTGAAAGTCTAACTCGTTAAATCAAATGGTGTCTGGAAGTGCCATAGAAAACATGAACCCCAAAACTAATGAATATGACATAAAAGTGATGGCACAATTTCTTTGTTAATAGGTCATACTTTCTAACCAATGGTGTGTATTGTGATTAATAAAATATCCTTGCCTAAACAAGACATTACAGAGATTTAATACCAAAGTTTAAGAACAACGGGCATTTAAACACAAGATATCGCAGAACACTCTGATGCATGATGGATGTAAATTAATATAACTTTGAAGGAGGGATAATTCCAAGAAGAAATGTATCTAGTTCCTGGCAGCACTTATGGGGTTTACAAATATTTTTAAAGGCTCACAATTTTTACTTAATGCAATTTCATTCTAACTTAGTGAAGTTGCAGATACCTTTGCCCTAAATTTGCCTTGCATAACTAAGACATGATTACAGTAGCTATTAAATTTCCTGGAGAAGAAGCTTCCCAAATCCAAGCTAAGACTGAGGCATGACTTAGGAGACTGTGCAAGTCTATATGTACCTATGTGCCTTTTCTTTTTTCTTGTTCTCTACATACCAGCATGAGCTATGCCTGTTTTATGCTATTCAGATCATGGAATTGAAACTGCAGGCTAGAAATCCTATACAGGATGGAGAAATGTCATAACCTTTCCTGCTTTCTTACAGCCATGCATCTTGTGTTATTCAGGTGCTAAGGAGTGGCAGGAGAAGTCATATGGTAAAGTCTGCACTGACAGAAAAAATATAAACTGTACCATATCTTAGCCTGGAAAATGGAATGGAGCCTGTTAATGGAGTGCCATGAACCACTGACTAAACGGATCACGTGTAAACCAAAAATCTTGATATCCTTTGCTAGGCAGACGGTTCTGATTTCATATAAAACCTGTAACAAACAGAAGCATAGTAGCTGCCTTTTGATAAACTCAGATTGAGAGACCTGACCGTGAGAGATTAGAAAATATCCTGAAAAAGAGGTTCAGGGAACCAGATTTCCCACATTGTTCTGGCTTGCTTGTCTAAGTTTGTCTAAGGCTAGTGTTGAGTTATAATCTTTAAAAATTTCAAAGTATTACATATTATTTGGAACTCTGATTTCTGATGTATTGATAATCTGTGAGGCTTTTCTTGGTTTTGAATAGACTTGAAATCCAGAAATCACCAGACCAATCTGACCACCTTCTACAACAAAATAACATTTTATGTTGACATGGGGAAATCAGTAGATATTGTGTGTCTGGATTTCAGCAAAGCATTCAACACAGTCGCCCACAACCTTTTCCTGGAGAAACTGGTATGATACAGGATGGGCAGGTGGTCTGCAAGATGTGTAGGGAATTGCCTCACAGGCTGCACTCAGAAGAGTGGTAATGAAAGGTTGCTACTCTTGCTGGCAGCCAGTCACAAATAGGATACCCCAGGGACAGGTACTGGAACACATGGTCTTCAACATCTTCATTAACCCCAAGATTTGCTTAGCTAGTTAAAGCATGGTGCTAATTAACATCAAGATCATGAATAAGATCCCCAAATGGGCCATTCACTCAATGATCCTATGAGTCCCTTCCAACTCAGAATATTCTGTGATTCTGTGATAAAAGCTCTAAATTATGGTTTTATAATCACCCTGGTGGAGTTTGCTGATGACTCAAAATGAGTGGTGAGGTGAACGTGTCAGAAGGGAGAGACATCTTACAGAGAGTTGAGAGACCTGGACAGGCTGGAAGAGTGTGCTCACACTCTCAGGTACAGAGATGAAGGTACAGACAAAGTTTAATAAGACCAAATTCAGAGTCCTGCTACTGCATAACCAAAGAGAACAGTACAGATTAGGATTTATGTGGCTGAAAGGGACATGGGGGTCCTGGTGACAACAAGCTTGATGAGTCAGCAGTGCACCACCGTGACAATGAAAGCAAATCAGATCCTGGGTTTTATCCACAGGGGCATTACTGTCAGACCCACTCTATTCAGCCCTTGTCAGGCTGAGAGGAGACCTCAATTGTCTACAACTTTCTCACAATGGGGAATGGAGAGACAGGCACTGATGTCCTCCCTGTGGTGACCAGTGACAGGACCCAAACGAATGATACGGAGCTGTGTCAGGGGAGGTTTAGGTAGGATATTACAAAAAGGTTCTTCAGCCAAAGGGTTGCTGGGCACTGGAACAGGCTCCCCAGGGCAGTAGTCACATCTCCAAGCCTGAAAGAGCCCAAGTAGCCTTCAGACAATATTCTCAGGCACTAGTGTGACTCCTGGGGATGGTGCTGTGGAGTTGGACCTGACGATCCCTTGAGTTGGGTCCCTGCCAACTCAGGATATTCTGTGATTCTATGATTCTAACTACGTCCCCACAATTTTTGAAAGATGAAGAGAGACGGAAGAGGATCCAAAAAAGGGCCATGGAGATGATCAAAGGGCTGCAGAATGGGTGTTTTAGAAAATCATGGTATTCTAAAGCAGCTCTACTTATCTTTAGCTATATAATCAAATACACAAAAAGTTCCATTTCTTGGTGGATTGAAGTTGAAAAAAGGTGTTTTGAGGTATGAGTGTTACCTTTTCATCTATTTTTCTCCCCAATTTCTATCCCATTTGCAACTAATAAGGTTTAAATATGTCAGTTGTCAGCAGCAGTAGTAAATTATCTTCCCGAATATGGGGCTGATATCACGATTTTCTTAAGCTGATCACATTATGCTGCTGCATCTATCCAGCAGTACACAGTGTTCATCTGAGCAACCCAGCTGACATAATGAAATATAATTATTCTTTTCAATTGTTCATTTAAAATGTAATTGTATTTTTAAATTGCTGTGCAATTTAATAAAATTATGGAATATAATTGCCTTCTTTCAGCTTGTGTATGTTATAGAATATTGTAATTTTCTAAACTTCCATGCATTCTTCTGTCTTCAAACTTACGGTCAGCATGATTTGAATCAATATCTATTTTTATTGCTCATTCTGAGTCATCTTGATAATTTTTCAATAGCCTGTATTTGTCAAATTTGTCATAGTTTCTGAAGTAGCCCTGGATGAAGTCCTGCGGACCTTATTATTGCTTAATATTGTCAGTTTCCTAAGTCTTCACAGACTAAATAGAGATGCTTTCATGGTTGTGACTAACAGTGTTCCCCAAAAGACAGTGCAGAGCTGCACCACAAATACGGAACACAGAAGAAGCTGGGAGAAGAGTCACAAGCGTTTCCTGGCTCAAAATATTCTGTGGATGAGAAATAGATTGCTTAGTGTACTGGGCTTGGGTGGCAAGGTTTTGGTAGTAGGAGAAATACAGGACTGGCACCTCTGAGAAGCTGCCAGAAACTTCCCTGTGTCCGACAGACCCAGTGCCAGACAACTCCAAGATGAACCCACCACTGGCCAAGGGCAAGCCCAGCAGCAGCAGTGGTAGCACCTCATGGATAAGACAGTTAAGAAGGTGGAGAAAAAATATTGTGCAGAAGTAATTGTGGCCAGAGAAGAGAGAGTGAGAACACGTGAGAGGAACAGCCCTGCAGGCCCCAAAATCAGTGAAGAGTCAGGGGAGGAGGTGCTCAAGGCGCTGGATCAGATACCTCTGCAGCCCATGGTGAAGGCTGTCACACTGCAGTCCATGGAGGTCCACGGAGGAGCAGAGAACTACCTGCAGCCCATGGAAGATCCCATGCCAGATCATGCTGCGGCTTGAAGGAGGATGTAGCCTGTGGGAAGCTCACATTGGAGCAGCCTCCTGACAGGACCTGTGAACCCTCAGAAAGAGGAGCCCATGTTGAAGCATGTTTGCTGGCAGGACTTGTGACTTCATGGGGAACCCACAGTGGAGCAGCCTGTTCCTGAAGGACTGCTTTCTATCAGAGGGACCCACGCCAAAACAGGCTGTGAAGAACTGCAGGGAACTGTGGGAAGGACTCCCACTGGATAAGCTTGTGGAGCACTGTCTCCCATGGGAGGTACCACACAGTGGAGCAGGTGAAGGGTGTGAGGAGCTCTCCCCTGAGGAGGAAGCAATGACAGAATAATGATGAACTGATCGCAACCCCTATTCCTCATCTCCCTGTGCCACTGAGGGGAGGAGGTAGTAATCGGGAATAAAGTTAAGCCCGTGAAGGAGGGAGGGGTTAGGGGAAGGTGGTTTTAATTCTAATTATCCTACTCTGATTTTGATAGGCAGTAAATTCAACTAATTTTCTGAAGTGGAGTCAGTTTTGTCCATGACAGTAACCAGCGAGATACCTCCCTGCCCTTATCTCAACTCATTAATCTTTTGTTATATTTTCTCTGCTCTGTGCAGCTGAGAAAGGGAATGATAGAGCAGCTTTGGTGGGCACCTGGCATCCAGCCCAGGTCAAACCACCACTTTATGCAATCCTTTAAGGGAAAGCGAGAGAATGAAAGAACTGCAGGAATTATTTTTTTAAATTACATGCTTTTAAATTCTCTCTTTTATACTATCTGACTTTAAGGAGTTAGTTTCTGGACTGGCCCATTTAAAGTGAGTGGCAACTTTACCTATGGAATGTTAAATAAACATCAGTTCTTGTTGATGTTTATCTGTGGCTCTAGATATGGTGAAGTCTGTTCAGGTGAAGTCTATGGACCTTTAACAAAATACCCACGGACAGAAGCAAGTGCTTCACACAATGAAGAGAGATCAGGAGGAGACTTTCTCTATCAGATACTGAGTTATTTCTCCCAATGTATTTTTCCTAAAGTGGGCAACATCCCCCTAAATCCATAGTGATTCCTGGTTCAGAGTCTTTACAATAGAGGCGCTGATCTTGCTGCTAAAGAGCTAAGCATTTCACATTCAATAAACATAAATATTTACGCCTTGAAACTCAACTAGTCAAGAGCCACCATCCAGGAAGAGAAATTTTTTAAAAAACAAGTGCTTTGTTTTCAAAATAAGCTGAAAAATATCCTGCTGGAGATATTTCCCGTGGATTGAAGCAAAGCCAGATTCTTCTCTTCACAGCTCCGTATCCTGGCACTAGCATTAAATTCTCGAATACTTCAGATTTCCTGTATAGTTCTGTCCTCTAGCAAAATTAGTCTATGTAATCTCTAAGAAGGAAGTGGTCCCCTTTTCTGTGAAATGGGGAAGAATCATGACTGTGATTCCTTTGCACCAACTCAAGCAATGTCCATCTGCCATGACTTTCAAGACCCTCAGCTCTGTACTGCACAAGACCTTCAAAAAGATCAATTAATTCCTCCTAATAATACTTCAGGTGTTTTATCATCTCTACTTTACTCAGGCCCTAGGAGAATATTAATGATCAGATGAAAATGATTGATTATATATTGAACCACATTTTCAGAGGACTGCGCTAATGATTTAACCAAGTTATCTCTCTTATCTCCCTGTGTTCTCTCTATTTCTGATTTATTAAAAGAAAAAAATGACCTTGTGATCTTTCTACAAATGTCAAGTATTAAACACTTTTTGCAATCCTTTAAGGGAAAGTAATAGAATGAAAGAACTGCAGGAATTATTTTTAAAAATTGCATGCTTTTAAATTCCCTCTTCTATACTATCTTTCTTTAAGGAGTTATATCAAAATAAGCTGCTAAAAGATAAACCAAACAGGTAGGGACAAGTCTAGACACAAGTCTGGAAAGACAGGAAGCCTCCCTGTGGGGAAGTATTCTCTATCTCCATCAGACTGGAAGTTTACTCTTCCCAAGTTTTAGGATTAGGCTAAATGGAATCTCCAGGAAAGGGTGGGATGAGTTCTTAAGTCACCAGAAATGCAGAGCAGTAGTGATATGCTGTGAGCAAGACAGGTGACATCCCCTTCCAGAAAGAGCTGGTAGGCATTAACTGAATTCAAATTTGGTCAGAAAACTACGCGCCTGTGTCTTCTGTTGTATAAACACACCTTTTCAAATTCTTGAGAGAAGAGATACCTAAATAAAGCATTGTTCTGAAAATGTTTTTTCTATGCCTTTTGAATATGTGAAACACAAGCTTCTGAATGAAAGCTCATAGAGACATGAACAGTAATCTCTTAATTGTTAATTTGACTAAAAACTGGGGTACCACAAAGAAGGAACATGGTCTGAAGAGTTTGCCCACATATTTCAAGTTACAGTCAAGTATAAAAATCCATGCACCCATTTTGTAAAGCTGTATGTAGAGCTGTCAGCCTGATGTTTTCTGTCTCTGACAGAAGGATAATTTTATGAAATAAATACTGGCACAATATATATCACCAAATTCTAGAATTTAAAGCTGACAAGATTCGTCTGAAGGGGTGTCAATCTGTAACCCTTTTACTGCATCCAACCATTATTAAGTTCAGATTTGGCTTCCCTGGCAGGAGAATATCCCACAGCAAAGCTCTGAGGTGCAAACACTCTGAAGCTCCACGTGCAGGCTGTCCCACATCACAGGGAAAAGCGTATTCAGGATCACTTTCTGCCCTTGATAAGAGAAACTCTGTGTGTATTAACACAGTTGGCCTCATAAAGTCTTATCACTCAGCTTGGGAAGGCTGAAGGGTTGGCTTCTGCTGATGAAGCTTGATGCCCCTCACCCATACCACTATTTCATTACATTTTCATCTAGGAACTTCAATACTGACTCCAAAGCTACTGGATGGCTGGCTGAAATAATGGGAAGTTCAGTTACCAGGAGAGTTAGATGTTATGTGCCACTGGGAAAGAGACAGGAGATGCCAACGTCTGAGCTCGAGGCCTCTGCAATGGAAGGGAACTGATTAGGAGAGATGTGCCCACATGATCATAGCAGGAAATTCATGACCTGTGCTGTGCAGAAAGATTAAAAACCCCCCATGTTTCTGTCATCCCCTTGAAGTTAGTTTTTTTAAGCATACAAGAACTTCTTGCCACAGCTTTGTTCTGTGAACTCATGTTGAGAAAACTACTCATGACGACCCCTAAGTCCCTTTCTGAATTACTTATTTCCCAAATGGAAATTTGTACAACCTGTACTCTGGGTTCGTAGCTATCTTCTATTATATTTGACCATACAAAATGTACTTTTATTACTTTGTGATCATCTACCAAGTGGTTCAGATCTCCCTGTAAGAGTAACAGGACTATTACGTATATTCTTTGATCTTAACAGTTACTATCCTAGCAAAATTTTTGTAGCTTTAGGTCAGATAAAAATAGGGGACAAGAATAACTTCCCTTTGCTCTTATGGTTAAAGTTCCATTCTGACTATTTTTCAGTATGATTTGCATTTTGAGATCCATCAGGGGACCAAGTTTTGATTAATTTTGCTGTCTTTTAGATTCAAGATCTTGAGATCAAAAATCAGAAACAGAATTGTCACAATTCTAAGACAATCCTAAATATATAAAAATATAATTTGATTGTATCTCTTAGACCTGAAATCCTGACATAAGAAAGGAATAGTTGATTTGAAAAGACCTACTTTCCATGAATTCATGCTGACTGATGGTAAACAGTTCCATAGCCTCTAAACTGGCAGTCTCAAATTGGTTCCATAATTTTTTACAGGAATTACTACTAAGTGCTCTCAAATTCCCACAGCCCCTGCTTTTATGCAGTTTTTAAATCATGGCACTCCTCCAGTCCTTTTAAATTTCAACAAGTTTCAAGTGTCTGTTAATTACGAAAAGTAATAGATATGCTCAGAGAGGAAGTTTCTCAGCAGCTTCCTCTAAGACAACTGGATTTTGTTTATTCTCTCCTGCTGTTTGATTGGCAAATCTTTCATTCTTCTGCAGATGTCTTCCATTTTTTTCATTGTGAATGGAGGTGAATGCTTTGTGCCCTTCACAGCAGAGTAAGGGATAGATTTTCCTTGCTTGTTTGTAAGAAAATTTACCAACCATTACTACTCCTCTACATTTCCCAACTGAGGTTTCTTTATTTAATCCTCATTATCTATTTTCATCCTTACATGGACTTTAAACATAGACGATATTATATTACTGCCTCTGTATGTCTTTTTGAAACACTGGGACTAGATCGTTTTTCTTTGTTTGGGCATAGTTACCTGCAAAACCATTGCAGGTTGACACATGTGGGAGATATGTTATACCAGAAGAGGAAATCATCTCTATGATCATCTCTATGAAGTGAACCTGTGACAAATCTGATCCTATCCACACATAGTCTGAATGTCTTTTTGTCAAGCACAACTTTTCATTAATTTCTGTTGATTACCAAATCACTATAAATTTCTTGTTTAGCACATCCCACTTGGTTTACCAGTCAATTAACTTGGCAGTCCTTTAAGGCTGCCTTTTTAAACGTCTTCTAAATATGTCTTCTAGCGGCGAATTGTACATTTCTCATGCCTTATCTAAACCTAGTATCTAGACCTTACAGCTAATATACGGGAAATTGCTAAGTTTACACTTAAAAAACAGATTTTAAAAAAGGAACTAATTTCATTCAGAACCTATAAGGAAAACTTGGTCCTGAGACTTTCAAACACGAGGAAATGTCATTTATTTATTTATTTATTTATTTATTTATATGAAATAGCTTTGAAGTAGCTTGACTCTGTTGTCCTTTGAGATAGTGGATCTTAAATTCACTTAAGGCTTCATTCAATACTGCAAGGCCAGTGCATTAATCAAATAGCAGGCTTGGAAAACACACAATAAAATTTTTAACCATGAACTCTTGGTGCCAGTGGGTCGGAAGCACCCACTGTTAAGTGCTGCTGCATTTGGCATCACTGTTGGGGAGTCAACCTCCAGGTGCCACGACAGTTTAAGAACTTAAAATATCCAAGAGCACTGTTTCTCAGCTGTAGTGCTGCATCCCTTGAGCTCATCACAGTGGATTTATTATGAGGTTAATTCTGCTAGTGTAGAGAAGAGGTATTTTTGTCATAGCAGATCACTTTTCTGCTGCTGGCTGCCTTTTGCCTTCCTCAAACCCTTACCTTCAGCCTTCATATATTCAGTGAAGGTATAAAGAAAACTCAGGACTATCTCTATGAGTATGTGATGCTGCGCTTTGCATTTTTTTCAATGACAATGGCTTCAGGCCTAGAGCTTACTTATCACCTCTCCTCTGTTTTTTATTTCCTCTTTGTCTGTTTTTTTTGCCAAGCAGAGATCATGGAAACCCGGTCTCCCACCCAGATGGAAGCTTTCCCTCAGCACGGCAAACATAACCTTACAGAGCCCTCTGCTCTTGCGGCGCTGTACCCCCTTTTACTGATCACTTCCTGCCCTTTCCACGGAGTCTTCCTCCTTCCCCTACCCCTAGTCCTGGCCACTCCTCGAGTTCTCCCTATTGGTTCCAGTACCCCAACACCGCCCATGTACCACCCCTGTGCCCTGAAACCATTTGCCCATGCGCTCTCCCCGCCCCACTCCTACCCGGGTAAACTGAGGCTCCAAGACATGTGACTCTCTCTCTCGCTCTCTCTCTCTGCCCCTGGGAGCAGCCTGCCAACAGCTCCTCTCCTCTGCCTTTGGGGGCCAGCCCGCGTGCTGGCCCCAGGCTTTGAAAAAGCAACATAGAATAAAGACCTTTGCAGTGCCATGAGGAGAGCCTTCTCACCTCCTTTGCCATCACTGAAGTTGCAGGCTGGCAGCTGGAGCAGCGGTGCGGGGCGTCCGAGATGGACTGCAGGAGGGCAGAGAATCCCTGCCTTGTCCCAAGAAGCCCCTGCTGCACTCCCAGGGAAAGCTGCAGCAGCTAAGCAACACTCAGCACTGCAACATGTTCTCTCTAGGACACACACCAGAGGCATCAACAGTGCATCAGACAAAAGCAGTGGGGCGTCTAGATGTCAATCACAGTCTGAGATTCTTGCAGTATCAAACTCACTGATGCTGTGGGAGGCTTGACTGGAGTCCCAGGAGGAAGAGCAGCAGATGTGATAGGATGAAGGGCTGACTGGCCCTGCACATGGGCTCAGGGCTGCATCCTCACCTGGGGATGATGGGCTGTTGTGTGAGGCTGTGGCCATACAGGTTTTTCCTCCAGAACAGGGAGCAGGCCAAGATTTTAGACTGCCACTTTGTGTGCAGCTGATTCCTTTTCTACCTCTCCATAAAGAAGTGGATTTCACAGCAAAATCCAGCTGTACTCCATGAGTGGCATGAGGAGATTTGTCTCCTTTATATAAAAAATAAAGGAACCAGTCTTGGTAAAGGTTGTGGAACAGAAAAAGAGGAGACAGTTTAACACTTAATAACTAACTGAGTATCCAGAAGTTCTGTGTTCAGCCCTTTGGAAATGTTTGGGTCCTTAACTTTACATATAGAGCTGATTTTGAATACAGGTGACTTTGCATATAGAGGTGAGGAGCGATATCAGCTGACAACAGCAAAGTAGACTGCAGCCATACAGGTTTCTTTGTGGTACCACTGGCATCACAAAGTCTCTCTGTGCACCTTTGTTCTCCACTGAGCTCCACTGTTTCCCATCAGTCTTGAAATAGCTGTCATCGGAATGCATGAGGTCACTAAGGAGGTATTATTCTTGCTCTCAGTAGGGTAATAGGTTGTTTTACAATTAATATTTAATGGGAGTGAGTTTGGAATCTTCAGGAAGTCATTAATAGTTGATCTGCTTAAAGGAGAGGTTATTTGGGTCCATCCCATCTACAGTAATTATAATAGATGTGAGTTTGTGGGCAGCAGCCACACAGGCTATAGGGTCTTGAACTCCAGGGGGAGCAAAAGCCAGTCTGAATGAGGAACAGGTATTTGTAATTCATATAAGATGGGAAATGTGCTCTCTGGGAATAAATATAGTGTATAAAATCGTATCTAAAGCTATTAATCTTTGTGTTTAAACTTTTAAAAAAAAATTTGGGAAAAATAATCCTTCTATTAGACGTGCCTTTGTTGTTGCTCTCTGAAGTACAAAAAGGGTACAAAGCTCAGGCCAAACTTGCCCACAATAGAGATCATCAGACTTAAAAGCAACTCCAAGAGCACTGGAACAATATCACAGGAAAAAAAAAAAAAGAAAGAAATAGATAAACCTCAGTTTTAAGCAATCAGTAGAGAACATCAGTGAGTAATTTTTATAGAAACACAAATACCTCATTTACCCAAAACCACATTTTCTGATTGACTGCAGCTATTTGTGATGTTATGCCAAGTTTGGCAAACAGCTCCACCCCACCATAAATACTATTTCCTAATACGAAAGAGTTAATTTTGACAGTTTATAAACTAGGTATTTTGATTTTTTGTTTTGAATCAACATTCTAAACCTAAATATATATGTATATGTATATATATATATAATGTTTCTAGATTTTACTGTATGAATTACTAAAGCTAAAATG